>JAESUZ010000509.1:600000-946472 GCA_017311185.1 Proteles cristata cristata
TACCTACCAACATGACCAAACCATTTAAAGAGTACTAGAGATTTGCTAAAAAATTCTCCCTCCCTGGTTACCTTTTCTCCAGATTTCCTTCTGTTTATCAAACTCTAAGGTTAACCAGTCTTTGCCTAAGCAAGTAATAAAGTAATTGATTCTGTTTGAACCTATTACATTAAAATCATGTTTAAGACCCCTCACTCAGACAATATACTCAGATCCCCTTGATTAGAGCGTATAGTGTACAATTAGATGAGTTAATAAGGAAAAAAACCTGATACCTTGGGATTGATTTGAGCTGGTGGTTGTTGTTGTTATGGGTTATTTTACTATTGCATTGATATTATTATTATTGCTACAGACACACCAAAGAAGTATAAAGACTCTCTTTTCCCCACCCCACAACAGGAAAGAGGAAGCACTGGTTTGTAAAGGTTGAGCTCATCACTTCCCTCACCAAAATAAAGGTAATCAGCTTTTGTGTTTGAGGTAGACTAGAGGAGATTCAGCTAATTCCCCAGCAGAGGTGGTATGTGGTAAGAAGGTAGAAGCTGCCACTAGAGGAAGAAAAGGGAGAATCTTCAACACAGAATGGGACAGGATTTGGAGTTGTAAGAGATGGCAAGTCAGCAAGTCATGGTCTCTTCTGGCACAAAGCACCCAGGCTGGAACTGCATGACAGGAGAAGGAAGCCAGACACCACACCAGGAAGCCACAGCAAAAGATCCCACCAACTACCAGGAAAGAGTGAAAAGAGCCACTCATCCTCCTTGTAAATACCAGGGGCTTAGACAACAAGCTTCTGAGCAGCTACCAAAGATAAGCCCTTAGGAAAAAGAACGAGCCTTCAATAATGATTGACATTTGGCATCTCACCACCAGCCCCGCCAGGAATAGGAGCTTAGAGCCAGATTTCATTTGATTTAGAAAATGAAGTACTGTGATTTTTCTCATGCCAAAGCATTGCAGAGAAATCTGTATCCCCTAAAGTCTGTCCAAACTCTTTAGACCCAGACTTACAGGCAATCTCTCATGGTTTAGTTATACAGGTGGCTAATCCACAGCTTGTGGGTAAATTTTATAGGCTTAGCGATTATATATTCCTATATAACTAGGAAAAACTTCACTGCGCTTCCATGTGCCAACAAAAATCTGTTCAAATATAATGTTATTTTCTACTGTTCACAGAGAGTAGGAAACACTTATATACAAGAACCCACAAGACCACCAACTAGCCCAACTAGTTTGGACAAGTCCAAACAGAAAATGAAAACAGCTACATCATTTTTACTTTCTCACTTATATAGACAACATTTTCTATAGAAGCACCACCTTCTGTGATTTCTGAGAAAAAGAAATTATATTTGTTGGCCTGTGTTATGTAACTTGTTCAGGATTCTACAGGAGAAAAAAATGCAGACAGATGATTCATTTCTCGGTTTTTCTTTCTTCCTTCCTAACTTTTGTTTTCAGCTGCCAATAAAAAGCTACTGGCATATAAGGAGTGGGTACATGGTATCAGATTTCTTTTCAAATCCTTTCCTTCTTGATCAGAACTGATGGAGAAATACCTTCAGTTTCCTCACCGCTTCATGACAGTCAAACTGCCTCCATTTTTGCTACACATTCTTATCATATTAATCTTCCTAAATTATACCCTTGACCATGTACCCCATTCTGCCATCAAATTCCTGAATCTAATACCATTCCATTCAAAGAATGCTTAGTGAGGAACTAAGAAGTCAAGGCAATTGTGGTTAACACTCTGAGAAACATGAACTTGAATAAAACAGCTCTGCCTTCAGGCAGTTTATATTCTCAGAGGAGACACAGATATTTCCTAACCTACCAAAAGGTAAAGTATGCTAGCTATTCTAATTAAGGTCTAAATTAAGGCTATAGGAGTTGAGGCAAAGGAAAAGATAAAGCTGGTTCATTTTTCTGATAATGTTCATTAATTACAAAATAATCACAATCATTTCACAATAAGCGTGCTTTATAAACTGGCATCATCAACCTACTCCTATCTCCTTCTGCATTCCACAAACCCTCTGTAGACTCAGCCAGTTGGTCTATTCAGCTCCAAAAGCATCTTGCAGTTTGCATCTCCCTCTCTCTCCTAATGACACTTGCCCTGAGTAAATCATCCCTCCAGTCTTCCCTTCCTGTCCTAATTCTACCCACTTTATACACTGCCTTTTCTGTAAAAACCTTCTGGCAGAAACCAGTCAGGATATCCTCTGTTCCTCACATCTGACTCACTCCCTAGAAACTTTTCCTCCACCTTTCTGAATGTGCAGTTAGCTCTATATACACTATGACTCTGGAACCCACAGAATTCCAGGTCCTTCCTGCCTGATATCTCTACCCTAGTCCACCATTCTACCCTCACACCATTAGCTTCAGCCTGTTACCTGGCCCTTCATTGTCCATATCCTTGGTACTATGTTCAGTCCTCAATCTCCAGCTCTGCCTCCAGTAGCTAAGGGGTCTGGGACCTTAATATTCTACCCCTCCTATTGATGCTGCACATTCTTGTCCTCTAATGTGTGCTTCACGTACCCTCCTATTTACCTCAGCCTATGAAATGGACTCACAAGAAAAGCAACAATTTAGCATAATTTGACTGTGAGTACTTAGTACAACAGAGGATGAAACGTGAAAGAAATCATGCTAAGTGAAATAAGCCATAAACTAAAGGGGAGATATTATATGATTCTGCTTATATGAGGTACGTAAAGTAGTCAGATACACAGACACAGAAAGCAGAAGAGTGGTTACCCAGGAGTAGAGGAAAAGGGGAATGGAAAGTAATTGTTTAATGGGTATAGAGTTTCAGTATGGAATGAAGAATGAGTTCTACATATGAACAGTGGTGATGGTTGCACAATAACAGGAATGTGCTTAATGCAACCAAACTGTAGACTGAAAAATGATTAAAATGGTAAATTTTGTTATGTGTATTTTACCACAATAAAATAAATAATATTTTAAATGAACCATTCACAACATGAGGGAAAAAAGAACAGCACCAAAGAGTTTGATAGAAAATCAAAATAGAGATCTCCATCAAACTCATTCTTTGAAGATTTTTTTTTCTTAAAGCTCATTCATTTATTTTTCAAGAGAGAAAGAGAGCAGGGTAGGGGCAGAGAAAGGGGGAGAGAGAATCCCAATCAGGCTCCATTCTGTCAGTGCAGACCCCCATGCGGGGTTCAAACTCACAAACTCTGAGATCATGACCTGAGCAGAAAACCAAGAGTGGATGGCTAAGCCAACTGAGCCACCCAGGAGTCCCATTCTTTCAAGATTCTTAACTAGCTGGCTAAATATATCCCCTGCTAAGATTTCACAAGACTGAATATTTGCTCTGGATGTACCTTTGTTCTTTCCAGTTTTGGGCTCCGGTTTCTTCTAGGCCACTTCGTGGCCTGAATCTGAATAATGAGCTTTAAAACAAAGCGTACAAGCAGTTCAGAGCCAAGGGTTACTGAACAAATAAATTTCACCAAGGTATTGCTTCCTGCTCTTGGTTCTACTGCTTGATTTTCCCACCCTCTGTGGATTTCACGTCGCATGGGTCCAATCTCATTTACTCCCTGACTAGTGAGTATGCTTCTCCCATGACAGAGAGAAGAAGCAATCTCCTTTAATGTCTCAGTTTCCCTACCCATTTCACAGAGGCACTACCACTTCTACTTAGAATCCTGGGCCCTGGGTTCCTTTAAAGATACAGCCCTCTACTGCCTTTTCAGGGATCCTGTTGCCACAGCCACTAAATTTATTTACCTTATACTCCCAAAGCTCTTCATTAATACTTGTCTTTCCCACCACATAATGTTTCCTTACATCATCCACCCTCTGGAAGGAAGAGGCAGTGTCTGATATATCTTTCTGCCCTTCTCAGTGCCTTTGATTATGCATGCCACATTTTTTTTGAAATATAACAGAATGCCACTTAGACGTTTTCAAGAATCATGAAATAATGAACGATATATAAAAATAGTTTTTAAATTAGCCAATTTTTTAAGTGTGAACCTATTTATTACTTTTAGATTTTACTCCTGTTTACCTAAATTCCAACAAAGTCCATGCAAGCTGTTCTCAGAATTCACTAAATTCCACTGCAACACTCCTCAGGTATGAATCACAGAGAACTTAATATGCTGTCAATTTGACAAGTCCTGCTCATCTGAATAAAAATTTCCATGACAATGTGGTATTAATACTCTTCCTCAATCCTATAATTCACTTAAATGTCTTTGGTGGAATTGTCATAAAATTCTTCAGTAGGGTGGTTTCTAATAAAATTCCTGGACTTTGGATCATGCCATTGATAACTGTTGTAAAAACTGTCTTAATCCCTATGTGTCTAAGTATACCTATGCTATCATCCATTCATGAAATTTCATCCAAATATCATTCTCCAATGAAGGAACCGGGCTTCTCAGAGAAATGTTGATTCTAGGGCTTGGGTAGGACAAAAACAAGATGAGCCCAGAGCATCTGTAGTGCCAGAAAGCTCAAAACACAAAAGGATGGGGGCGTATCATAGGTACAGAACAGCCGACCTGAAAGAGTTCCCAATGGCCAAAGCTGGAACAACTGAAGCAACAAAATAACATGGCACTGGGTTACAATCCAAAGTATAAAATAAACACAAAAAGTCCATACTGATATAAAGGAATGAATAAATAAATAAATAAATAAATGGGGGGAGGGGGAAGAGAGGTATTTTTCTCTACAGATGACTTCCAAATAACATATGTAGAAACTCCTGATTCTTGGAAGTAATGATTATTTCCACACATACTCTGTAAGTGTAAGTGAGATTTAGTGACTTGCATCCAAAGAATAGAGTTTAGAAATAGAAAAATAGTAACTTAAATGGAGAAACCGGGCATCAACTGATGTGGTTAACATCACTAGGATTAGTCATGTTGATGGCATGTGGTTCTGATATGATGTGATGTGAAGGGTGCTTCACTCTTGTGCTATTCTTTCCAAAAACTTGTAATCTCAATCATAATCATGAGAAAAATATCAGACAAATCAAAACTAAGGTATATTTTACAAAATACCTGACCAGTGTACCATGAAACTATACAGGCCATGAGAAACAAGGAAAGATTGAGAAACTGTCACAGACTAAAGGAGATTAAGGACATATGATGTCTAAATGTAATGTGGCATCCTGGATTGGATCCTGGAACAGAAAAAGGACATTAGTGGAAAAACTAGTGAAATCCAAACAAAGTATGAAGTTTAATAAATAGCAATGTACCAATGCTGGCTTCTTAGTAGTGAGAAATATATGATGATATTGTAAGATATTATTAAGGGAAACTGACGATGAGTATACAGAAGCTCTATACTATCTTTGCAAATTCTGGTGAATCTAAATTATTCCAATAGAAAAAGCTAATTTTAAAAAAATCCATTAACGCTTTCTCCAGTCATCTTTAAAAGCAAATGGAAATGTACCTGATCTTGCTCATGGGGAAGGTCCCTGTTCTATCCTGGGAAATAAAAAAACAATACAATGGATTCATGTCCATTTGTGTACATGGCTTAATACTTTTTCTCTATTTTCTCATAACTGGCTTTTTGCATCCTTGTTTTCATTCTGAATTTTCTTGATGACAAGAAAGAAATGTTTCCCTTAAACTTCATATCTGTGAAGTGAGTATCTGAGATTTTTCTGCCAAAGCCAGAAAATTCCAGAATAGGTTTATAAAATTCTGAAAATTGTGCTAGAAAATAATTCAAACTATTATTGCCTAAATAGTTGTAACAATTTCCTCAAAATGAAAAACCCAAGAATCACACGAACATACAACCTAGGTTAATTATATTCCTTTCTATCAACAGTATACTTAATTAATTCAATAACACATTTAAATGTGTGTATTTTTTATCTTATGAGATAAACTCTTTAGCCTACTATGGTAGTAAACAATTCTCAAAAGGAAAAATGCAAAACAAGCTAAACTAAAAAAATTTGATCCAGCAAATTCCCAGAGCTGAAACGTCGAAATATTTGCTGTTATTATGATATAGTACAGGATACTTCAAAATGTTTTCCAAAATGTAGTACCAATAATACCAGAAAATTTCTATCAAATCTAAGGCCATTGTGTTTTGGGGGAACAAAGTAGCCCCAAGAAAATTAGAAGATGTATCCTCAAAATTCACAGTGAATTTATTGCAGTGTAATAAGAGAGAAATGTGTAATGGGGACATTTTATTTCCCATGTCCCCAGAGACTGATAACTATGAGGTTCTAGTCATTGAAAATTGATACAGGAAAACTAGAGGAGATAGTCTGCCTCAAGGCAAGATCGAGGCAATAAGAGTATCTACTAAAGAATTTAGTGATATAGAGGGAGAGCATAAGCCTCACTAAAAATCTCTCCAACACTCAGCAGGCAGTCCTTTTACATAATACTTAAAATAGTAAATATGCTTACATAAATCCGTGCTTTTTTTGGACAGTTTTTGGTTTTTCATGTTTAATTTTACTTGACATAATTCAAAGAAGTGGAGCCAGGGCTAAGAAAGGGCTTTTTTGTTTATTTTTCTAGATGGAAACAGATGTGTATTAGAGAACAATCCCCCATGAGCAACTAATGTGCTGCCATCACAAAGCCCAGACACTCTTGCATTTATTCATCCTGAGGTTTCACATTCTAGTGAATAGCTTTCTCTATTTAATTTTAACTTTAAAACTTTCCAGAGTTGGACTTTACATATTGTCTTCTTAAAAGAAAATTTCAGCCTTGTTAAACTTCAACTTCATTTTTCTTCTTTCAGTTGTAGAAAAAAATCTCAAAAAAAATTAGCTTTCTTGCTCCTAGGGTTGCCTTTCTATCACTTTCTTCAAAAATAAAAATTGTCAGTATTTCAATATTTATACTATATTAATCAAAAAGATATTTCTATAAAAATATAAAAAATTATTTAGGGGCGCCTGGGTGGCTCAGTCGGTTGAGCGTCCGACTTCGGCTCAGGTCATGATCTCACAGTTCGTGGGTTCGAGCCCCGCTTCGGGCTCTGTGCTGACAGCTAGCTCAGAGCCTGGAGGCTGTTTCGGATTCTGTGCCTCCCTCTCTCTCTGATCCTCCCCTGATCATGCTGTCTCTCTCTCTCTCAAAAATAAAGAAAATAAAATTTAAAAAAAAGAATTATTTAGTAAACAATGGTTCGATACAAGTAAAGCTATCTTTAAGACATCCCATATTCCCATAAAGAGGTAATTATAAAAAATGAAACTGTAAAGATCTAAAGATAGCTCTTTTTTTCCTCTTCTTCCTTTCTTTTCCAGAACAACTCACTCATAAAGCCACTAGATAAAAGACAAGCAGGAGAAGCATTTTCAACAGGATAGGGAAAGTCATGGTAGCCCAGAGAGAGGTCAGAAGAGCATCTGTATAGAAGGAAGGGCTAAGCAGGGGTACTGACACTGCGCAGAGTGAGGAGGTTACTCATGCATGAAGGTGGCCCAACTTATAGTATGTGAGACTGGGTAAGAGGAAGAAGGAATCCACACGGTTATATCTGCAGTAGCAATCCTACAGGCCAAATGTGGTAAAGAAGTTGTTGTAGGGAGATGATGGCAATGGCAAAAGGAGATTGGTGCGTATAAAGGAATTGATTAAATAAGCCCCTTCTCTGCTCACACTCTGTCTCTCTCTCAAAAATAAATAAACATTAAAAGATGTTTTTATGAAGAAATTACTCATTCAAAGGCTGAGAAAAAGAAAGTGCAAATCAGCTTGGAACACCTTATTGTGGCATTAATAAGGCAGTGTTCAAAAAATGATGGGTGGCATGCCAAAAGGACTGAGAAGCCAGCTAACTGGGACTCAAGACTCAAAGCTTCTCTAAGAAATATTTAAAGCGCCTATCTTTTGCCCAATTTTCTATCAGGTTATTTGTGTCTTCATCATACTGCTTTTCAAGATTCTTTACCTATCCTGTACCAATCTTTTCTAGGTTATATGTGTAGAAAATGTCTTCTCATTCATGGTTTATCTGGTCACCATCTTTTGATAAACCACCATTATTAATTTAACTGTAGTTGAACTTACCATTTTTTTTTTCTTTATGGTTTGTGATTTGTGAGCCTTGTTTTATTTTTAAATTTTTAAATTTATTTTGAGAGACAGAGAATCCGAGCACAAGAGGGGCAGAAGAGAGGGAGAGAGGGGATTCCAAGTAGGCCCTGTGTTGTCAGCACAGAGCCTGACTTGGGGCTCAAATTCATGAATCGTGAAATCATGCCCTGAACCAAGACCAGAGTTGGACATCCCTGTGGGCTTTGTTTTATAAGTTTTTCCAACACCACATTCTTAAAGACAGTGTCCTGAACTGTTTTCTAAAAATTTAAAAGTTTTACCTTTCACAATTCGGTATTTAATCCACAAGGAGTCTTTGTTTACACATGGAGGAATGTAGAGATGCAATTGTTTTTTTGTTTTTGTTGTTTTTTTTTTGCATATGGCTAACCAATTATCCCAGCACTATTTACTATATAAAGGAAGAGTCACTCCTTTTCCCACCTGAATACTCTATCCCAACATCACACCATACTGCTAAAACCTTATAATAAATCTTAATACCTAGTAAGGCAAATATCCTTGTTTTGGGTCTTTAAGTATGTTTTGGATGATTTTAACCCTTTTGTACTCTATATAAACTTTAAAGTTGTAAGGTTTTACTCTAACCTTTTAAGATTTTAGTTGGAACTGCATTGCACCCATAAACCAAATTAACAAGATATGTCTTTACCATATTCATTTTTCCTACCCATGAATATGGTACTTCATAAAAGTATTAAACTTTTGTACATATAAAAATAATAATGAAAAGACAAAAAAAGTGAGGGAACTAGTTCTAACCAGCATGATAGTTCAAAGGTTTATATGTATAATATTTTTAAATTTCAAACCAAAATACCATGGAATAATGAGAAAAGACTTGACCATATAATTCATAAAGAAGAAACACAAATTAGAAATAAGTATATGGGAAAATGCCTGGCCTAATTAATAGTAAAGAAATACAAATTTAAATACCCACAAGATGCTATTTCACCTATCAAATTAAAATTATGTTTTAAGATGTTATTAATGGTCACATCAGCTTTAGTCTAAATGAAAATCAGTTCTCATCAGGATTAAAGTCATGGGGTGGGCTTGCTAAAAACCAATTTGTCTGCAAACTGAAGAGCCTCTTGGAAAAGAACACTTTGGAAGGAAGAAATTAGAAATAATGAGTTTCAGCCAGTAAAACAGCAATTTTCCTTGGTACAATCTGATCTGTCTTTCAGATATGTCTTCTAGTTCAGTTCCCCGATTGAACCCCTACAGAGGAAAGGAGAGAGGCCATACAGGGAGGGGGCAGGAAAAGGAAAAGAAAAGGAAAGACTAAAAGAAAGGGAAAAAAAAGAAAAGAAAACAAATCTAAAAGAGCAATTTCATTATTTTTGAAGCACTGGAGCATACCAGCACAGCTTGGGGCCTTTTAGAGTAACACACTGGGAGAGAAGGCACCCTCCTGCACTTTGCACAGAACTTTCTAAAGCTCCAAACCTCAGCTACTGGGCTGAGGCAAAGCCAATCGTAAGGAGGCTGGTGTGTGAGCACAAAAGTGAAGCCCTAGGCACTTTTAGAAAAGCTTGATCACAGGGTTTAGGGAGAATTTCCAAAAGCACTAGAGGCCCCACATCGGCTAGCAAGGAGGGAAAAAAAAAACAATATTGAACTTTTTAGTTTTTAATATGGCCTCCTTCTGTTTCTGTAAGTTAATAAACTAGTGAGAGCTGGAAAAAGTTAAGGTTAAATTATTATTTGCTATCAGTAAATGTACAAACCACATGCCTTCAAATAATGCTGATAAGAGTAGAATTGAGACAAATTTTTGGGGAGACCATTTTGTAAAATATGTCAAGATTATTTTTAAAATTTTAAATTTTGATCCTAAAATTGTCCCACTAAAAATCTCGTCCAGTAAAATAAGTAAAGAGATATAAATAAATATGTGTCCTAGGACAATTGTTGTAGTACAGTTACAATAATAAAATCCCAAAATGATCTACTAAATAATGAATCATAGGAGTATTAACCTTAAAAAATAAAATTGCTGGTTATTTTATCAGCAAAAATGAGTGTAAAAAAAAAAAGCAGAGAATTGCAACCCAGGACAAACAAGCTACAGTAAAAAACATAGGCAAGTTCAGAGAACAAAGGAGAGAACCACTCTTTTATTGAGGAAAACGGGAATTTGGAAAGGCTCCTTTGGAAAGGAGTAAAGTAGGAGCTGAAAGTATAGTGGCTTCTCATTGGCTGAGTTGTGACTGTCCATCATTGGCTGGACTGTTGCCAGGGGGAGGAGGTAAGCCTTTCTTCCTCTTGCTCTGATGGTAAGGTAGAATTCATGTGCAAGTTTCCTCAATTCCTACTATGTCTGCAATTGAAGATGAGTGGTAGGAAATGAAAACTCCCCCTGACAAACCTCATGGCTCCATTTTATTGAAGTTTCCCTATAATATTTTCACAGGAGGAAGGTTAAATGAATAATGGGACAACTAAATAAATGGGTAGATGATTAAATACTATGCAACCCTGTATTAGAAAAAACTGTTGATAGTAAAACATGAGGTGTCAAATTGAATGTAGAAACATAAACCTATGTTGGAAATTTTTAACTGAGGGATTTTCCTTTTGTCAAATTACTTCTTTTGCCTTGTGGATCTCCACCTACTGGATCAACCAATGCCTTAGGAGAAGAAAAATCCATTGGCCAGCTTGAATGCATTTTTAACTCAAAGCATGCTTACCACTCTGAGACAAAATATTGATACATAAGAGCTAAGTCACTGTGAGAGAATCAGGTTTTTTTGGAATTAACAAAAAGGTCATGGTTATAATACTGAGGCAGAATCTAGAAGACTTGCATTATAAAGATGATAAAAATTAGTCACAGAATAAAAATAATGCAGTATTTAACATAAAGTAAATTTCCTGCCTGGTGGAAGGAAGAAGAAAAACCCCCTCCTAGGCAGCAGAGAAAAGACTAGAAAAGAGGGAAAGTAGAGAAGAAACTCAAATGTAAAAAGAATCCCTGAGAGGACTGTCCCCTTCCTGGATTGAAATTCAAGATGGAGGGGCGCCTGGATGGCTCAGTCGGTTACGCATCCGACTTTGGCTCAGGTTGTGATCTCACAGTTGGTGGATTCAAGCCCCATGTCAAGCTCTGTGCTGACAGCTCAGAGCCTGGAGCCTCCTTCAGATTCTGTGTCTCCCTCTCTCTCTCTGCCCCTCCTCAGCTTACACTCTTTCTGTCTCAAAAATAAATAAACATTTAAAAAAAATTCAAGATGGATACTTGTGCTCACAAGGAGGTTCCAGCATCTGAGAAAAGAAAGTACTTTTGTTCCACTTCCTTCATGAAATCAGAGAAGAGCCACTTTTGGAATGCCCACTGACAACACAGGGTGGCTACAGAAGACTATGAATGGCAGCAGGTCAGGACTAGAGACAGAAGGGGTCTGTGAGAGCCACCCGCCTCCACAATCCCCATGGTTCCTGCAGAGGGAAATGGAAGGGAGCTAAGAACAATGAGACAGCCAGCTTGTGGGTGGGTGGGGGTGGGGGATGACCACAGCAGAGGATAAAGAGGCCCCACACTAAAGCCAGGGAAGATGGGCTCTCAGCAACAGCAGGAAAAGATGACAATACTCCTGGCAGCAATTGCACCGCACTGCAGCACCCATGGCCAGAACACAGAGGATGTGCTACATTAGCAGCAGATCAGTGGGGCTAGGCACCCACAGGCAAATCCAAACAAGGCAAGGCCAGAGTCAGAAAGGACTGGATGGTAACACAAAGACCCATCCTGCTGGCATGAACTTCCTCTGTTCTTAGAGGCCATCGCTGGGAGGAGGGAAGGATGGTGGAGTGAGAAGGAGAATTCCTGAGAGGAAGGAGTCTGAACTGGCAACAAATTGACTTTAGCTCAAGAGAAATTTAAAGCTATTGTTTACTCAAAATTCTTTACTACAAAACTAGGATATCTATATACAAAGCTATTTTGACCTATTCAGTACTCGTTCTCTCTTCTGATAAAAGCTGTTTCGTTTCCTGGGTCCTATTTTTTTCAAGGCCTGGGTGTTTCTCTGATTTCTGCAGCCAGCCAAGAAATTCCTTTCCTTCCTTAAATTTGAAACTAGGTCAGTTTCTATTATTTGCAACTAAAGAATGCCAGCTGATATGAAATACATAATCCTAATTTTGTAAATGCACAAGAGCATGCTGGCACACACACACATCTACATGTGGAAAAGATTAAAAGGAAATAAACAAAATGTTAATAGTGATCACTCTGGGTAATAGGATTACAAACAAGGTTCTTTTCTTCTCGCTTCATTTCTAAATTTTTTATTCTCCATAATGAGTATGCACTGTATTTTTATTCAGAATATGGAAAGATAGAAGTATTATCCATAGTGTCCAGGGAAATAACATTAGGAAGCCCAGTTACATTAACAAGACGTGTCATAGTCTTTGTCTCTTGGCATCCAGGACCAGGCAGAAGCAGCAAGCATAAGAACAGTTGGCAGGGTGGTGCAGTGAGAAGAGCAAGAGATGATGGCTCTAGAGTCCTGAGTATAGCTCTCTGTCATCTGTTAGCTTCATTAATCTCACAACCCCCTGGGCCACAACTTTCTTCATCTGTGAAATGAAGGGTTAAACTCCCTGTAAGATCACAGAGGTCACAGACCTGTCAACCAGACCTGAGCTCAGGTTCCAACTCTCAACACTTCTGGGATATATGTGTGACAGGACAAAATGTCCCGGTTATGCCAGTCAAAGTTTTAACTTTCAGAACACTCTCAAGGGAACTCTTTTTGTTTTCTTGTGAGCTAGAAACCTAACAATATCACTTTGATGTTTTCCATCTTGTTTTCAAGCTATCTCTGTCAGAAGGGACACTTTACAACCCAGGATTGCCTGTTACCAGAATGAGAGTGCAGTTAGTGCTTGACCCCGATGTCAGTCCCAGATCAGCCTAAAACCTCAAACACCAACATACAGGGTTGTGCCATATCTTTTCCTACCCATAGCACATTGCCTTATCATGCAGTTGGTCATCAGAGCCACAGGAAGCAGGGAAGGGGTTACAGAAGGATCTAGTAAAAGGCACATTTGCTACCACTGCTGTTTCAATCCAGGAAATCACAAAGCCAAGGAAGCTCAAAGGGGTGTGGTACAATATTTCATACGACATCGCCCATTAGTGGGGGGTCTGTCTTCAGGAGGGGACATAGATGAAGTCCAGATGAAGTAGGTACACAAAAAAGGGTACGGTTTGAGTAGAGCTGTAGAAATAACAAAGAACATACTTGCAACTTTTATATCTATTAACCATGACCTCATCAAACTAATCTCTCAGCTATTTTTTTTTCTCTTCTTCCATTATATCCATGTCTTGCAACTTCCTCTGGGAATTTTCTTCCCCTTTTTATGTATAATGTCTAAAAGTCCTCTTTGGCTTGCTGAGGACAAACTACCCCTGCACCAGAGTAATGCATGACCTGAGATTCTCTCCATCATGTCTCAGGAGACCTCTAACTTGCAGGGCTCTAAGGAACATATAAGTCCCAAACCCTTTAATTCTGTATAGTAAAAATCTACTGCCTTTTTTTTTTCTGTTCGTCTTAATTTCTAACCTAAGGGGAAAAAATAAAATTTAAATGGACTAGGTAATCTTTTCCAAGAAAAACTTGAAATTTTTAAAGTACTAAAAGAAGAACTAAAATTTGAATGCAGAAAAGATACAATTAAGCACCTTGGCAAGTACATGAAGGGGAGTGTAAAGGGAATAGGGCTGCGTGGGAGTCAGGCTCAGTCCAAAGAAAACAGGCCCAGGAATGTTTCAAGATGAGATCTAAAGAGATGGAGTGAGTCACTAAGAAGGAAAGGAGAACAGAAAACACCAGAAGACAGTCATTCCAGTGAAAGGAACCCCCAAACTAGCAGTAAGGAACTTTAAAGGGTAGAAATGAAGAAAAAAATGGTAGAAATGTCATTAAACTCAGACTGAAGAAGAGCAAGCAGGGAGAAATGGTGATTTGTCTCTTTGCCAAAGTCAATGCTGCTGATGGGGAGGAAAGAGAATGGAGAATGTGGGAGGAATTGAGGAATTCCAATAAGAAGGTTATCTCCCCCAAAGAATGCCTGAGAAGGGTTTTTTCCATAAGAGATTAAGTCATTATTCTGAAATAACCCAAGAGGTCATGCATTGCCTCTCTGGTGCTTACTAGTTTAATCCCTGAGCAAAAAATATCATTTTCTAATATGAAGTCCAGGAGCAGAAGGTAACATAGTAAGGATAAAGATCCCTCAAATTAAAAACAAGAAGGCATTTAAATGACGTAAGGTTTAAATGCCGCCCCCTGAAAAACTGCTGATTCTGCAGACAAGGCTGACCTAATAGACTGCATCATAGGGAACTACCTACCAACCATTCTTACTGAAAATACAGCAGGGTAGGAAGTAGCAAACATCTCAATAGGCCCTTGTCACTCTCCTAAGCTGCTTCAAGTCACAGTGTAGTTTTAATTTAGTGAATCAAAGCATCACCTGCTTACATTCACCACTTCCAAATCTACCACCGAAATTAGTGAGAAACGCAAATTAATTTAATAGAGAAAATATAAATAAAATAAGATGTAGCCACTTTAAGTATAGTTTGGTGATTATTAAAAAAAAAAAGATCACTTCCATTTTGTTGACCTTGGGGATTTCTGGTAGTGGTCTATCTGGCAAGCTTCAGAAACAATAGATCTATTGAACTGCTAGAAAGGAAGTCACTATGACCAGATTGCTTCCTGTGGTGAACAAAGGGCTTTTGCTGACATAGCAACTTCATGGTTACAGACACAAGTCCACAAATTTTGCCTTTCAACATTGAAAATTATTCATTTTCTCCTTTTTTAAAAATTTCACTATTTCAAGAAGAAACAAAATCTTCCAAATTGCTTCCTAAGGAAGAGTTTTAAAAAGAAGAAGGAAGAAATGAGTGAGGGGAAGAAAGGAAGAAGAAAGGAGGCACACAAGGAAGAAAAAAATGTCATGGCCATATTTTTGAGTGTTGTTTTTTGTTTTCTATTACAAAATCTTAAGATGTTGGGACAATAAAGGAGGCAAAAAATATCACAAGGTCCATGTAATTATCATCATAAGGCTAATAGGGCAGAGCATACACAAAGATACAGGGTTTTGAAATGTGTGCAAGCATTTGTTCACCTGAAAACTTTTTAAGGACTAGGATGGATGTATCAGGTTAAAAGGTTGAATCTCATGAATAAGTGCATGAAGAAATAAGATACTCTCTCCCTCATGTCCTTAATTTCTCTCTCCTCGTCCTCAGTGTTGAGGAGATCATGATAAGACAGAAAAAAGGCAGGTGTGCTCTCCCCAGAGCAACGTCTCCAAAACAGACACTTTTCCCATGGTGGTTAAGGTCATGATGAAAAGACCTCAGAAGAATTACTAAAATATCACCTGAGGTTGCTTTCCTATGGTACAGTGTAGGTCTCCATGGTAATGGAAGAGAAATCAAATATGTCTTGATTGGAATGCCTCTAAATGAAATACATGTATGGCTGTTGCATTTTCCATGTCCGGACATCAGGGAGAAGGCCTGCAGGAAAGTCTAGGGGGAGCATAAAGGCCCTGATGGACAGGAAGAAGAAGAGATGTGTTGATGGGAAGAAGGAATACAGGTCAGCACTTCAAACACTTGTTCCACACACACTCTGACCAGGGACAGCTTGCCTTAATCCTAAATACATCCAAATAGAATAAGGACTAATTTCACATTTTAAAAAATTAGTCAGACATACGTTAGGGAGTATCTGTATCATTCTACCTTCGAAAATAAAAGCAAACCACTGCAACAGAACTGGTTACATAATTTGCAAGGTCCACTGCAAAATGAAAATGTGGTACTCAAAACTTACTAAGAATTTCCAAAGGGCAACAACAGAGCATTGTCAAAGGGTGCTGCTAAGTGCAGTTTCTATATGACTGCACTGGATATACACCCATGAAGTCAGCCCTGCCCCACAATTAAAAGCAGATTTGGATGGGTTCAATAAAGCATTCTGAGAAAAAAAAAAAATCTGAGATGTAAATTCCCACTCTAAAAGTTCAAGAGGGAGAACTTGATAATGGAAGTCAGAAGACCACTAATCGGGATAGTTGGGTGGCTCAGTAAGTTAAGCAGCCGACTTCCACTCAGGTCATGATCTCAAGGTTTGGGAGTTCGAGCCCCACATAGGGCTGTCTCCTGTCAGCAGAAAGCCCACTTCTGATCCTCTCTCTGCTCTTCTCTCTGTCGCTCAAAAATAAATAAACATTACCAAAAAAAAAAAAAAAAAAAAAAGATCACTTATCTTGGATTTTCTACGAGCAGTAGTAGGTCTAGACATTTTCAATGGTACTTCCTATCCTACCTGTATTTTTACTCTTCCACTAGACCACAATCTGCTCACTGTGAACAACAAGCTCTCAGAAATGGAAATGGCTAAAAACATATCCTGGATAGTTTTGGTTCTTTTAAAATACTTTTATAGTCTTATAATACCATGAGGCCCAACTAAATTGATGTTTTTACTGTTTAGTGATTTCAGTTCTAGAGCAAAGTGAAAATACTACTGGTAGTTCACTATTTATTTCATATAATGCTAAAACACCAGTATAAATTCTAGCAGGGCACCTGGGTGGCTCAATCAGTTAAGTGTCTGACTTTGGATTTCAGTTGGGGTCATGATCTCACAATCATGAGAATGAACCCCACATGGGGCTCCAGGTTGAGGGTGAAGACTGCTTAAGATTCTCTCTCTCTCTCTCTCTCTCTCTCTCTCTGCCCCTCCCCCACACTTGCATGTTCTCTCTCCAAAATAAAAAATAAAATAAAATATCAGTATAAATGCTAGTATTTTATTCTAAAGTTTAAATATCAGTCAAACTAAATATTCAACAGATTTAAAATATAAAATTGTGTAAAGATATTACAAAGCACCAAATAATAAAAATTTATAAATATATATATTATTCATTTATTATGGGTGTGATAAAAATCATTCATAAGGGAAATTATTAAAAATATTTTAAGTATATTGAACACCATGTTCAAGTTAAGATAACCGAATGAACCATGAAAAATCAGAAATGAAGTACTCCACTTTTAATTAAAGGCAGTATAAAAATAAAGACACTCATTATGTCATGATTGATTCTTGAGCAAAATTTTGTACAATTTTTTCCATCTTCTGTGAAAAATATTCTGACTAAATATTAGTTGGAAAATGGTGAAAAATAATAACATGCACCAACTCCAAAGAATTTCCTCTGGCCCTTCACTTTCAAATAATTATATTTATTATTTGCTAACTTTGAGATAAACTTTAGGACCGTTTTTTTTTTCAGGGACTACAAAGTTTTGATTGATTATGATTATATAGGTTCACTGGTTTTTTAAGCTCATTTTCATTTTCTTTAATTTTATCATGAATAAATGAAGACTCCCAGAGTTAATCATATCACTTTCAAAAATATTATTTTAGGGGCACCTGGGTGGCTCAGTCGGTTAAGCGTCTGACTTCGGCTCAGGTCATGATCTCATGGTTCGTGGGTTCGAGCCCTGTGTTGGGCTCTGTGCTGACAGCTAGCTCAGAGCCTGGAGTCTGCTTCAGATTCTGTCTCCCTCTCTCTCTGACCCTCTCCTGCTCATTCTCTCTCTCTCTCTCTCAGAAATAAATAAAACATTTAAAAAATTTTTTAAGTATTATTTTATATTCCACCTGTACAGAAAATCTTTGAACAAGAGTGAAAATTAATTTTTCAATAGAATCTTTCCACTACCACAATATGATTACCTATTGAGACCCACATATATATAAACCTGTCTGCAGTAGAGTTATATTTCTGCATAAATTGAATTTTGGGGTCATTGATCTTGTCACAAATGATTCAGATAAAGTAAATGATATTACAATATGTAATGGCAATACATGAACAAAAATACCAATATGTAAGAGATCACAAATATCACTGTATAGGAAAGTAGCAGGTTACCAAATGTCAGCTTTGTCATCATTGGCTTCATTTACTTTTGTAGTCTAACCCCTCACATATACACAAGAGTTAGGTTTCTTTTGAGTCTTTCAATGTTATCCTTGAGAAAAGTGGAGATGTACTACAGTATCAAAAGCCTGAGGTTGCAATTATTGTGATGAAATTCAGATCAAGGAGAAAATAATAAATTTTAAGATAGACACAGTATTCCAAAGAGCATAGTGTAAACAACTCTTCATCCATTGACTCATTTTTCATTCTTCGACAGCAACCAGCTCAGGCTATGAGGTACCTTGGAAATGGAGGTTCACCCACAGTGGAATAAGACAGAGGACCCTGGACCCTTGACACAGTGGAGTGCCAAACTGCTCTTATATTAACTCCTTCGTGACATTTACAAAAGAGGAAAAACTATTTTAGGCCACTATTATTTGATATGTTCTGCCACTCAGAGTCAAATCTAATACTAACTAATATGAAATTTGGTGTACAAAATAGGCTGCTTCCAAAACCGATCCTGAAATAATGTGCCACCAGCTCCATGAGAGTATTTGGGAATAAATACCTTCCTAAGAGCTGGAATGGTACCAGCCCCTCCTATGTCTTAGCAAAACATTCAATAAAACTGTCACCTATGATAATCTGGGAGGCAGACAACTTGCTAATTAAGAACATAGTACTTGGTAAATGATTAGGAAAAAATCAGAATACTGGTACTTGTTGGCTGCATGAAATTTTTATAAGCTTGAGCTAGAGGTAGCCAGACATCAAGCAAAGGTGGGAAGGACTTCAGCTCTGCTGAGAGAGACCTACTCTGCCTACAGCCTGCAATCAAAGGAAACTGAGAATCTGATAGTTTCCCAAGATTTATAAAGCCAAGGCTTCTCTCCCCCAACACAGAATTTTATTTCTCTCTCCTAAACAATAATCTCAACTTATAATTATATATTCATTTTATTTATTTATTTATTTGTATTTATGTTACAGTCCATGAAAATTGGAAATGTGTGTGTTCTCAATTGTATCCCCCTTTTTTTTTAAACCTTTTGTTTTAATGTTTTATTTATTTCTGAGAGAGAGAGAGAGACAGCATGAGCAGGGGAGGGTCAGAGAGAGAGGGAGATACAGAATCCGAAACAGGCTCCAGACTCTGAGCTGGCAGTCAGCACAGAGCCGGACGTGGGGCTTGAACCCACGAACCGTGAGATCATGACCTGAGCTGAAGTCGGACACTTAACAGACTGAGCCACCCAGGTGCCCCTCAACTGTATCCCCTTCTAGTGCTTAGCACAGTTTTTGGTGAAAATAGGTGCTCAGTAAATATTGGTTGAAAGAATTAATAAATTTTACCTATTAATTCCATTTATAAGAATCCTTTTTTAAATATTTGGGATACAAAAATGATGAGTAGCATTAAACACGGCAATCAAAGTTCATTTAAGTTTATCTAAATAAAATACTTTCCTCAAAAACTACTCCCATATACAGAAGAATACACTTAAAAAGATATAAGACATATTATATCCTAAAAGTCAGGCCTCTCAGAACTTTTCAGGGCAGAGAATAAACAAATTCATCTCACAAGTGACTTATAATTCATTATGTATTATAATCAGTACCATTCAAGAACAGCTTTCAAGTCACTATAACTGCCTACTGTGTAGATTTACCATCTGCTTCAAGGACAAAAAAAAAAAAAAAAAGCAAAAAAACCTTCTTCATGAGAATGTTTCCTAAGAGACCTCTTTCTCACAAACATTCTGAGATTTACCCAATGTGAATGAGTACATTTAGGGCTCAAAAGTATATACACATCCATACCCACTGAGTCAGGATCTCACAGAAAGATCTAATGTTAATTGAAGTATAAAAATAGACAGGTTTGTGTTGTATTTTGTTGTGTTAGATCTACAAGGCTGATATAGCATTCAATATGTATCAGAATTGAAAATAGAAAAAATACAGTAGCATCACTATAGAGAAGAGCTTCAGTTAATGAATTAAAAAAAAGGAAACTTCCAAATGTCAGAGGTTTAACAGAATTAGTGTTTAATTCTTGCTCACATGAAGTCCTCTGAAGTGTGCTTTTCTTTGTGTGTCAGTCCACTTTCTATGCTGCTTTCGTATAATGTCATTTGCCTATCAGCACATGTTTCCAAAACACTGGTAATACACTTTCCTCCTGAAACTGATGTATATCACTTCTACACACATTTCATAGGCCAAAGCTAGCCAATGGCTACACCTCGCTTCAGGGAGGCAGTTAAGTACAATTTTCTTGTTTCTTTAATATAGAGAAAAAGAAGAACTAAGTGAGCAGCAACAATACTATCCATAGCACATTATGGTCATCCAGATTTGTGGCAGTTTGTATAGTTAGTCTGACCTCCATCTTATAATGTTTAGAGTAAAAATGGCATATGTATATGTGTTAGTCCATCAAATAAACCTACTTCATTGTTATAGAAATTTAAGGAAATTTATATGCTAAATGCAGTAATGTCAATTTTTTTATTTTGTTTTGTTTTTGCCTATGAATTCTCTAACTAAGCAAAACCAGATAAAAGAATTTATTTATAATTTTAGGATTTGTCTTTATTCAATGAGTAACTGTAATTAAGTTGTGAGTGAAACATAAACAGTGAGTGAAATTTTGTCAAAAAGTTCATTCCTGATTTTGAATTTTCATTAAAGATTAGGTAAGGTATCTACTTCCAAAACAGCATGAGTTTTCTTTTTCGGATATATTTTCTTGCAACTCTTTGCTGCCATAACAGTTTGGGCCTGAATTTTATTTTCAAAAGTTTAAAGACAGATTTTTATTTCTGCTGGGTTTTGACATTAGAGGTATCTATTATCAAAAGATAATTTTAGTGGATTAAATTGTATCTTAAAAACAAGGGAAAAAAAGAATAAGAAACACAGGGGCACCTGAGTGTCTCAGTTGGTTAAGTGTCTGTCTTCGGCTCAAGTCATGATCTCATGGTTCATGTGTCTGAATCCTGCACTGGGCTCTGTGCTGACAGCTCAGAGCCTGGAGCCTGCTTTGAATTCTGCATCTGCCTCTCTCTCCCTTTCTGTCCGTCTGTCTTTCTGTCTCTCTCACTGTCTCTCTCTCTCAAAAATAAACATTTTTTTTAATTTAAATAAGAAACACAGGAAGAGTTTAAGAGAGGGAGAAAGAAAAGAATACTCAGAAACTACTAGCTGGGAAACCATTCTCCATGGGTCTCACATCTCTACGCAACATGCAAGCAGAGGAACTGACTCTTTTTATTCCCCTGGATTACTTTTGCAGGGATGTTTGTGAATAGAACCTTGAAGATAGAAAGAGCATATCTCTTTAGAGCAGAGGGCAGGGTTGTATACTGTTGGCACAGTATAATTAAGATAATGTTTCCCTCAAGGCCAAAGGTTGGGCAGTTTATCTTGCAGCCCCCTTATAATTGATTGGAGTTTCCTAAACTCAGGGTCCCTCAACGGTGATACAGCTTGTGCAGCACTCACCTGGGCCACTACATATCACCTCCATAACATTTTCAGGGACACAAATGACATGAACATGAAGCTCATGCTGCCTGATGTGCTATGAGTAATAAGTCCTTTTTTCTGACCTAGGGTGTCATGTCTTTTGCCAGCATACACAAAACTGTGGCAAGTTCTAACTTGAAAACTTTTGGTGACAAGAATGAGATAGTGACAGACTTGGCTTACTGGAAGACAAAAGACAAGAGATCCTAAGGACTGAGTTAAGGCTTATGAGAAGACTCTCCAGGACCCAGTGAGTAGTGATGTCCTTACCCAAACAGTAGATAAGGGGTGATGGGAGGTGAGGGAGGAAATTCCTACTGCCCTACCTATTCCTGTTTAGAGTCTAAGTGGCAAGAAGCAGTATTGAAACAAATTACCTAAATGGTGGTTTAACTGTTGCTCACTCATTTCTGAGAGGGAAAAGAAAGGGTCAAGGAATCTCCAAAGCTGATAAAGGACTTTGGGTGGTCTGAAAACATCAAAACTAGTTTTGGTTGAGTCATCAGTAGCCACCTGGTCAATCAAAATGGAAAGCAAATGTGCTTTCCTTAGTGGCATGGAGCCACTCACTCTCTTCATACACACCCCTAGATTCCTCCTTTCATCCCTTCTACTCTTACCTCAGGTGCTTTCAAAAGAATAATAATTGGAGGTGGGGTTGAGGTCTTTATGCTGAGGAGCTTAAGGGAAGAGAAGGACTCAAACCTCTATGTCTCTGTTGGACACAGACATCCAAGTCAACTACCTAATTCTATGATTAAAGGCAGTGCTCAGATTCAATTTATATTTGGGTTTTCAGGGTGTGCAATACTTGGGTTGGGCAAGGGTTTACAGTAGGGATGTAACGTTATTATGATTTTGTCTTCTACAATGCCATCCACCCCTATTATCCTTCTACTTCTCTAAGAGCCCTTCAGTTTTCTGCAATGGCTCCTTCACCCCAGATCACTTCTTCAATTAGAAATTCTTTTTTTTTTTTTAGCTTTTTTTTGGTTGCTATTATTTTTTAAATTTATTTATTTATTTTGAGAGAGAGGGAGATACCACGAGTGGGGAAGGGACAGAGAAAGAGGGGGACAGAGAATCCTAAGCAGGCTCTGTGCTGTCAATGCAGAGTGCAACATGGGGCTCGAACTCACAAACTGGGAGATAATGACCTGAGCTGAAATCAAGAGTCAGATGTTAAACCACCTGAGCTACCCAAGCACCCCTTCAATTAGAAATTCTTAAAGAAATAGAGGGCAGGAGAGTGAAGAAATTAGGTGCTACAAAAGGACTTTGAGGGGAAATATCTAAATTACCATGAGTAGAGGTAAGGTGAGATTTTGTATTTTCAAAAGGAGGCATGACTTGAAAATGAATGAGGGGCACTTTCTTATGCATCTAAGTGTTGATGTTTTCCACAGTTTCATCCTTAGTGGCCATTCCTTCTTTACTTTTACTTATACCCAAATCCTACCCATTTTCTTTCAGAAATATATCCAAAATATGGCCATTTTCCCCATTTCTACTGCCACTAATTCAGTTTAGACTTACATCTCTATCCTAGACTAATGACATAGTGCTCTATCTGGTCTCTCCCCCATCAGTTTCTCTTGCAATCCATTTTGACACTCCTGCCATAATTATATTCTTAGCAAACAAATATGATTACATCCTTCCCTTTAACAATTTCTCCTGATTTCCCACTAGTTACCCTATAAAAGCCAAGCTCTTTTGTCTGGGTACAATGCCCTTCCTGATGTAACCCCAATACACTGTTCCAATTTCATTTCCTTCCACTCCCCACCACAACCCTAAGCTCCAAACCGCAATGAGCTTCTCGCATATCTTTTCAAAACTCTATGCCTTTGCACATTTTGTTCTCTTTGCCTGAAATGCCCTTTTTCTCCTCTTCTTTCCATAGCAAATTCCCATTCTGTCCTCAAAACTGTCCAGAGTTCACCTCCTTAGTCAAGTGATCCCTGACATTCCTAGCATCTACCACAGCATTTATTTGTCTATTCAATTTATTTCTTGATGTGTTTTCCTTCTTCCACTAAACTGACTTCTGAAAGAGTAAAGATTATTTCAAGGTTTTGCATTTTTTGAGTCCTGGATGCCTAAGCAGAATGTCTTAATATGGCTAAACAAATGTTTAATTGGTTTAATGACTTAATTCCTTATGTCAAATCAGGATCCAATGAAAGCCTTAGCCTGGAATCACTTCTTGAGCAACCAAATGCTGGTATTTAACAAATTTCCGTATTCTATATTATATAAATTTTAATCTGTGAATCTTTTGTTCCTTGACTATCTCCATTTAGTTATTTAAATGAACAAAATGAACATCACATGAGGGGAAAAAACATTTACATTTTGCTCCTTATTAAAAGTTTAAGAGGTTTTGTAAGGGAAAATACAAAAACTATTAGCTAAATTAAGGGCGAGGAGCACTTTTGAATTATCCTTGCCTCCCTTTGGGTCATAAAAAATCAAGACTGTGACTATTTGACTAGATATGAATATATTACTAATTACATCATGCCTTATAATATCAAAAAATCCATTTATAAAATAAGAGATTAATTCAAAGATAATAAAAGATTAGTCTGGTTACTAAGATTATATTTTGTTCAGAGTGTGGATTTCATTGGTTTGAGTCATAGCATTCACAGTCCACTGCTTTTTATCTAGTTGTTTTATCAAACTGATCTAACACCTCCTATATTAGTAACAGATGAGGAGATGAGAGGCAAGACACAATTCATGAAGAGGAATGGGAAAGTTAAGGCAACATATGTTTCTATATTTAATGTACCCTGATCTGTGTCCATAGGATGATGAAAATTGAAGAACTCTGAGTTCTCTACATCCAAGACCTTGGAAAATTACAAGTTTCTTAAGGACAAAGAGTTGTTTTGTTTTGTTTCCTTTTTATTTTCAACTTTTTTTTTTCTTGAAAAATGTTAAAGCATACAGGAATTTATACCCTCCACCTAGATACACTAATTAATTCATCATATAAGTATGAGTATATTTCTAGGCTCTGTATGCTGTCCATTAAGCTATGTATCTATTTTTGTGCCAGTACCATACTATTCTGATTACTACAGCTTTATAGTGTATCTTGAAATCTGGGATTGTAATACGTCCAGCTTTGTTTTCTCAAGATTGCTTTGGCTATTGTGGTCCCAACAAATTTTAACATTACTATTTCTAGTTCTATAAAAAAATGCTATTGGTATTTTAATAGAGATTGCATTGAATCTGTAGGTTTCTTTGGGAAGTATAAACATTTTAGCAATATTAACCTTTCTGATCCATGAGCATGGAATATCTTTTCACTTGTGTCATCTTTAATTTCTTTCTTCAATGTTTTATAGTTTTCAGAGTGCAGGTCTTTCACCTCCTTGGTTAAGTTTATTCCTAGATATTTTATTATTTTGGTACAATAGTAATTTAATTGCCATCTTAATTTCTTTTTCTGGTAATTGACTATTAATGTATAGAAATGCAATCAGTTTTGGGATACTAGTTTTGTATCCTGTAACTTTAGTGAATTCATTTATTACTATAATAGTTTTTTGGTGAAGTCTGTAGGATTTTTAATGTATAGTATTTTGTCATCTGAAAACAGTGATTATTTAATTTCTTCCTTACCAATTTGGATGCCTTTTATTTCTTTTTCTTGTCTGACTGCTGTGGCTAGGACTTCCAGTACTGTTTTGAAATAAAAATGGTAACAGTGGATATCCTTGTCATGTTCCTGATCTTAGAGAAAAAGCTCTTAGTCTCTCACCATTGAGTATGATTTTAAAAACTGAGGGCTTTTCATACATGGCCTTTATTATGTTGAGGTATATTTCCTCTAAATCAATTTTGTTGAGAGTTTCTATCATGAACAGACGTTGAATTTTGTCAAGTATTTTTTTCTGCATCTACTGAGGCAATTATATAATTTTCATCTGTCATTTCATTAATATGGTATATTACATTGATTGATTTGCAAATATTGAACCATCTTTGCATCCCCAAAATAAATCCCACTTGATTGTGGTGAATGCTCTTTCTAACGTGTTGTTGAATGTGGTTTGTTAATTTTTGTTGACGATTTTTGCACTTGTGTTCATCAGGAATATTAGCCTGTAGTTTTCTTCTTTTGTAGTGTCTGTCTGGTTTTGGTATCAGGCTCATGCTTGACCTCATAGAATGTATTTGGAAGTTTCCTTCCTCATCTATTTTTTGGAACTGAGGAGAATAGGTATTCACTCTTCTTTTGGTAGAATTCAGCTGTGAAGCCATCTGGTACTGGACATTTATTAGTTGGGAGTTTTTTTATTACCAATTTAATTTTGTTACTAGTAATTGGTCTTTCAGATTTTCTATTTCTTCCTGATTCAGTTTTGGAAGATTATATGTTTCCAAGAATTTATCCATTTCTTCTAGGTTGTCCAATTTGTTACCATGTAACTTCATCGTAGTCTCTTATAATCCTTTGCATTTCTGTGGTATTGGCTGTTACTTCTCTCTTTCATTTCTGAATTTATTTATTTATTTATTTATTTATTTATTTATTTATTTATAACTTCATCGTAGTCTCTTATAATCCTTTGCATTTCTGTGGTATTGGCTGTTACTTCTCTCTTTCATTTCTGAATTTATTTATTTGGGTTCTCTCCCTCTTTTCTTGATGAGTCAGGTAAAAGTTTATCAATTTTGTTGATCTTTTCAAAGAATTAGCTCTTGGTTTCATTGATTTTTTTAAATATATTTTAAGTCTCTCATGTATTTCTGCTTTAATCTTTATTATTTCCTTCTTTCTACTAACTTTAGCTTCTTTTTTCTCTTTTGCTAGTTCCTTTAGATGTAAGGTTAGATTGTTTATATGAGATTTTTCTTGTTTCTTGAAGTAGGCCTGGAGTGCCATAAATTTCCCTCTTAGAAAACTGCTTTTGCTGTAGAGTATAAAGAGCTTTTATTCATCTCTCCTCCTCTATACGTAAAACATTCTAAATACATCATTACTGAATTATCTTGAATGGAATGCCTTACTATTTCTTTACAAAGTTCTAGATGATATTCTAATAAAGTATATTAATCTATTATCTGATATAATGAAATATAACACATCTACATAAAAAAGAATAAAAGACTTGCTCTAACTCTCATGTAACATTTAGCAGAAATAGAGAAGTATTTTTAGACAATCCTGGGCCAGAGGAACCTGCAAAGTAATTGCTGATGTTGTCACTGGAGGTGAAAATAATCTACTTCTGTTAACTAAAAGAATAGTACATAAAACAAACCCTAGGGAAAGGAGAAATATTTTCATTTCAGAAAACAGAATTGTGATTGCAAAAAGAATTAGATACTGAGCAAAGCAAAAATACGATGTTTATTTAATATGGAAACTTTTAAAGTCTGAGGTACAAAAAGGAAAACTAAACCACAAGATAAGTTGTGAAATCTCTTCTAAAATCTGAAAATCCTTAATTTTTTAAAAATTTAACAATGTAAAAAATGAAGAACATTTTTATAACATTGTCGAGATAGTCAAGTTGTAAGATGCTCTTACAATTGCATGCTCAGTCTGTGCTCAGCTGTAACGTCTAGGTCTTTTATTTTTTTCTCAGTGGGATGGGCAGTGAAACTAGTAAGGTTCGCCCTCTGGGTCAGAGCCATTTTAAATACAGTGCTCTGCCTACTCATCAGATACAAAAAAAGCAGTGAATCATTCATCTTCTAACCAAAATTAAGCTGGTTAACTGCAAGGCTATCAACCCTGACAGCAAATGTTTACATTCAAAATTTGGGGTAAAGGATAAATGAGTTTTTAACAAAAGAAATATGAAGTGTTCCATTAATGAAATTCTAACTGGACTGTAACCAAATCTTTTTTTTAATGGCAATAGTAAATGTTTTAAAGATGTTATTACTTCTTGTTTTCCAGTCTTTCTTGACAACAACCAGTGTAAGATATAATAATTCTAAAATAACAACCTCCTAAGTTATGTTATTGTAGAGTAGTTTTACAGCCCAACCCAAAGCAAAATAAACACCAGTAATGAATTGCTCCCATGAACCAATCTAAGGAAAGATTGTCACTAAAAAAAAACCAAACAAACAGACAAAAAAAAAAAAAAACTAGTATATTTTAGAAGCCTAAGAAAGGTAGAACTCTGAAGTACGACAGTTTCAGTGCTTATTTATGCCACCCAAGACTGCATCCAACTGAGCATTTATTTAATTAGGAAATAATATCTCAAGAATCTTTTTGGCTCTAGTTGTAATCATTTGCAAACTTCTGATAAAACTGAGTGATATTTCAAAGGGTAAAATTGCTCATTTACTCAATACTAGCTATTGAAATTTAATGAAATTAAAAAATGCTGTTTAGTTTCATCCAAAAGTAGGTGACAAATATTTTTTCTTCTTAAGGAACATAGAGATGACTGATTCATCACAATGTTTTGTTTTTTTTTGTTTTCATATTAGTTATTTGGCATTCAAGGAACTCATAAGTCATAGGCAGTGGAGAGGAGGATGCAATAGGAATCATATTTCTGAAAATAAAATTGTTATTTTCCTATACTCTTTCTATTGGCTCTTAAATTCAGGTATTTAGAGAAACATATTTCTCTTGATTAAATGTCCTGACTCAGGTAGTATCTAATAACATCTTTATCCTAAGCAGAATCATTGTTACCTTGATGCTAAGTAGTGGCAACAAGTTTAACGTTTCATTCTTTCACCTACTCCCTAAGAAGCAATTCTAGAATCAGTAATTTTTTAAAAGTAAATACCTGAGAGCACCTGGTGGTTCAGTCAGTTAAACATCCAACTCTTGATTTAGTCTCAGGTCATGATCTCATAGTTTGTGGGATCAAGACCCACATTGGGCTCTGCACTGACAGTGTGGATGGAGCCTGCTTCGGATTCTCTCTCCCTCTCTTTCTGTCCCTCCCACACTCATACACACTCTCTCTCTCAAAATAAGTAAACATTTTAAAAAATAAAAATAAAAATAAATACCTGATTAGTTTATTGATAACACAAAGAGGTAAAACAAAAATAACTGAAGTACATATTTTTAATTCCAACTGGTTATAATTTTTTTTAAAATATTTTATTTATCTCTAGGAGAGAGAGAGAGAGACAGAGACAGTGTGAGCTGGGGAGGGTCAGAGAGAGAGGGAGATACAGACTCTGAAATAGGCTCCAGGCTCTGAGCTGGCAGTCAGCACAGAGCCTGATGCGGGGCTCGAACCCACGAACGGCGAGATCATGACCTAAGCGAAAGTCGGACGCTAACCGACTAAGCCACCCAGGCGCCCCCCAACTGGTTATAATTTTTAGCTTCAAACTAGTATTGTCTTCAATCTCTGATTAGCCTAGATTGAAAATTTAAATATAGAACACCTAAACAAAACACATTTATGAACCAATTCATAAATTTAAGTCACATAAATACAGGAAAGTGAATGCTTATTTGATGTTTCAGAATTTCTCTATCAATAAACAGTTGTTATATTCTATTTACTTCAGGGGTAATGATGAGTCCTTGAACTTAGTTTGGTGTTTAAAACACCTTATGAGCTTTACCACACCTCTCTGAAACAGGTTGGTATTATCATCCCCGTTTTATAGTTGAGAAAATGAAGACAAAAAGAGATTAGTATGAGATTTGCCCAGTGACATAGACTATCAGGGACTCATTCAGTGTAAGCTACAATACTCCTCATACATAACCATGTCGTTGGCCTCTTCATTTCTCCTTCCCATCAGCAGAAAAAGTTTCTCATTTAGCAACATAGCTAAGTTGAATTACTTTCTCACTCTGTAAAATTTACATTGCTTCTTGGAAGATTTATTTCATGGCTTTCCCTTTACTACAGAATAGATTTTTGACATCTTGCAACTAAATGCACAACTTGGTACTTTGGAGAAATTAGAGTATGCATTACTTACAATTAGATATAAAACATTCAGGAAATTCTAGCATACAGTATCAGATCACTTGTAAGGACATTTTAGAGCCCACAGAGGCCATTCACCTAAAAATCTTTATGGTAATATTATTATGATATAACCTCACACAGTGACTCATGCTGGCTTGTTCAGGCTTGTGCTCTTTGTGAACTGAGGAATCTGCATAAACCCAGTTACAACTAGTTTCTCTGCTATTGCATTATGCCTCACATTCACTCTGAAAGTAAATCTGCATATCTATTTTTCATTTAGAATTCAACAGCAAATGTTTGCAACTGAAATGAGAAAAGAAAACTGATACTTTCTCATCACTTATTTTTTTATTGAGACATCCCAAAAAGTTCACCTTCAGACTTAACGAAATCCAGTGGCTTTGTTTTTTCTGTCCTTCACACGACTAACGACTCTTATTAAAAGAGATAATGCCCATCTTTCAAAAGAATATTAAAAATCACAGGATTTTTCTTTATCTTATGGGTGAAACAGGCAAAAGGGATTAAAAGGTATGAACTTCCAGTTATAAAATAAACATATAAAATGTAACATTGTATGCCAACCGTACTTCAATACTTTTAAAAAGTAAATAAAAATCACAAGATTTGAAAAACTATGTTTAAAATTACCTTGTTTAGATGGAAATGCTTGTTAGGAGATATCTCCATGATTAGATTTAGTTCATGTTTGGTTTACTTATGCTTTCTGAGTCTTTTTTTAATGTCTTACTACTCAAAAAATAAAAAAATAAAAAAAAAACAAGAGTCCTACTAGTCCATTAAATTCTATCAGATCACACTACCAGAAAATGGCCTCTCTTTTCACAATAAAGTCTTCCTTCCCCTGCTCTATTTTGGATAATTTTTATAAAATACAACACAATGATCACCTTTGAGGAAAAGGTGGAGAGAGGAAGGGCAAAAACACACCATTTTAATTTTGAAACTTTTGGAATTATACTATCCGAATATTTTATGCTGTGCTGGACCCTCATGCCCACTCATCCTCCTTAATATAAAATCATCACTTTTTAAATTTAGGATATTACTAGTCATATGATCTCAAGATTAAACAATTTGTTTAAAAATTCTTCTATACTCAATTAAATCATAGTAAATTTAAAGTTCATTATATGTGTGTGTGTATATATGTTCCGATATAATAGGGAAAATAGCAAGACTTTTCAATATGAAAGGATAATTTAGTCTACGTCTCAGGGACAGATTGAGTAAATCTCAATTGCTAGATATTTTAACTATTTTCCAAAGTCCATATAGTGTGCCATACAGCTTGGAGAATGTGTCCCCATATAGCTTGGACATGAGCATGTTACAAAATAATCTTTTCTTCTTAAAATATAAATACATTGCATTTTCATTAAATGACTGCTTTCAAAATAAGGACGCATCTTTCAATCTTATAACTGCAACTTATAATGGAATTCTTATTCTAAGGTTTGGATAGAATCAGTTATGTTTGTTTGTCTTACACTCGCAAATATTTATTTTAGAAAGTAGTTGATAAACCTGCCTGTTCTATCTGGTAGCTTAGAACTAGGTCAATTTCACCATTTGGAGCTAAACACCATTCATCACCCTTATCTCTCTAACAGCTAATCTGAAGTAGTTAAGTAGTAATATGTTGGCATTCCCCTTTTTAACTGATATAGCTAGCTATAAACTTAGCATTGCAAAACAGAAAGAAAAAAAAAACTGTACATAAATCCTTACTGATTTGGGGGCAGAAAGCTTGGTAAACTATTTACATTCAAAATAAGGAGCCTTGAAATCATTTTCACAGAGTCAGTCAATGGATTCTTTCCTGCTGGGCACTAGGACACAATGGATTATATTTAATGACCTGTGCAAAGAATAAATAAAACCTTTTGCTTTTAAAGAGTTCGTATTGAATTCTTCTCACAATGTGGTAGGAGCCTGCTCAATATCCTCAATGACTCTGTCAGTTGCTGTGTATCAGGACTTTTTATGAGATGTGTGAATAATATACTGCATAGTAATAGTAGTAGTAGTAATGGTAGTATTTCTAATATCATTCAGTCATGCCTTAATATACCAGACTCTCATGTGCTCCAGGCATATTTCAGCTCAGTTTCAAAAGCTTTTTTCATTTTTCACTGAGAGCAATTCACAAAATTCCCCTCTCTTTTCCAGAATCAACTCTTCATTGTTGCTTATCTTGTTGACTTACAGTGAATAAAAAACTGCTCTGACATTATTGAGGTCTACTTTTTATGTAAAACTAGTTGTGCTGGAGATGTTATAAAAGATAGATAGATAGATAGATAGATAGATAGATAGATAGATAGATAGATAGATAGAGACAGAGTGACATACAATATTAATTAGCAGCTAACCAAGGCATAATTATTTAAAAGCATACAATATGAAAACAGATAAAGTAGATAAAGAAAACCCAAAGAAGGAAACAAGACACAGACAGAACCCTTGCTCTCAGAAAACTGACAATCTAGTTAGAAGAAATAAAAACTGTTTCTTCCTTTGCAATTTATGACAAATCATTCATTTTCCGCCCATTCTAATTTTTAGCACCCTAGTTTGGGCATTTACCACTTCCTGCTTAGATTACTACAGTGGTATCCTCTAAAAAGAGGCTAAAATCATTAGCCTCTGGTAAACCCTCCCACTTGATCCTTCCTGGATTAACTATTCATTCTAACTTTCATTTAGATTGTATTCACACAAGGTTGTATAATTCTGTTCCAAAAGTTCAAGAACTAATACCTTTGGAATAAAGTTAATTTCTTGGTCTAGCCTCAGCCTCAATGCTTATAAAAAATCAGATGCCCATCTACTCATCAACTTTCTCTGCTACAATATCCCCCATATAAGTGAAACTCTGGCAAATCATTCCCTATATTTGGCACACACTTTCCCATTTTTCTACCCTGGATTACACTGTTCCGTGTTTAGAGTTCCCTCTGTTGGAATCCTACCCATTTAAGGTCAAGCTCATATGCTACTTCTTCTGTAAAGACTACCCACAATTCCTCCAGCCGAAACTGACAGATCTCTATGTGTGTCTCTGTCTCTGTCCCTGTGTGTCTCATTTAAATGCTCCAAATTCTTTCTTGGTTTCAGTCTTATGGCACCAGTCAAATACTACCTTGTATTGTTAGATTTCTTTCTTTCTTCCTTACAAGCCTATAACCGCCCCCCCTACCCCACATAACTCTTAGCATGTGTCATATATAGTGAGCACTCAGTAAATATTTGTGGGATGCTGAATGAAAACATTGAGAGGAACAAGCAAGTGTGCTGAGATGAGGGCAAATACAGAGGTAGAGGAAAATGTCATATAAAGGTTTGTAAAAGAAGTGGAACTTAAATTTAATATTGAAGAAAGGAATTTTATTCATAATTGTATCTTGATTTATAGTTTCCTTACAAGAAACTTCTAATTTCTCATATAGACATTTCATTCATTTATAAAATATGAAGGAGGTACAAAAAGGTGTTGAGGCCCAAAATGTTGAGGCCATTTTGAAAATTCCAGGAGACAGAAAAAACTCAGAATATCTAAAAGAGAATTTATTCAAAACAGTGGCATTATTTGCACCCCGACAAGTAAATATCCAGATTTTAAGTGCTGAAATATCTATTTAACTTTTGTCTTCTATGTTTATGGTATCGTCAGTAAGTAGGCCCATCTGGGATTGGAATAACTTTTCTGATTACTTAATACACATAACCTATTTCTTTCTGGTTTATGTAGCTTTGAGGTGAACTATCTCCTGACCACTAAAAAATACTGGATGTGTGGTGCTTTGAAAAAGAAACACAAGGAGAGTAGAGTAGAGAGACTGCAATTGTCAGAAGTAGTACAGGAGCTGCCTCCCTACAAAGCAGCTGGTCTCAGAGACTCTTGCCTGTTTCTCCAGCACAGTCTTTCTTTCCTCCCTCCGTTAAGATTTAGTACTTGATTCAAAAGGAATCCTAGCTGACCACAGAAAGAAGATAAGAAACAGTTGTGTAAGGCATTTATTTGCCCATGGATGAAGAGATGCGGAGATACCACCAAATGAATCCTGTTCTCCCACTCCCCGTTTGGCAATGCAGAGAAGTCTGTGTGATCCTACTCGGGTATGGGGCCATGGGGAGAGATCCTTTTCCTTCTTCCTCCACACTTTAAGGAGATGGATGGAATGAGCAAATGTTCTTTAGGATGTATTTAGGCCTCAAAGCTCTTGAAAGGGGTAAATTTCCGGTAGGGCAAGATAGTCTTGGGGAGGAATTCTTCAAGTATACAAGGTCAAACTACTCTGGAGAATAACACAATAGAGTATTTGCCTAGGCTTGCGGAACAATCTACATGTATTCAAGCCAGAGATGGTGGGGGAGGTTCAAGGGCCTCCCACACTGGAAACTGTGCTTAATGGTTTGGCATCCTGAGAACTTATCCAGACTAGCAGGAGGAAGTCTAATGCCACAAATGTGCTTCTGTGAGAATTCTTCTTACATTTCCTACTCCCACTTGAGAACACAGCTGGTTGCACATGTGGTGGCCAGATGGCTCCCCAATTCAATCAGAATATGAGAAGGTGGGGGCAGAAGAGAAAATGTGTCAGCCTCCTACTGTACACTGACAACACATTAGTCAAATCAAACTCACCTATGGACAACTTTGTTTTTCACTAGCTCAAAGCAATACATTTTTATTGATGAATTCCAGAGTGTATTTTTATTTATTTTTATTTTGTTTTTCAGAGTATATTTTTAAATTACACATATACCCATTTCCTACTTTGCTCAGAAGAATAAATCCATATTAAAATGAACTAAAAGTTTTAATTCCCAGAATTTTTATTACTTTGTAGTGATATTTAAAGACTAGACAGAATACAACTATTAAATGTAGAAGACATTACATAAATATTTCCTAATACTACAGTCGACTATAAAGATGCTCTCAAACACACAAATTTTCTCTGAAAGACAGCAAGCGATTCAGCTCATGTACAATATTATAATTGATCAAAAAGTAAGACACACAACTGAGGCACTGAAAGATCTTCAAGCTCTTTCTGAATCATTAGAAGTGAAATTGTATTTAGCTTTTTGTAAACCAACTCTAAGAGACATAAACCACAATGAAAAAACAAGTAGATGGATGTAGCATTTTCTTATGTAGCACATATTTATGTAGCAAATATAATCCAGTGTTCAAACCTTTAGCCCAGGAATAGGTAAGTTCAGCTTTTTTTTTTTTTTTTCACAATGTTTGCTGACTATTCCATTCCTACCTTCCTGTTTAAATTTCTTTGACAGCTCACCATTTCCTACATTCAACTTCCAAGTTCCTTTACTTGGCCTTTCTCCTCACATTACTCTCCAACACTTCAAATGTGTCTCCAACTACTTCCTTACATACGTGAAACTCCTGCTCAAGATAAACTGGTCTATGTATTATTTCCTGAATTCATCATTCACATTCTTTCTACCTTCATGGTTTTGCTCAAACCCTTCCCAACTGTTTTTTATCACGTCTCCATTACCTTTCTTTCTTTTTTTTTAACTATTTTTTTAATGTTTATTTTTGAGAGAGAGTGCTAGTGGGGTAGGGGTAGAGAGAGGGGGAGACAGAGGAACCAAAGCTCTATGCTGTCAGCAGAGAGCCCAATGCGGGGCTCAAACCCACGAACTGTGAGATCATGACTGGAGCCAAAGTTGGACATTTAACCAACTGAGCCACCCAGGCACCCCTCCCTTACCTTTTTTAAAGTTTAAGTGCTAACTCTTATCCACCAACAGATCCACACATAGTCATACCTTTATAGAACACCCGCTTCCCTGTGCTCATCTAGCAAGTATTGTCTGAACTACTAGATGGTCTTTACTTCATGTTATACCATCCATTATTATACTACATATATTTATTCCTCTTCCCAAGGTCAAGGATCAGGTCTACTGTCTATTTTTATCCCCAGAAACCAGAACTAAAAAGTACTCAATAAATACTGTTGCTGACAGTAATGTTGATGTGATGCCAATGGACCCATAAAAAACAAAGACTAGGGTAGAATCTCTTAGGAAATAACTAGCTACAAAAAACACAAGTTTATCTCACTGAAAACACCCTATTCCTTTCCTAAGTTTGCCAGATAGATATAAAAGTAACTTATACCATGTTTTCAATGACAATCAGCAATTTCTTTGTTTCTTTATGGTAATTGCATTCATTTTGATGTACATATTTTAAGACTGCATTTTTTAAAAAATTAATGTTTTATTTATTTTTGACAGAGACAGAGACAGAGCTTGAGTAGTGGAGGGCAGGGAGAGAGGGAGACACAGAATCTGAACCAGGATCCAGGCTCTGAGCTGTCAGCACAGAACCCGATGCAGGGCTGAAACTCACAAACCACGAGATCATAACCTGAGCTGAAGTCGGGTGCTTAACTGACTGAGCCACCAAGGTGCTCCTTAAGACTGCATTTTTAAATTACTTACATTCCACATTATATATTTAAATAGTATGTAAAAGTATGGTGTCTCACATTTGAAAACTTAACACAGAAAATTATTTCCAGGAATTTTTTAAAAGTTGCAGTCTAATTGTTAGTGTTTTTCTCCCTAGGTGTATAGTAATTTCCTTATTTATGCTAGTCCATGCTGGTTTGCTTATACCTCTGAGTTTCCTGATAACTCATAATTCTTGAAATGGACAAGAACATACATACCCAAGAATATGTGCCATGATTCTTTGAAAACTCTCTATAGCTAAGAATCATAATTTCTTAATTCTAATCTTGGCTCTACAACTGTATCACTTTCCTATCAGTTAAATGGGAATAACAATATCTATTCTTACTGCATATTAGATAATAGATATGACATAATAGATCTGAAAATCCTTATAGGAAAGGTAATAAATCAAGTCAAGATATTACTCATTAAGTAAAAGTGTAAGAGAACCAAGACTCACATCTCTTCATTGCTTGAAAAAAAAAATGTTTTTCTAAGTTACTAAGCACTTATAATGTGCTAAGTAGTGTGTCGCCTGGGAACTGAAAAATAAATAAGGCCAAGGACAGGCCCCAGATCTCAAAATATAGTAAAGACAAAGAATTAAACAAATAGAACAGAGGTCAGGAGAATTCACTGCCTGTTTTTGTAAGGCTTGTGAGCTAAGAATGATTTTTACAGATAAGCATTTGCAATCAGTTTGATGAATGGAAACACTAAATTTAAACTACAAGTAAGAGAAATGATATCCTCTCCAAAAGGATTCCATTCTTCAATAAATGTATCAGTATTACAAAGAAATTTGTACTTATTTTACTTTTGTCAATAAAAATCATTAAAATTTATTTTCTCTAATTATATAAGTACCTACATAATATCCTTGATTTTGTCTCTTGGCCTGCAAAATCTAAAATATTTACTAACTGTAAACTTTACAGAAAAAGTGCGCTAACCCCTGAAATAATTAAACATAATTATACTATAATGTGGTAAATACAATGATAGAGAATATAACCTAAGAATTCAAGTAATGATGAAAATATTGGGGAGGAGCACCTAAATCATCGTTGCATAATGATTTCAATAGACTTCTGGGAGTAGATGGCATTGGACTGAGTCTGGAAAGCTAACTAGGAATAAACAAAACAAGAGGGATGGGCAGAGGGGTCACCAAGGGTGATGGTGGGAAAACTTTAGTCATCCATGGGCGGTTCAGGTCCTCAGATAAGCAAATATCCAGATGGGATTTGATATGATTAGTTCCAGGTGTTGATGACTTTTCATTCTGTACCCAAACCATAGACTCAATTCCAATTATAACCAGTTGCCCGATGGTGTTTTAGCAAGCTCTGGAAGAGCTATGTGAGCACATGTAGGAAATCCTACTGCGAAGACACCATAATCCCTATCCCTCCTATGGACATGGATCCTTGTTATATATCACTGTGAGCCTGACCTGCCTTTGGCATACTCACTGTACATTTCTTCAAGTTGCATTGTTTTATATAAAAGAGTAAAATATTTAATTTTTTAGTGAAAGAAATCCATAGAAAATAAGACAAATTTTAAAAAACATTAAAAGTCTTTGCAGCAACATCCAAATTCTAAATATATATTTCCAGTAACAGATAATGAGTAGAACACATGTATATGCTTATCTCTCCTGCCTCATAAAACATCACAAAAATGATGGCAGAAAAGGGTTTTTTTAAAGATATAAAACACTGATGAAAAAGGAAAACTGGGGAGAAAAGAGCAGAGAGAACTGTCAAAAGTAAATTGACAGCTGCAAAACATATGATCAAGTAAATAGTCACTAACTTCTTAGCAGAAGAGAGGCTGAAAGGTACATGCTTGTAGCTTAGAAAGTCAAGAGGCAAATGGATTCATTACATAAAACCTTGGAAAACCTCAGGAACTGGAGGCACCTAGTACCTCTAAAAGGTGAGTGTCAGCAGAGCTACTGACAGGAGGCTTGGTTACAAGTCTGAATGAGACACAGACTACTCAATCCCCCAGCTCTTGACAACCACAGGAATCAAGGTGGACTCAAAGGAAGACTGGAGGTTTACTTTCCAAAGATTTTAAAACGCAGGGACTCTAGACTTGAGGTCACTAAGCAAGATAAGTGCTAGAGTGCCAAACTAAAAACAAGTGAATTAAATTAAAAACCTATCTCCTAAGTGATGAGAATTAACCTGTTCTCCAACTTAGCTCCCAGAAGGCTCCAGAGCATTCTGGCATATCTGGTGGATATCTCCTCATAACGCTACATTAGAGCTCAACAACTGATGTCTTGGTCACATGGTAAATTACAATTTAAGTGTATAATTAATTTATACAAAGTCAGCTTCTAATGTGTCAGGCCTCTTGTTCAAAAAGCAGGAAAAATGTAATTAAAAATACTAAAATAGGGAAGTGCCAGGGTGGCTCAGTGATCTCAGCTCAGGTCTTGATCTCAGAGTCATGAGTTCAAGTCCCGTGTTAGGCTTCATGCTGGCATAAAGCCTACTAAAAAATATAAAACTAGAATAGAAAGTGTTTTTTTTTCCCTTCCTCAGTCTCTCTTTTGACTTGTTGACTTGTCGTGATGGTTTTCTCTTTTCTTTTTTATTTCTTTTTTGTTCTTTTCTTTTTTTCTTTTCTTTTCTTTTTTTTTTTTTTTTGGTCATAGTGCTTTTCTTATATGCTGTTTAATATTTTTCTAAGGAAAGGAAATTTAACATTTATTTAACCCAAATTTCACCATTCATCTTTATATTGGACAATGCCTTTTTAATTGCAAATATAAGAGCATTTAATTCATATATAGAATCACTGGTTTCAGCTCAGGTCATGATCTTGTGATCTGAGATAAGCCCCCACTTCAAGGTCTGGGCTGACAGTGCAGAGCCTGCTTGGGATTCTCTCTTTCTCCCTCTCTCTCTGCCCTTCCCTAAAATATATATTTTTTCTCTCCTAGTCTGTGGCTTATCTTTTCATTTTTGCAACAATGTCTTTTGAGAAACACAAGGTCTTAATTTTGTTGGCTTTTTTCTTTATTCTTTTCTTTTTTATTTCATAAACTCTGTGTTCAGCTTGGGGCTTGAACTCATGACCTTGAGATCAAGAGTCACAAGGTCTACTGACTGAGTCAGCAAGGAATCCCTAGGATCTTAATTTTGATAACATGTATCAATTTATTTCTTTTATATTTCATGCTTTCTAGGTCCTAAGAAATCTTTGCTAACCAAATGTCACAAATATTTTTCTTCCAGAAATTTTTACCGTTTTCTTCTAGAAATTTTTATATTTTTTGGTCTATGATTCATTTCAAGTTAATTTTTTAAATCTATTATAAGTAGGTTTTAGGTTTAGTATAAAATTTTATATATTTTTTGCATGATATTTAATTGTTCCAGCATCATTTAAAAAAATTTTTTTTAAATGTTTATTTTTGAGAGAGAGAGAGACAGAGTGTAAGTGGGGAGGGGCAGAGAGAGAAGGAGACACAGAACCTGTAGCAGGCTCCAGCTCTGAGCTCTCAACACGAAGCCCAACATGGGGCTTGAACCCACAAACTGTGAGATGTGACCTGAGTCAAAGTAGGATGCTCAACTGACTGGGCCACCCAGGTACCTCCCAACATCATTTTTTGAAAATCTATCTTTTATACCATTAAATTACCTTATCATCTTCGTTGAAGATCATTTGATCATATGCTTTGTTTTTCTGTGTCAGAATAATTTTAGCCTTTGCATTTCCGAATAAATTTTAGAGTAAGTCTGTCCATTTCTACCAAAAAGGAGCTTCAATTTTTATTTGAATTGCTCGATTCTACAGATAAATGTGAGATAATTAACTCCTTAAAAAAGGCAATTATTTTTATCTATGAACATGGTGTATCTCTCCAGTTATTAGGTCTTTCATTTCTCTCACCAATGTCTTATAGTTTTCAATAATAAATATTCCATATTTTTCTTAGATTTATCCTATAATATTCATGTTTTGATTCTGTTATCATATTTTTAAAAGTTTCAATTTCTAATTGTTCATTCCAAGGAAAGATAATTGATTTTTTTATCTTGTGACCAGCTAAATAATTCACTCATTAATTTTAGGTTTTCTTCTTTTTTTTTTTTTTTTTTGTTACACTTTCTTGGGATTCGGAGGGAATAATCATGCCATTTGAAAATAATAATAGTTTTATTTCTTTTCTTTTTTTAATGTTTATTTATTCATTTATTTGAGAGAGAGAGAGAAAGAGAAAGAGAGATAGCGAGTGAGTAGTGGAGAGGCAGAGAAAGAGGGAGACAGAATCCCAAGCAGGCTCTGTGCTGTTAGGACAAAGTCCTATGCGAGGCTAAAATTCACAAACTGAGAGATCATGACCTAAACTGAAACCAAGAATAAGCTGCTTAAGCAGCTGAGCCACCAGGTGCCCAGATAGTGTTATTTCTTAAACATGTAGACAAGGATCACGGGACATTTGAGAGAAGCCTATAACATAAAGGGAAGGAAGGAAAGGAAGGAAAGGAAGGAAAGGAAGGAAAGGAAGGAAAGGAAGGAAAGGAAGGAAAGGAAGGAAAGGAAGGAAATTTAAAAAAACTTTCCAGAAAATAGAAAAGACAAGGAAAAGAAAATTAAGGGAGAGTGGAGTATCAGAAAATTACAGGTTCATCATGTGATTAATGGTAGCTCCACAAAGAGAGAGCTGAGGTATTTTGGGTGGGGGAGGGGGTGTAGAAGGCCAAACAGAGTTATTAATGGAATTATAGTACAAGAAATTTTCCCTGAACAGGGGCGCCTGGGTGGCTTAGTCGGTTAAGCGTCCGACTTTCGCTTAGGTCATGATCTCGCGGTTCGTGGGTTCGAGCCCCGCGTCGGGCTCTGTGCTGACTGCCAGCTCGGAGCCTGAAGCCTTTTTCAGTCTGTGACTCCCTCTCTCTCTGACCCTCCCCTGCTCATGCTGTCTCTCTCTCTCTCTCTCCTAGAAATAAATAAACATTAAAAAAAAAAAAAGAAAAAGAAATTTTCCCTGAACAAAAAGCCTGAATTTCCAGTACCCAGCATAATGATATTAAAAAGAGCTATAGTATGTTCATCATTGTAAGACTTCAGAGGATCATAGACGAAATGGAAAAGGACCGCAAACATTCTACTGAGGAAAAACAATTTATATACAAAGATTCAGGAACTGAAATGGTATCAAACTTTAATCTGCAACCCTATAAGAGTCAATGAAACAGGGGCGCCTGGGTGTCTCAGTCGGATAAGTGGCCAACTCTTGGTTTTGACTCAGGTCAATGATCTTGCAGTTCTTTAATTTGAGCCTCATATCAGGTTCTGTGCTGACAGTGCAGAGCTTGCTTGGGATTCTCTCTCTCACTCTCTCTTTCTGTCCTTCACACACACACACACACACACACTCTCTCTCTCTCTCTCTCTCTCTCTCTCTCTCAAAATAAATAAACTTTAAAAAAAAAGAAAAAGACAATAAAACAGTGCCTTTAATATTTTGGGGGAAAATAATTTCCATAATATAATAATTATATTTAGAATAAATATATTTTAAGACATTCAAAGGGTCTACTGGAAAAGGAAAAAACTACAAGGAGAAAGAAGAAGGCAGAAGGCAGAAGATCCAGGGGCGCCTGGGTGGCTTAGTCGGTTAAGCGTCCGACTTTCGCTTAGGTCATGATCTCGCGGTTCGTGGGTTCGAGACCTGCGTCGGGCTCTGTGCTGACTGCCAGCTCAGAGCCTGGAGCCTGTTTCAGTCTGAGACTCCCTCTCTCTCTGACCCTCCCCTGCTCATGCTGTCTCTCTCTCTCTCCTAGAAATAAATAATTAAAAAAAAAAAAAAAAAAAGAAGGCAGAAGATCCAGAAATAGGGGACAAACACACAATAAAGATAAGAGGAATCTCAGGACAATGGTGCAAAAAAAATTCTAGATGCTATCTATGCAGCTAGGTCTAAAGAGTATCAAGTCTATATTGGGGCAGAAGAAAGCAAAGCTCTAGACAGAATGTCTCCCAGGGGGAAAAACTGTTAATATGCCAAATGTGTCCAATCTTATCAAGTAGATTTATGTTTCTAATAATAGTTTAGGGATATTTAGCTACAAAGAATACAAAGCAAACAAACAACAAAAAAAAAGAGGCATTATTTACTCTGGGGAGGAAAAGAAAATAGTATGAGAAAAGAAAATACACTGAATATAAATGAATATGCTAATATGTGACTCAATTTTGAGTAATACATGATAATAATCATTATAAAGGCTTATTGACAGAAACAGAAATTGTAATAATTGTACTGGGAAAATGGGAAGAACAGATGTCTAATGGATAAAATATAAAACTGAAAATTTATATATGATTGTATTTCTCTAGCAAATACTTATAGAATACTTACTGTACTAGGCAGTATGTGCTTCAGAAATGCTAATTATTTACTGCTCATATTGTCTCTATGACTTAGTGCTATTATTAACTCTAATTTGCTCTGGAAGGAAGGAAGTCACAGAAAACTTGACTTTCCCAAGATCAGTGATTCTCAACAGGGGGTGATTTTGTTTCTTCAGGCGATATTTGGCAATGCCTGAAGACATTTTTAGTTGTTGCAGCTAGGGTGGGGGTAGATACCAGGGATACTGCTACTCAGCCTAAAATTCAGAATAGCTCCCTACAACAAAAAGTCATCTGGCACAATGTGTCAGTTATGCTAGTCAAGAAACACTGACCAATATAAACAAAAGTGGTGAATATAGAGCTGGGATTTGGATCCCACCAGCTCCTGAACACCACCTTAGTATGCTGCCTTTCAACAGCAGCCTATGGATGTTATTTACAAACGTGAAAGTAAATATTCAGAATAAGGAGCTGCGAAAATTGAAAGCAGTTCTCTCTACAGAGAGATAACTTGGGGAGGGGAAGAAGGGCCAGTGGACAATTTGGGCATTGTTTTTTTTTGCGGGGGGGAGTGTTTGTTGTTTTGTCGTTATTGTTTCTTGGTGTTTTTTAAAAGACCGGAAGAAGAACTATCTGAATTATATTTACTTTTAAATGTTAAAATATTTATAAACATTCAAATCATAAAATTTTTCAGCTTAATTATTATTTTCCATATTTTAAAAGTGTTCAGTAAAATGCAGTTTATAAGGCTTGTCTCTCAGTAAATTTTGATTTAATGAAAAGAAGAAAAAATACAGGGAGGACAGAATATATACAAAAAGAAAACTTTCTGTCTTGACTGACATCCTGAATATCAAGTTCCAACTAGTACCATAATGAAACATTTCAGACAAAAAATCCTGATGATCCAGATTCCTAATGGAATAACCATTTCAGACCTTATTATAAGCAAACAAGAAGAAATAGCTTTACTAGATAATGAGGGATTGCCAGCTCTATCATTACATATATAAAAAAGCATCTATATTAGAGGGACAATGAAGTTATTTTTTGAAAAATATTGAAAGCAAGTTAAATAAGGATGACACTGTTATTCTTAATAATTATTTTTAAGTTCATACATATCACCCAACCTTTAACACTTTTTTAAAAGTTTATTTATTTATTTTGTGTGTGACAGAAAGAGAGACCGAGATGCCCAAGTAGGCTCCACACTCATTGAAGAGCCAGACATGGGGCTTAATCCCATGAACTGTGAGAACATGACCTGAGCCAAAATCAAGAGTCAGATGCTTAACAGGCTGAGCCACCCAGGAGCCCCTCACTCACCCTTTAAACATCCATAAAGAAATTACAAACCCAACCTGGAAACTCACCCATCCCCCAATATCTTCTAACAGTAACAACAGATCTTTAATAACAGGATACACTGCAGAGAAAAGGAAGAAAGACACTAAGTTCCTGTCACTACTATAGCAATGCATGGGATCAGCATATATTCTCTACTCTCAGAGAAAACAAAAGCCATTTTCAAGAATCTTTCCCATCTCGGGGCGCCTGGGTGGCTTAGTCGGTTAAGCGTCCGACTTTTGCTTGGGTCATGATCTCACGGTTCGTGGGTTCGAGCCCCGCGTCGGGCTCTGTGCTGACTGCCAGCTCAGAGCCTGGAGCCTGTTTCAGTCTGTGACTCCTCTCTCTCTGACCCTTCCCTGCTCACGCTATCTCTCTCTCTCTCTCCTAGAAATAAATAAAACATTAAAAAAAAAAAAAAAAAAAGAATCTTTCCCATCTCTATTTCTTTCCTCACAGCTCTGTTTTCTTTTCTCAGATATTTCTTTTCCTGTGTGAGGTTCTATATGTGTGACTTTTATTGTTGCTCTGACCAGGTAATCTTACCTGTTTCATAAAGCAAAATGACATCAAAATGTATACAGTAAGAAGTCTTGCTCTTGCTGCTGTCCAGATTCAGGAATGCTGTTCATTCCTCCCTGTTCCTTACAGGTAACCATTTTTAACAGCATCTTTTAATGACATGAATCCTCTCAATATTTCTTTAAGTAAATACAAGCAAATCTAGATATGTGTGTGTATATGTGTGTGTATTTTTTCTAATATTTCCCATATAGTTTCTTACTTTACTTTACAATTTTTCAAATAAAATTTATTATGTCACTTAAAGTCTGGCCATCCTAGATATACTCATCACTAAACAAACTAGAAAATTTAAGTCCAGATAGATGATACCTCTATTAAAGATGCCAACTACCATAATAATTATATAACAATTTTTAATTATGAAATAATTATTTAACAATTTTTAAAAGTTTTCCAATTTCCAGATACTAAAAGAATATTTTTAAAATCAGGTGTGCATTTTCTATGCTTTTAGGACATTTTTAAAAGTTTCTAGTTAAGTCAACTTCAAGAAAACCCATACTTTAACAAATAGTTATGTTCAGAAACAAATTCATAATGAGACCTAACAATATCCCTTGTATAAAAATAAATCAGTGGTATTAATTTGGCTAAATTTTGTGTCATCTTCTGGGCTGTTCAATAGTAATTACTTGAAATTTAAATAACACACTGCTTTATCAAAGATTTTTATCTCTCATATTTAAAGAAAATATCAGGGGGCCTGGGTGACTCAGTCCATTAAGTCACCAATTCTTGAAATCAGCTCCAGTCATGATCTCATGGTTTGTAAGATCAAGCCCCAGATCGGGCTATGTGCTGGCAGCATGGAGCCTGCTTGGGATTTTCTCTCTGCCCTTCCCCTGCTCATGCATACACATGAGTGCTCTCTGTCTCTCAAAATAAATAAATACACGTTTAAAAAAATTAAGAAAATATCATTCTTGGTATACTCGTAGGTCATAAAACAAATCCTAAAAGCCTTAGTAATAATGTTGAAATCAAATCTTTTTCAACAAGATTTTAATGGGAAACTATGGGTCCTCGAATTGTATAAATAATTAAACCCTTCTACCTTTCTTTCTACCATTTATTTCCTATCCCTCAACCCCATGCAACCTGGACAACTCAGTTGGAAATATTCTTAAGGTGGAGCTCACAATGGCGAGTTGGTAGAGGAGAGAAAGAAAAATGTAGGCCCTAACTATCCACCAACTTCACCAGGAATCCCCCCCTTCACAGGCTTCACAGTGAGACTCACTGGGCTTGGAACTATGAAACCAAAGGAGAGTTTGTTTCTTTCTGCTTCTGCCAAGATTCTTCCCAGGAGCAAAGCCTGTTCGATAGTCACAGAAAAATCACTATTATAGGGGCGCGTGGGTGGCTCAGTTGGTTAAGCGTGGGACTTCGGCTCAAATCATGATCTCACGGTTTGTGGGTTCAAGTCCCCGAAGGGCTCTGTGCTGACAGCTCAGAGCCTGGAGCCCATTTCAGATTCCATGTCTCCCTCTCTCTCTGACCCTCCCCCTGCTCACACTGTCTCTCTCTCTCAGAAATAAATAAAAAGCATTAAAAACTTTTAAAAGGAAAGAAAATCACTATTATAGAATGTTCGTGGTGTTTGAATGAATGGTCTTCTATTCCAATTTAAATTAATATTATCTTTGGGGTATATATTAAATTCATTGCCTCCATTTTTATTTCAAGTAGGAAAGAAATTACTTTGAACATAGGGAAAGACCCAGAAGACAATCAGAAGTCATTGCACCATGTCTTTTGGAATTTCTTTAGGGATATGAACCCATCCTTGTCTCAAAAAACAAAAGTATCCTACAGAAATGGAAATATCAGCTCCATGGTCTCAAAAGAAGAAGAGAAAAAAATTCAAGAAATATAAAATAATAAGAAAAAATTAAATATCTATTAAATAACCACCATAAGCAAAGGTATATGCCTTCTCCAAATGTCTAGAGGTTAAAAAATAATAATGTGCTACCAAAAATGTGATAAAACCCATCAAACTACAGCTTATATTAGCTCTCCAATTAGGAAAATTAAATTGATATACTTTCATGAAAATGATATATATTTGCATGCAGGAAAATGAAAACAAAGAAAAACAATTAGTACTTTATCAAAACTTCACCAATGATATTTCAATCACATCAACTTCTCCTAGAAGATGTTCTGTCTTAACAAATTTATCTTCTCTTAGAAGATGTTCTGTTTTAACAAATTTTGCAGAGTGAAGTTATCTTTCTTTGAGTTGTCTGTCACTGTATGTGTGTTTTTTGGTGAAGATGAGATATAAGAACATGAAATTCTTTTTTTTTTAAGTTTATATATTTTAATATGGAGACAGAAGGAATGCCAGTGGGGGAGAGGAAGAGAGAGAATCCCAAGCCAACTCTACACTGTAAGCACAGAGCCCGATATGGGGCTCAAACCCATGAACTGTGAGATCATGACCTGAACCAAGGTCGGAGGCTTAACCAACTGAGCCACCCAGGTGTCCCCCATTTTTTTTTAATGTTTATTTATTTATTTTTGAGAGAGAGAGAGAACACAATTGGGGGAGAATTAGAGAGAGAAGAGATACAGAATCCAAAGGAGCCTCCAGGCTCTTAGCTGTCAGTGCAGAACCCAGCACACTGGGCTCAAACTTGCCAACCATGAGATCACAACCTAAGCCGAAGTTGGACGATTAACCAACTGAGCCATGCAGGCGCCCTGAAATTCTTTGTATAATCTACATCTATGCACCTTTGCATACACTATCATTTTTTAAAAATATTATTAATGGGAATAAAACCATGACACTAACAGTTGAACTGCATGCTGTTGGGTATTATTAGTTGGCACTGATGAATTCCTTAGAAATCATTAAAAAAAAAACAAGCTAGGTCATTCATACCTATTTTTAAACACTGAGGTGGCAAGTTAATCAGGTGATTTGCAGATGGCTAAATAAAAATTTATTTTCAGTTAAAGTATTATTGAGGTGCCAAATACATTAAGAATTCTCCAGAATTTTATAGTGACTCTATAAGCTTTTTGCTTTGTCTTCAAAAGTACAAGCAATATTCGTCATATATAAAAGTGAAAATAGCAACAAGTATCAAATTCATTTATGTAAGAATAAAAAAAGTAAGCCAAAAGGAATATAATATAAAAATTATGCTTTTCAAAGAATGATAACAATAGTAGTATGAAATAGACAAAATTAAGTAAGAGTTTTTGCACTTACAACACAAATATTAACTCGGGACTTTAGTTTTACCAGAACTATATAAACCTTAACTTCATTCATGATCATGTCAAATTAACTACTTCGGCTATTTGTTTTCTCCTCCATTATAGGTCTCTTGTGCCTTAGAGCTGTTACATTTTACTTAGCTTAATCTATAACTAAAGGAAGACTGAAATAGTCATCTGTGTCATCTAAAGAAAACACATACGACACTGTCAGAGAAGAGAGAGGCAGTGGCCTGGCACCGATGACGACCAAACAGAAATTGGGAACCAAATCAATGGACTTGTAAAGATGAATAATTTGACAGAAAATTTTCTATAGTAACTGGGAAACCAATGATACTAACACAATCTTTTGTCAGATTTCTGCATTTAGTTGATAAGTATATTTATACTTTGATCTTACCACTGTGGTTATAGTTGAACATGTTCTGAAATCAATTGTTGAAGTGATATAAAGAAAATTATTTTATGAAAATATTATTGTATAATTTTTAAAATTTATTTAAAATTTGTTTTAAATTTTCTCATAAAGTTCTTACCTGTTGACTTAAAGATTCATGGAAAACTTATTTTTACAACATCCAAATAACCTGTTCACCCTATTCTCACCACTCACTGAACCAAACTCTGCCTGTAGTCCAACCGTGACAAGAATACTAAAGCAGCAGATACTGATGATTGCCTCAGTAATCCAGTATCCACTTCCAGACCCTATTTCCCATGCCTGCCTTTGCTTTCCTTGTAGTTAGCTGGACACAATTTTCGCCAATAATATGTAGGTGAAAAAAATTAAGTCTTTCAGGAAAAGCTTTTAATTTTATATATATATGTATATATATATATATATATAAAACTTTATATATAAAACTTTTATATATGTATATATATATATGTAGGTTATTATATATACAGAGAGACAGACAGACACACAGAGACACAAAGAGACAGAACACCCAAGGCTGATCCCATACTTTCCCATTCTTCATCTGGTCTTGAAAGAGAATTGAACACCTGGAATTACAGCAGTCCTATTATGATTTCTTAAAATTAATTTATTTAAATTCAAGACATTTAACATACAGTGAGTATTGGTTTCAGGAGTAGAGCCCAGTGAGTGACTCATCACTTATATACAACACGCAGTGCTCATTCCAACAAGTGCCTTCCTTAATGTCCATCACCCTTTTAGCCCATCCCTCCACTCCCCTCCCCTCCAGCAATCCTCAGTTTGTTCTCTTTATTTAAGATTCTCTCATTGTTTGACTACCTATCTGTATTTTTTATCTTATTTTTCCTTCCCTTCCCTTATGTTCTTCTGTTTTGTATCTTAAATTCCTCATATGAGTGAAGTCATATGATATTCATCTTTCTCTGATTGACTTATTTTGTTTAGCATAATACACTCTAGTTCCATCCACATTGTTGCAAATGGCAAGATTTTATTCTTTTTGACCACCTACTAATATTTCAGTGTGTGTGTGTGTGTGTGTGTGTGTGTGTGTGTATGTGTACTACATCTTCTTTATCAGTTATGATAAAGTCATAGGATTTCTGGGGCTCTTTCCATGATTTGGCTACTGTTGTTATTGCTTCTATAATCATGGAGGCACATGTGCTAGTATCAGCATTTTTATACCCTATAGACAAATACCTAGTAGTGCAGCTGCTGGGTTGTAGGATCCTATCATAATTTTAAGAGAAAGGCAAAGAGAACTGAAGCGCAGTGACCCTGGCTTGGACATGAGAAGCAGTTGCCTACCACTTGGCTTCTTTTTTTTTTTTTTCATTTATTTATTTATTCTTAAATTTACATCGAAGTTAGTTAGCATATAGTGCAAGAATGATTTTAGGAGTAGATTCCAGTGATTCATCCCCTATGTATAACACCGAGTGCTCATCCCAAAAAATGTCTTCCTTAATGCCTCTTACCAATTTAGCCCATCCCCCCTCCCATAACCTCTCTAGCAACCTCTGTTTATTCTCTATATTTAAGTCTCTTATGTTTTGTTCCCTTTCTTGTGTTTATATTATTTTTGCTTCCCTTTCCACATGTTCATCTGTTTTGTATCTTAAATTCCTCATGAGTGAAATCATATGATATTTGTCTTTGACTAATTTTGCTTATCATGATACCCTCTAGTTCCATCTGCATAGCGGCAAATGGCAAGATTTCATTCTTTTTTATTGACGAGTAATACTCCATTGTATATATTTATTCCACATCTTCTTGATCCATTCATCCATCAATGGGCATTTGGGCTCTTTCCATACTTTGGCTATTGTTGATAGCACTGCTATAAACATTGGGGTTCATGTGTCCTTTTGAAACAGCACACCTGTATCCCTTGGATAAACACCTAGTAGTGCAATTGCTGGGTCATAGGGTAGTTTCATTTTTAATTTTTTGAGGACCATCTGGCTTCTTATGAGAAAAATAACACTTTCTGTTTAAACCACTACTTAAGAGATATTTTATTGCTTGGAGTTAATAGCCTTTATGATGCACTGTCCTCAAAGAGTTTATATTCTACTGGAAAAACATGGTCAGATGTCCAAAATAAGGGATTATCCTTTAACTAGAAGATATTTCTTCTATCTGAAAATCAATGGTACTAATCCCCTACCACATTCTCCTGCAATAATCTGATTATCAGAGTCTGGCTATTTGCTGAATGGGATGGCTGGTGGTCTCTTAAAGCACCTATTTGGAAGAGTTTACGCACAGAAATACTTTTATGCTTGGTTCAGGGAACAGGGAGAGTTTGTATGTGAGAGTGCGTGTAGGGTGATGACAGTAAGGGAAAAGGTTTGGTATGGTGATGACCTCCCTTTATTTCCATGTACTTAAGATAGTTAATTTCAACAAAGACATTGCGATATAATGAACATGGAACAGTGATGCTTCAAGAACCATGTGACAAAGTATGGCACAAGGGTGCCTTACCTCTGCAGATGAACCCAGCCCAGCTCTGGCTCATTGGTGACAGCTTTGGGAACACTGAGAGACAATCTCCTCAACACTGATATTCATTGTCCCACGGAGGGCACAAGCTGCAGTGGGAAGAGCAAGCACCCTACTGCATGTGATGTTCAGGCATTAGACTTTCAGGAGGAAGTTTGAGCATAAGAACAAAGACAAACATTACAGAGCACATGTAAACCATTACATGGAGAATCCTAGGAATATGAGAGGTGGACAACACAGTTTCTGGACTCTAGGGGTCCTCTGGGAGAAGATGGGACTCAAGTTGTTTTATTAATGTAACTAGAATCCATCCAATCTACAGCTCAAGCTGGTAAGAGTTTCAAAGACAGTCATTTTTGGCTAACAGGTTTTTGGCTGATAAATACCACAATTCATCATCTAATTAGAGTTGCCATTGGTGACACTGGAAAGACTTTCCCATTAAGAGAACTGGACAAGAGAATGGAGGATCATTCAAACTATAATGAAGCAGGGAATGCTTATTGAAAGCTGAGTAATTAGAGTATATTCTCTGATCAAAAGAAAAAGAGTTCATTATCCTTTGAGTTCATATTACTATCAAAGTTTAGTAACTGTTTTGAGAGGGTAAGAAAAGTTGTGTTTCCCCTCCACACTCCAAGAGTAAACTATATATTTGCATATTAATATCTCTACTATTTATCCTCGCCCATTTCTCTCTCTTCTTCTGTCAGTAGAATACCAAGAATAAAGAGATCAGCCAACAATCAACAAAGATTACTATCTTCAGAACACTTACTGCATATAACATCTGGTGTTTAATGCTATATGGGGATTTTTTCAAAATAAAAATGACCTTCACTTGGTCAAACCACATTCCAAGACTAACCGATGTTCTCCCATTCCCTCTATAAAAATGCACAGACTGATGTCCATGGCCACTGAATGCTTACTAATGGGTTATAGCATAGCATACCTGTACCTTTATGCTTCCTCTAGCTGAGTTATAACCACCAGAAGCCATTTATCCATTCCTTTAACAGTGTCTGAGTATCTACTTTGTGACAGGCTTTTCTAGAAGGTGGGACACAGCTGTGAATAAAACAGACTAAAATCCTGCCCTCATGAAACATACATAAAAATCAATTGTTTTATGGGGTGCCTGGGTGGCTCAGTTGGTTAAGCATCCAAGTTCGGCTCAGGTTATAATCTTGCAGTTCCTGAGTTCAAGCCCCACATCAGGCTCTGTGCTGATACTTCAGAGCCTGAAGCCTGCTTCAGATTTTGCTGCCCTTCCTCTGCTCTCTCTTAAAAATAAGTAAACATTAAGAAATTTTTTTTATGTCAATCGTTTTAGTTTCCCAAACTCTTACTGTAAGTTATTCTTGCTAATATACTTAGGTAATTTAACTTTTATATGGTTTGTTAAGTGCAAAATGAAAATAAAGTGAAAATAAAGTTGAAAGTTATAAACACACTTAGAGTTGTGAATTTTAGGTCACGTATATATATATATATATTTTTTAATATTTTTATTTATTTCTAGGAGAGAGAGAGACAGCGTGATCAGGGGAGGATCAGAGAGAGAGAGGGAGACACAGACTGAAATAGCCTCCAGACTCTGAGCCGGCAGCCAGCACAGAGCCCGACGCAGGGCTCGAACCCACGAACTACGAGATCATGACCTAAGCAAAAGTCGGACGCTCAACCGACTAAGCCACCCAGGCGCCCCAGGTTATGTATATTTTAACACAATTTTTAAAAATGAAGTTGAAGGCTATAGAAAAGCAAATTACCGCTACGAATTACCAGAGGCAAGAAAACTGTAATATATTACACAAGCATCCTCAAGTTCTACTTTTCCTTTAATAAAAACCAAAACAGAAAATTTTAGAGTTTGCATTTAGGAAAGGTTTATGTAAAACTGACAACCTATGACTCTCAATTGCAGATTTATGGTCTGAAAAACCTTGGCCCAACATCAAAAGATTGGCTAATGAATGTATAATGATAGGTTTTTGGTAAAAATAAAATACTTAATTTACATATGTATAATTTTTAATAGTTCTCTACTTTAATTTTTAAGGTAAACTAAAGAACAACTCATCTTTAACAGCTTCGAGTCTCTAAGACAAATTTCCTCTTTTCATGTGGTTGTGAAATGTGGCATTTCTCCTGTTTATATGAGTATCCTAAGTCTGGATTTGGCCCTAAATTGATAATCAGTGTCTGTAGATAAGACTATTTTTCCTCCCAAGTTTTCTACTAGACATTAAACGAGAAAATGTAAAAATCCATCAACTTCTAAGAAACTTTTTGTGAAGTGATGTTTTGTTTCATTACAACACTCCAACTCTGCTTAACAAAGCCTTTAATGATCAACTTCTTGCACGGCGGCTGACTCCCGTGGGACAGTGTGAAATCACCCTCTTTAAAACAGAACGTAAACTAGAAAGCTTAACTTCTGATTTGGTCTCCATTTCTGGGAACACTTAAGAAAAATCAAGATTGGCAGTCATGAACCCTAAGGCAAGGCCCTATTAGGTCAGGTTTAGAGGACAGTATGCTCTTAGGTTACTTTGTGTATGTTCAAACGTGGCTTTGTTTCAAAAAACAGAAGGGTTCTGCTCATTCGCCATACTCTGTTCAACCAAACTGAACAGGCAGTTACATAACTTGCCAGGACAAGTACTAGAAATGAGTCAGAGACAGGACCAGCCCTAGTAAAAATTGTGAATTAGGCAGTTTGAGCCCAGTGCCACACCCCTTTAGTACTACACTTACTTCCCTGATTCTGTCCCTTGGCGAGTCACCCTCATACCACACACCTCTCCGCCCACCAAATTCTTCTCTCACTCTCTCTTTCTCTTCCACTCACACCGAAACTAGCTTCCCCCTTTTCTTCTTCCCCTTCAAGCTCATTAAAATCTGCCTCTCCAGTAACTCTCACCCTCAGGGTTTAAAGTGACAACTACCTAACCTGATAAACCAATCTATACTAATGTGCAAAGAGAGAAAACTGGAAGGTAATGTGAATTTTAACTTCCACCTTCTAAAGTGAACACCTTTGCAGTTTTAACTCCTTAGTGACTAAAAGTGAGAATTTCTAGCTGAGGCACCCAGGAAATATTTGGGCTCATGCAGAGCCACTGAGTAACTGACAAATCAAGCAGGAGTAGGTAAATGTTTTTAGCCTAATACACTGCCAGCCCTGGTATAAGTAACTAACAAACCCTGGTCAATTTGGGGCCTTAGGGGAAACTGGAAAAGAGCTAAGAATCTTGTTGGTGAAGAAAATTGGTTACAGCAGCACCACAATTAAAATTTTGTGACGTAATCTTTCATGGTTACCACTGGTACCTGAATTTTTTTTTTTTTTCTGAAGTCTCTCTTCAGGGGTGCCTGGGTGGCTCCTTTGGTTAAATGTCCAACTTTAGCTCAGGTCATGATCTCATAGCTCATGAGTTCAAGCCCCACATCAGGCTCTCTGCTGACAGCATAGAGCCTGCTTCAGATCCTCTGGTTCCCTCTCTCTCTGTCTCTCCCATACTAGTGTGTGCTCTCTCTCAAAAATAAATAACCAGTCTTAAAAAAAAAAGTTTCTCTTCTGAATGAAAGAGATTATTTAGAAATCTTTTTTTCTGAATAAGTCTAAAACACTAATTCCAAAAAAATCTGCATAGCTTTTGTCGTTATCGTTGCTTGATTTTCTTAAATAGCACTTGGAAGTTTACAACTATTTCATGTAATACTGATGAATATTGAAAGAACATTACAGGCTATTATATGTGGAACATATCAGCTATTCTTATTTCCTTCACTTTATAAATAAGGAAAATGACACTCAGAGAAGTGAGGTGACTTGCCAAGATTTGTACTTAGGTCTTTTGAGTGCAAATGCTGTGCGCTTTCATTGTGCTGAGCTACCAGGCTGCCTCCCAATGTCTAGAGTTATCTGTGCCATTGCTGTCATGTAACACTACATCCTACGGGAATTCTCACATTCTAAAGAGAGTTCAGCCACTACCAAAAGAAAATCACCTGTTTATTCAATGGACCTGAGGGTAATTGTAGTCCTATCTGGTTTCCATTGCTGCATTTTCCCCCAGCTAATTCTTGGTTCACTTGGAAGTGTCAGTACCGTCTCACAGTCTTCCTTAAGCACTGTCAGACTTTGTGCTCCAATTACCTGCTCATGTTTTGGTGGATTACTTATCTTGCTTCTGCTTCTCCCCTGGGCAAAGTTCTGAGATCACAGTCCTTACTCTGTAAGCAAAAAAGGATAATATGTTTCTGGGCTTAAAAGGAAGAAAAACACTAACACAGTTGGTACAAGCCAGAATACAAATGTTTCATATTGAGATGAACACAAGAAGCCAGCTGGGAAAACATTGCTATTTACAGATGTAGATTAGCCTAGAATTCTTTTCAACCTTTAAGGTAAAGGTGATATTTTAAAATCATTGGCATTTCAAGTACACAATCTTAACATTTTGGAAAGATAGAAAAACACTTTTCTGAATTTTCTGAAATATATAGATGCTCTCCCTAGAAAAATTCACAAATACACATACCTGGAATACAGTCTTAAGGAGTCTGTTAACGGATGATCTGTGGGCCCCACATACAATATTCCTGACTTAGAGTGTGACAAAAGGCTGGTCTCTAAGTGATGAATATTCTGAGGTTCATGAACCACTTGGGAGCTCATTAAGATTTGGGAGACAAGTGGGTATATGCTGCTACCACCAAACAGATTTCATACGGATCAAAGAATAAAATGTGAAAAACAAAGCCATGAGAGAATGTTTTTTGTAACAAAATAAAAAGGCTTGGAAGCATACAAAAAATTACTCATAAGAGAATGAAAATTAGATTTGTAATGTGACAGCATTCTGTACCTATTAGATTGGCAAAGACCAAAAAAGTTTCCTAATGCTGTATTGGTAAAGGTGGGGGGAAACAAAGTGTGCTATCAAACTTTCCACCTGTACTGGGATGACTAACTTGTACTACTTTTTAAAAAAATTTTATACGCTTTTCTAAAATATTTTATTTATTTTTGAGAGAAAAGTAGAGACAGCATGAGCAGTGGAGGGTCAGAGAGAGAGGGAGACACAGAATCCAAAGACAAGCTCCAGGCTCTGAGCTAGATGCCAGCACAGAGCCCAACGCGGGACTCAAACCCACAAACTGTGAGATCATGACCTGAGCTGAAGTCAGACGCTTAACCAACTGAGCCACCCAGGAGCCCCTTTTTAATTTTTTTTAACATTTATTTATTTCTGAGAATCAGACAGAGTCCAAGCGGGAGAGGGGCAGAGAGAGAGGGAGACACAGAACCTGAAGCAGGCTCCAGGCTCTGAAGTACAGAGCCTGACACGGGGCTCAAACTAATGAGCCATGAGATCAAGACCTGAGCCGAAGTTGGTCGCTTAACCCACTGAGCCATCCAGGTGTCCCTAATTTGTCCTACTTTAGAGGGCAGCTTGTTTTGACTATCAAATGTAAAATGTGCCTACTCTTTAATCCAGCAATCATATTTGTAGAAACTAAACCTACAGTTCCATTTCACATGTAAGATAGGACCAGTTACAAAGAAATAGATTTCGAATTGTAAGGAATAGCAAAGGTTTGGGAATAACCTATGTGTCAATTAAAAAGGGAGGGGTTAAATAAATTATGTCATATCTAAGCAACAGAACATTATACAGCCATTCAAAAAAGGCATATCTAGAGAGAAGATCTGAAAATAGAGATCAAAGAGATATTACAAAGTTTAAAAAAAAGCATTAGAAACATATGTGAGCTAACCTTACTTTGAAAAAGAACACATGTATGTGTGTGTGTGTGTGTGTCTGTGTGCCTGAAAAGGCACACAAGAAATAGCTAGATTTCTCAACACTATTTATTGAATGATACATGTTCCTCTTTTATTATATACTGCACCTAGTGTTTATCATATACTGTACCTGGTCTGGTGTCAAGTCTGTGGCTAAACATAGGTTATTTCTAAAAGGTTAATCTTCCAAATGAATTTTAAAGTATTTTCTCAAATTCCCCAAAGTACTGTTATACATTTGATTAAAACTATACTAGATGTGTAGATTACTTGTAAAAGATATTATAATTTTATGATCTTTGAGTCTTAGTATTTAATCTAAAAGTATATCTCTTCTTTATTCAAACAGTTTTGTCCCTTAAGGTCATCATTTTTTTTTTTTTTTTTTTATTTCTAGGAGAGAGAGAGAGAGACAGCCTGAGCAGGGGAGGGGTCAGAGAGAGGGAGTCACAGACTGAAACAGGCTCCAGGCTCCGAGCTGGCAGTCAGCACAGGGCCCGACGCGGGGCTCGAACCCACGAACCGCGAGATCATGACCTAAGCGAAAGTCGTATGCTTAACCGACTAAGCCACCCAGGCACCCCAAGGTCATCATTTTTAAAGTACTTTTTATTGGGGCACCTGGGTGGCTCAGTTGGTTAAGCATCCGATTTCAGCTCAGGTCATGATCTCATGGTTTGTGGGTTCAAGCCCCGCATCAGGCTCTGTGCTGACAGCTAGCTCGGAGCCTAGAGCCCATTTCAGATTCTGTGTCTCTCTGACTCTCCCCTATTCACGCTTCTCTCTCTCTCTCGGAAATAAATAAAACTTAAAAAAAGATAAAGTACTTTTTATTAATTTCTTTTGGTATTCATTTTTTGGTATTTAATTGTGGTCATTCTAAATAGGATTCTTTTTATATCATATGTTCTAAGTAGTTAGGGTTTGTACATGGGAAAGCTCTTGATTTTGTATGTTAATTTTTATAACTGCTTACCTTAACTCATTTTACAAGTTTTTCAATTGATCCATGGAGTTTTCATATAATTTGCAAACAAATGGCAATCCTAATTTACTTTCAGTATTTAATTTTGTATTTCTAGTTCATGTCTCATTGGATTGGCTATCATATCCCTGTTTCTGACTTCAATGGGAATAATGACAATGTTTCATTATAAGCAAGCTTCTGGTTTTGGTATAAAATATATATTGTTAAATTACCTATTCTACATTATTTAAAAGTTTTTATTAAGGAATGATGCTAGATTTTACCAAATACTTTTCATTATCAATTGAAACATTCATACAGATACCTAATGCCTCTTAATTTTGCAGTAGCATTTGTGACATAGTTCTGAGTTCTACTTGTATTTTAAGTATGTGTTTTGATTTTCCATTATACCCAAAAGGAGATTAACTTGTAGATTTCTCTTTTGTGTACTCTTTATCAGGTTTTGGTATCACAGCCATTTATTTTAAAACCAGCCTTTTAGCTTATACAAAACAGAAGGATTACTGGTGAAAAAGCCTTGAGGGCAACCACCTGAAATAGCCCTAATAGAAAAAAAAAACCCAAAAAACACAAAGCTCACAACTCTGTGGTTTGTCTACTTTTGTGAAAATTTCCAACACTCTACTCTTTATACTTTCTTTCTGATTTGAATTTGCAAGCTATTCCAAGTATTATGGATTTACTTTTCCTTCTAGTAAATATAGGAACTTTCTTTCAAAGTCAAATTGAGGCAGATATTCTACCTTACCACCCTGATAAATCAACCAGAATACTGAAAAAACTTCCTATTTCAGAAAATCAGGGAAGGATTAGGGAAAGGATTCCAATCCTTCACTGCTGTCTCCAGTTTGACTGAGCTGGTCTTCTCTATTATTTTTCTACTGTTACCTACTTTCACCACTCTATTCCTGTTGTTGCACTTTGGTTTTACGTTGTTGCCTTCAATTTTCTGTCTTTCCTCATCTGTGCTTCATTCATCCTACTACTTACCCTTCAAAACCCAGTTTAAATTCCCCTCCTCCCTAATCTGACTGATCCAGTCCATTCTACCTACCACAGACTTTCTTTCATCTGCTCCTGTACTCAAAGTTCATCTGCACATTCTAGTCCTAATCTCAAATTGTTTCAAGAATGCAACTTTTCTTTCTTAGGCTCTGTGGTTAGCTCCTTGAGGGCAAGGACCTTATCTTAAAATTTTGCTGTGCATTTTCCATTGTGCTTAGCACTGTGAGTAATTACATTCGGTGCATTCTTGCAAGGCATATTTGACTGAACACACACATCACAGTTATTCATTTAGTAAATGAGATAATGAAAACTCGAGTGCTCGCCAAAGGTAAATCATTACTATTAATTCCCTCATTCATCATACATGTACAGCAGCCTCAGGGGCTAGGGAACCTAGGACTGCAGTTTTAATTTCGCCTCAGAACTTTCCATTTTGGAGCCAGCCATAAAGTTTAGATTCACCTAGGGCTCAACACTATTAGTCCAGGACTACATTTACCCCCAGGCCCCCTTCCCAGAGTGCCCCAGGTTACCTTATACTTCTGAGAATTAACTCAAACTTGAAACTCAAAGGACAAGACACTGTTCGCTCATGAATTTAGCAAGACTTCCTTGTTAATTGTTGAAACCCTAATCTTTCTGTTTTTAAGAGGGGAATAGCCGCTAGGACATCTACTTTGCCAAGTTGCAGTGTGTAGTCCTAGACAGAAAATTGGATATTCTCTATTTTATTCGATTACGTTAAACCTTTTAATTTTTTTTTAACTTTAGGATTATCTTAGTTTCAGAGAAAAATTAACATAAGAATTTAGATACCTTTTCCCCCAAAAAATAGGAGTATTTGAGTTTTCCCGAGGGCATGTGGGTCGACTAAGAGCTGCCAGCACACCTTTGAAGATCACTTTACAACTGTGGGAAAACTCACCGAGCTGTTTTCGTTGACCCCGCCATTTCCAAGTTGCTACATTGCTGCAGGGAGCTGGCAGAGCCCAGCCCTTTTCTCTCTCTCCCCTCCTCTCCTCACCCTTTCAAAGCCCAAATCCTCCCGGTGAGAATACGGAAACTAGGCTGGAAGCGAGGGAGCGCAAGGGGGGGAGGGGTTACTTCGATTCACAGGGGAAGAGCGAGCAGTCAGGCATTTTTCACTCTCCCTCACACTCCCCAGGGCCATAAAGTTCAGTTTCTGAAGTTGGAAGCGCGGAGGCGGTCGGCTGCGTTTTCAGCTTGGCCGAAAAGTAGGAGTCCACAGTGTAGGGGGTAGGGACTTGGCCTCCCGGCCATCAACCTGAGCGTCCGGTTAGCCAGAACGCCAAAAGCCAGGCCCTAGGCACCGGTTGTCAGGGGAACCTGGGCGCTGGTCTCCCCGGCGACCTCGTCCCTAGGGAGGGGGCGGGGCTGATGCCAGGGAGGCCAATGAGGCGGAGGGGAGCGCAGGGTCGCCGCTCGACGGTCCTCCTAGAGCCCGGGAAAAGGCTTGAGTGACAGGGACGGGGGCGGGGCCGGCACGGCTGCCTGAGGTGGAGCCCGAGCTGCTCTAGGAGCTCCGGCGGCCGCGGTGCGGTGAGGGTCACACACACCATGGTCGCGGCCCCTAGAGACCGCCTTGCTGGCGCGCAGCACTCCGCAGCCCCGCGGTCCGCCTCAGCCGTGTCGCCAGCGCTCGGAGCTGGCTGCCGGAGTTGAGCCGCCCCACGCCGGAGGATTTGGGCGAAGCTCTGGGAGGCGCGCAGAGCCCAGGAGCGCAGACAGGGTGCGCCAGCGCTCGGGGGTCAGGCGGTCGGCCGGGGTCGCCGCGGGAGGGGCGTTTCCGAGGCGCGGAGGAGGAGGAGATGCTGCTCCTCTTCGCCCCCTCCCCAGGCTCCTTCCTCAGCTCCTTCGGCCCACGCCCGCAGCCGTTCGGCGGAGAAGAGGTGGTGGCTCTCGGCGCCCCAGGCGGCTGCCGGCGGCCCGCCCCGACGCCGCGTCCCTTCAGCCCTCGCCCCGCGCGGCAGTAGCAGGACCGGGTCTCCGGACGAGCGGGTAAGGACGAGAGCAGCCCTGGGCTCTGCTGTGGATATCCAGAAGTGCGGAACAAAGTACACCACGCTCCCTGGCCTCCTCCTCTCTCGGCTTTTGCTCTGGCCCCCGCAACCAACTCTTCTGTTGCCCTGCTGGGGAAGGAAGTTTGCTTTGGTTTTCGCGGTGGGGTGGCTGGGGTGGGGAAGGATGAGACGAAGTTTCACAGTGAATTGGCTAGATCCCCCTTCTCCGCCGGATTATGGGAATGAAACCCCAGAGGGGGCATGCATACATAAGAGACTGTGGGCTAGTAGGGAGTGACATCGCCCTGTCCTACTAGTACGGCTCTGCTCTGTGCGTGCTGTGGGAAGGGATCCCGGAGTCTGTTTCTAATTTCTGTAAATGACTGTGGACATGGTGTGGTTAGAGGCCGCCCAGAAGAATGTGTATATGTAAGGGCTTAGAGGAGAGGGGGCGGGGAGGGGGGAAAGAGGGGGCAGAGGGAGAGACACTGCCTGATGCGAGCTCCTTATTGCTTTTCTTCTCTGTGCCCCAGTTAAGTACCCCCCCCACACACACACACCCGCCCTTGCTCATTACAAGATACTTAGTACAGAAAGCTGGAAAACTAAAGTTTGCGAAAGTCGAGAAAGTTCTTAAAAAGCTTAATTGTGAATATACTGGAGGAGGAGGAATGGGGAGAAATATTAACATGAAAATAGATTTGTAGCAGTGCAGTTTTCATTGGCTTTACGCATGTGATTGACACCTCCACACACTTCCAACTAATCTCTCCGACAGCCTTGTGTCATGTTCGTTTAATTGCATCTTTGAAACAACAAACGCGGTGACTTCATAGGGAGCTGCCTGAAGCGGAGTTTACCTCTCAGAAAATGGGGCAATCGGGTTTGTTTTCAAGGCGGGGACCTAAACAAAATGTAGGACACCTGATCTGTGGGATGAAGGGCGCTGGTAACTAATTAGCAAGATTTTAAAATTTACGTCTATGGAGTTTTGCTTAAGGTTGGGAAAATTTAGAGAAGTTGCTGTATTATGAAGCAAGTGTTGGTATTTTCCCAAATTTGTGATGACTGGGTTGGCAGGATCAAAGTGAAAACTTGCTTCATCCTCACTGGTTGCTTCTGGGTGGTGCTTTGATAAACATTCTTTCTCCTTTTAAGATCATTAGCATTTTTTATTCAATTTATGCTTGTATTAATTCAGGGAGTTCATACAGAGGCGAACTAACTGGTTTATCAACCAATCCTAAATTTATTATACTTTTTCATAATAACATTGTGTTCTGACTTTGATCTAGAGACTTTGTATGTGTGGGGGAGAGGGTAGGATGGAAGCTGGAATTAAAACTTGGTTAGTTATTAAGAAAACGGCTTAGTTTGTAGTGACTCTCACTTTTACAGTTAGAGAATTATGATTTCTTTTACCATTATGTACCTTTGTCTTTTGAATTGACATTTGCCCCACCAAAATTTTTACTTGCGTGTAAAGCCTACTTAGTTTTTGGAGGGTGATTACTAGCATCCAAAAATCCTTATAAGTAACTTTTCGTGTTACAAGTAACACACACCTACGCAAACTGTTAAAACCAGTGTCAGTTTAAAGGATGAATTTTGACACTCTGATCAGGGTCAAAAGTTGTAGAACTTAAATTATCTTCTTCTGGAGGCGTGCCTCAAATGAAGGAAGTAAGTGTGAGAATTGGCTAATCAGTGGTTTCTGGGTAGATGATTGGTGTCATTCTTTAAATGAATGGAACTTATGTAACATTTATTATTAAGAAAAAACCAGGTCAAATCTTTGCTTTATTCCACTTTTAATGGACTAAGGATTGGGTGGGGGAGCACTGTAGCTTCTCATATGTCAATTGAGTGTATTTCTTTCTAGCTCATCTTCTTGCCCGGCCCCAAACATACTGGAGAAAAGCTACTGCTGCTTTTTTTTTCTTTTTTGACAGTTTGTAGTTTTTAAATAAATGATGAAACATGTTTGTGGTATAATTAAATAGTAATTGATACCATTTGAAATTGAAAAGAAACACTGCCACACACCAAGCCAGTGCATTTTGGAGTTAATCCTGTCAACATATTCTTCTTTTGGAATATGCTTTGGGAGAAGTCTGTGCCATTAATTAGAACAGTGAGTTGAAGTTATTCTCCTTTCTGGCCTCTGATGTAACCAAATGTGACTCATTTGAGTTAATGTCACTTTACAAGGTACGGACCTGAAAACGGAAAAAAGATACTGAGTCTCAGGATAGAAGGATTAGTGCTGATGGGAAGGGTGAGGACCTCTGTTGCTCTGAATTTACGTTTTTCTTTCTTTGTCTGAGAAACTTTCTGACTTAATTTGAAAATTCAGTGAGCGCCTGTGTGTACCCAGCGTCAGCTCAGATCATGATCTTGTGGTTTGTGAGTTCAAGCCCCACCTGGGGCTCTGTGCTGACAGCCTGAACCCTTTTTTGGACTCTGTGTCTACCTCTCTCTCTGCCCCTCCCCCACTCACGTTCTGTCTTTCTCTCTTGACAATAAATAAACATTTTTTAATTAAAAAAAAGAATTAAGATGGTTGAACAACTCAGGAACTAAGTTTTTAAAAGATTCCTTTAATGGTAAATTAATGTAAGACTTTCACTGACTTTGGTCAAAATAAAGAGTTCCATATTCACTGTAAATATGATCACATCAAAACTGTGGGTCTGTAAACTGCTCTGTGAGGAGTTCCTATAATTTTTTGAGTGGAGGGAAAAAGGATTACAGTCTTTAAAATGTTTTAAAAATGAAATGATATTATAAAAATAAAAAAATTAAATGAATAAATCTTTAAAACCTCTATCTCATTCCTGGTCAGGTGCTGTGAATAAGCATCTTGCTGTATCCTGTCTGAAGAATGTGTGACTATAACAAATAGCTTATGAGGCAGTAGGAGATGAGTTGTTTAAGTTCTTAGGATAAGAGGCAGCAACTCCTAAATGGTCTAGTGTAGAGGATGGTATAGATTTAAAGACTGGACAAAGTTGTTTTCACCAGGGTTTGCTATCACATACTTAGATAGTGCAGGAACAGGGACTGGTTTAAGTACCTGTTTAAGTGTGTTGCCTTCTCCTCTGCTCCACCACTGAATGCTGCTTTTTCTTTCCTTTTTTTTTTTTTTTTGCTTGATTCCAGTGTGAAAATTTATTGAAACAAACTTCCTCAGAGAGAATCTTCTGCTGTGATGTAGAGTGTGGACTTTACTGTTTGATAAACGTGTGCAGATCCTAGAGAATAGCTTTAAATTTACTTTTCATATCTGTAAATAAATTAATAATATCTACCTCCCAAGATATGTTCAGGATGAAATTAATAATATACATGAAAGTGGCGAGGGCAAGTTGACACCCAATATATGCTTTATTTCCTTCCTTCCTAATCTCTTTTACATATTTGAATATCATTCAGTAGTAACAAATTTATGATGGTAAAACCCAAATCATTTCTGAATGTTCAGAATGTGTAGCTCATATTCAGCCCTCAGTTGTTTTGACTTGGATCTGGGTTGTCAGAAGCCCTCTGCCTACCAGCAAAGAAATATCTCTGGTCACATACTGCATCTATGCTTAATAAATAATTTCTCATTTTCTTTCTAGTTTAGTAACACTCAACTCTGGCTGCATGTTAGAATCTCCAGGGTAGCTTTAAAAAATTTTTATGCCCAGGACTCAACCCAAACCAATTAAACCAGAAGCCTGAGGAGACGAGACCAGGCTTGGAAGTTTCCTAAGAAATTACAACAGGGAGCCAACTTGTGAACCAATATTCTAGTCCTCCCTAGAAGGTGAGTATAGAAAATTTGATTCCCACAAATGCAACAACATTTTTATGTTGTGGCCTGTCCTTTCCTCTTTATAAATCACAAAAGTAAAAAACGAAAACAAAAAAAATCCCAAAATACTTAACGTCTTAGAAGCATCTTTGTATATGCCCATCTGCAAGACTTTTACTATTTGAATCAGAATTTTAGGTACAAATTTTTCCCTCTACTTCCCTAGTGCTTCACTGTCTGATGTCATAGTCCCAGCCATGTGTGGCTAAATTTAATTTAATTAGATGCAACTTAAGATTCAATTTCTCATTCCCACTAGTCATATTTTAAGTGCTCAGTAGTCACTCATGGCTGGAAGCCACTTTATTGGACAGTTCAGATACAGGACATTTATTAATTACAAAATTCTGTATTACCTGATGGATTTTTTTAAATTTCTAAAATTTTTTATTGCAGTATAGTTGATACACACTACCTAGAGATTTTCAAATTTATATTCCATTTCTCATCATCTAAAATGGGTATGTATATAAATATAGTCATTTCCTTCAGATTTATCATTTTAAATATATTATTTTTGATCCTTTTTTTTTTTAAATGTTTTATTTATTTCTAGGAGAGAGAGAGAGACAGTGTGAGCAGGGGAGGGTCAGAGAGAGAGAGAGCCACAGACTCCGAAACAGGCTCCAGGCTCTGAGCTGGCAGTCAGCACAGAGCCCGACGCGGGGCTCGAACCCACAAACCACAAGATCATGACCTAAGCGAAAGTCCGACGCTTAACCGACTAAGCCACCCAGGCGCCCCTTTGATACTTTTTTCTAATGAGGAAAAATACCACATGTTTGATGCTTATATTACATCTTATCTCATATGCTATACCTAGTTATGAGTTTCCTTTCCAAAGTTAACTGAGGGGTGGAACTTTAGTGTCCTTGTGTGTATTACTTGTATCAGTATGCCCTGCATCACACCAGTGGTTCAGCTGCCCTTGTGTACTACAACAGTTTCAAATCTGAAAATAAATTTAGCCCATCATTTCAATTGAAGTGTTGGATTTTGATTCAAGGATTTTCTATCTGGTGAAGGTTTCTTTTTCTCTTTTAGATATGGAGACTCTTAGTTGTCATATAATATGATTGAATTTTCCAACATATTAGTTTCAACATGAGCATACAGACACATGAGAAATTTTATGTTTTTCCATAAGGGAAAGCATCCCCTTCAACAAAAAAAAAGTTTCTAAACTATTTGAGGTGGTTGGAAGCTAACACTGTGTCATAAATTTCTTTTTTTTTTTAATGTTTTATTTATTTTTGAGAGAGACAGAGACAGCACGAGCAAAGAAGGGTCAGAGAGAGAGGGAGATACAGAATCCGAAGACAGGCTGGAAGCTAGCTGTCAGCACAGAGCCCTACGCAGGGCATAAACCCACGAACCATGAGATCATGACCTGAGCTGAAGTCGGACACTTAACCGACTGAGCCACACAGGCACCCCTTGTCATGAATTTCAGTAGTTTGCCACTTTTTTTTTAAATGTTTTATTTATTTCTAGAGAGAGAGAGAGAGACAGCGTGAGCAGGGGAGGGTCAGAGAGAGAGGGAGTCACAGACTGAAACAGGCTCCAGGCTCTGAGCTGGCAGTCAGCACAGAGCCCGACGCGCGGCTCGAACCCACGAACCGCGAGATCATGACCTAAGCGAAAGTCGGATGCTTAACTGACTAAGCCACCGAGGCGCCCCATTAGTTTGCCACTTTTTAACTGCTGATGCACAGCATAGAAGAAGCAGTAATGTGTGTAGTCCATCTCACCTGTACTCCCCTTCCTTAATACACCTAAAAAAAAAAAATCAGTTTTCTTTACTGGTTTAGTGTGTGATTAGACAAGGAATCAAATTATTTTCTTTATTTTTTTTTTAGTATATATATATTTTTTAATGTTCATTTATTTTTGAGAGAGAGAGAGAGTCAGAGCACAAGTGGAGGAGGGGTGGAGAACTAGGGAGACCACAGACTCTGGAGCAGCCCCCAGGCTCAGAGCTGTCAGCACAGAGCCCAACGTGGGGCTCGAACTCACAAACTGCAAGATCATTACCTGACTCAAAGTCAGACATTTAAGCCACTGAAGCACCCAGGTGCCCCCAAATTATTTTCAATTAAAATTATTCTTTTTTTTTTCCCCTGTAGATAGATGGTACTTTTTTTTTTTTTTTTCAATAAACACAGGGTTTTTTACCTACTCAGATCAGACAAGTTGCATCCAGAGCATTGAGAGTTAATTTTGTTAAAGGATGCCTGATGGAATGTTTTGTGTATAATGTCGTTTTAATGCTTTTCCACTTAGTTCTTTTTTTTTTTTTTTTTTGAGAGAATGAGAGCAGGAGCCAGAGGGGGGAGATAGAGGTGGGGCAACAGAGGATCCAAAATGGGTTCCGCGCTGATAGCAGAGAGCCCATGTGGGGCTTGAACTCATTAACTGAGATCATGACCTGAGTCAAAGTTGGATGCTTAACTGATTGAGCCACCAAGGTGCCCCTCCACTTAGTTCTAATGTAGTCTGTGGAACAAAAATGCAACATTCTTGTTGAATAATTTAAATTAAGGTAAGAATGATTATATTATATAACCTGAGAATGTGGTAGAAATATTCAAAGTTGGTGTTTTTTGTCTGCTTCTTTTTTTGGTTTTTTGGAAGAAAGATAAAGCATGGGAATTTTTTTAAATAAAGGAGCTTTTTAAAGAAATTTAGGAAATTTTTCTCAGTACTACTAAGTATTGCGTATGTACTTTTTCTAGAAAAGTGTGACTTTTAAACTAAACATATCAACTATGAAGAGATGATTATTTTAGGTCTTAGGGCAGTCAGCTATATCTTCCGGAGAATATAATGTAATTCAGTCTTGAAGTAAAAATAAATCATTATTTTGGTACACGAATGTCCCTTATTGTAAGGTTTTAATTTATTCACTTCTCAATGTCTTTCATATTCTTGTACTGAGATGTAATTTTATGGAATTATTTGAACATAGTATTAATTCATCCTTCACACAATCTGTTTTAAATTTTATTCTTTTTTTAATGTCTTATTTATTTCTGAGAGAGAGAGAGAGAGAGCGAGAGCAGGGAAGGGTCAGAGAGAGAGGGAGACAGAATCCAAAACAGACTCCAGGCTCTGAGCTAGCCATTAGAACAGAGCCTGGCACGGGTCTTGAACCCATAAACTGTGAGATCATGACCTGAACCGAAGTCGGACACTTAACTAACTGAGCCACCACGACACCCCAGTTTTAATTTTATTCTGATGTTAGTGTCTATACATAGTTTAAGGAATGAGCTTCAGGCAATGATTCAAATGTAATGTATTTCAGTTTTCTGAGTACTGTGTGAAAACTTACCAAGGCTAAAACGGATTATAGCTATAGTCCATGAAAGCTTGAATATGTGTTTTGTTAAAACAATATAAAACAAAACCCTGAAAATTAAAAGTATATGTATATATAATAAATATAATAGAGACTTTAGTTCAGGAATATTCAGTTGTCAAATCTAAGCTAGATAAAACTGCATTGTAGATATGTATCATTAAGTTGAATTCAGAACTTCGAAATTCTGGCACTGCTTTGAGATATATACAAATGAATAGCAAACTGGAAATGTGTTATTACACAGTACCCAGCAATCCTGTTACTTTAGTTATAATTCAACTCAACATATTGCCCAGCACCCATATGAAACAATTCTTCAAGTTACAATGAAAAATCTGGACTCTATTCCCCATTATTAAAATTTAATAGGAATTTCCTTTAGTTTTTAAGTAAAAGAAAATATTTTAATGTGGTCACATAATATATCATACAAATTGTGTAACTGAAGACCAAACGGAGCTATGTATTTAAAGTAAAAAGAGTACATTTGATACTTTCTCACTGTTTATTTTAATACACCAAGACTTCTAACTTCAAAGAGATTTTAAGATTGACATACGAAGATTTAATTGAAAAAATGAGTAATAACTGTTCTTCCACCTAAATGGATACTAAATAATTACTGCTGGTGAGCCAAGCTAGCTGAGTGTTTTTCTAGTACCTGTATGGACCAATCTGACCACATTCAGATGGGATGCCCAGCTCCCTTTTTAATTGTTCTTTATTCAGTAAATATATATTGAGTTGCTATTTTCCATCAGACCCTTTACAAGTCACTGGTGGTACACAGAAAGAACACATTCTAAGACAGCAAATAAATGGAGTAGTCTCTGGCCACATAGCTGTAATTACTCAAATCCATGCCGACTAAACCCATCTAGTGACAGGATATACTGACATAGAACAGCTGTGAGGATAAAACTGAATAACATGTAAAATTGCCTTATAAGATTTGATAGACACATGTGTACCTATTGGAGTACATATGAATTGTTTTTAGATGCAACTGTGCATGATGTTGATCACTTCTGCTTGGTTTAGAGAGACAGAATAGCCTGGTGTTTAGAGCAGAGACCCTGGAACTAGGCTGCTTGGGGTTTGATTTCTGACTATGATTTAGTTTATATAAGTTTTTTTAATTAAAAATTTTTAACTTTATTTTGAGAAGGAGAAAGCTGGAGCAGGGGAGGGGCAGAGAGAGAGGGAGAAAGAGAATCTCAAGCAGGCTCCACACTGTCAACACAGAATAAGACTTGGGACTGGAACTCACAAACCGTGTAATTAGGACCTGAGCCAAAATCTAGAGTCAGAGGCTTTACCAGCTGAGCCATCCAGGTGCCCCTGTGTAAGTTTCTTAACATTACTGTCCTTTAGTTTCCTCATCTGCAAAATGAAGATCATGATCAGACCTCTTTCATGGGATTGTTGTGAAGACTAAATGAATTCATACACGTAAGCACTTAGAGCAGTGCCCATTGCATACTAAGTATTTGGTAAATATTATTTTTTGTATACTTTGATTTGTAGCAGTTTTGGGGGGGTTGGGCACTGGGTAAAAGTAATATAAGAACTTACACACTTTTTTGTTTCAGAGTTTATGGCCCTATTTTTGCTCCTTGGACTTCATGTTTCTTCCACTTATTATTTGGGCTTGTTGGTACATGTAATGTGTGCCCGATTTTTACACAGTTAGTGGAACTTATAAATGTCATTCTTTTCAAACTACTCACTTTTAGAACAATACATCTCCTATTCTGGAGTTACTTTTAAAGTATATAGTGTGTCTTTTTAGATTTTTTTTAATTTTTATTTTTGAGAGAGAGCACGTGAGTGAATGGGAGAGGGCCAGAAGGAAAGGGAGACCAAGGATCCAAAGTGGGCTCTGTGCTGACAGCAGAGAGCCAGATGCAGGCCTCAAACTCACAAACCGTGAAATCACGACTTGAGCTGAAGTCAGATGTTTAACCACCTGAGCTACCCAGCACCCCTAAAACTATAGCATGTTTCTTTGTATCTCCTTTTTAGTGGCACATCTCCTTAAGAGTAGATTTGATTCAGTTAAATAGTAGAATTTATTTTTTATTTTAGAAAGGTGAGCATATAAGGAGCATCATTTGAATTAAAATGAAAAATGCTTATAAAGTACAGAGTGATTTTTTACAAAATTAAAAAAAAAATTTTAACATTTATTTATTTTTGAAGCAAAGAGAGACAGAGCATGAGCAAGGGGAGCAAGAGAGGGAGACACAGAATCTGAAGCAGGCTCCAGGCTGCTGTCACCACAAAGCCCGATGCGGGGCTCAAACCCACAAACTGTGGGATCATGACCTGAGCTGAAGTTGAACGCTTAACCGACTGAGCCACCCAGGTGCCCCAAGGAGTGATTTTTAAAATATGGCTCAAAACATACTTAGAAAAGAGACTCCTGAAATGTTTCTGAAATCATTGTTTGATGACAAATGTATACATCGTTCCAAAATATCTATTTTGAAAGATAACACTCTCAGATATATAAATTCTACTATACTTAAATGTACATGTTCACAGTTTCCCAGAGTTATGACCTAGTATTTGTAAGTCTTGTGTGTGCCCCTGGGAGTGTTGTGTAGCATAACCTAAAGTTCTTTAGAATGTGTTTGTGGGCATACTCATCTAATACTGTAAACACTTTTAGAATTTTTAATATGCTAATATAACTTATGAATCTCCCAGATGATATCATATATATATAATTTTTCATTTATTTGGCAATAACTACAAAATTTATGCTACATGTCTTAGCATCCTTCATAATAAGAGCACTGACTTGGGAAAGGCTGCCTGAGATAGTCTTTGTGTTTGTCCTATCTAAGACCACTGCAATTAATTACTTGTTCTGATTTTTCCAATTAGAAATTGCATTTGGTTGCTAGTACAGGAGTACAGTGGGGGAGGTGCAGAGAGAGAGGGAGACACAGAATCTGAAGCAGGCTTCAGGCTCCGAGCTGTCAGCACAGAGTCTGACGCGGGGCTCGAACTCCCAGACAATGAGATCATGACCTGAGCCGAAGTTGGACGTTAAACCGATTGAGCCACCCAGGTGCCCCCAAAGTTAATATATTTATATTCATTTTTAAGTGTTCAGCTTTTGTGAAAACTATAGCTAGTTAGTGTCATGATTTATTTATTCACATTCAGACATAAATTAGGAAGCATGGTGTAGTAGAAAGAGCACAGAGTTTGAATTTAGTCTTTGGTTTGCATTTAGCTCTTTTAGTGATTAGAGTCGTTTTGGATAAGAAATTTCATCTTGGATCTGATTTGTAAAATGGAAATAGTAATACCTATCTCACAAGGTTTTTGTGCATTTATTCCTAAGTTATTACACATACAAAATGATTGGGCCCACTGATTCACTTTACAAGAATTCTTTACCTTTCACTTCCCTCTTCAGCTGTATATATATTGGAGAAAAAAACAGCCAGACATATGATGAATAATTATGAGACAAAAGCATAGTTTATCTCTTTATCACTTAAATTTTAGCCTTTCTAGTATACATTGTCTCGATTAGTTCATTGACTATGCGTTGGTTATCAGATTAGTTTTTGTGTATGATATTTTTAGACATGGTTGATATTTTAAAGGAAATAAAATGGGTAAATTTGCCATATCCCTTTGAATATGTGAAAAATATGGAAGTTGGCAGAAAAAAATACAGGATTATTTGGCTGTAGTTAAAATAGTAACAATTAGAACTGCTTTTTCGGGGAGGGAGTTAGAAAGGTTTTATAAGTAGTATAAATTTATTTTTGTCTTGAATGTCTTTTGTTTCTTTAAACAAATTATACAGTTGTAAAGTATTTTGACTACTCTGTGTTCAGAATTTTTTTCCGTATTTTTGAGAAATACGGAAAAATAAAAGGAAAATGGTTCCTACCAAAATACCTTAAATCTAGGTTAAAAATGTAGATAGGAAAGTATTATATTATAAAACACTGAATAAGTGCAATTAAAGTTTTAAGGAAGAAAGTGTGGCTTCAATCAGGATTCACCTGGGGGCTAGAGCCTATGCTGTTTGGAAGACATTATTAGTTAGGTGTCTGGGATTGAGGCTTGTGTATCAACAGAATAAAAGATTTGAGTCCGTGAATTCTGGGGAGAGGAGATGTCTAAATAGGGCTGAAGATGGCATGTGAAGGTGAGAAAAGTATGGGGTTGGAGAAGGAAGTGTCTAAAGAATAAAAGAGCTAGGAAAATGTAATGTTAAGAAAGTACATTAGTAGAGTCTGTCAAGGAGGACGTGACTAATAGTGCCAGATGCCACAGGGACGCAAAGAAACACGACTGAAGAAAACCAGAAGAAAAAGAATGGTATGATCAGCTGAATATTATTACCTTCAAATGGAACATTTCACTATACTGATAAGGAGAGGAGGAAATAGCAAGGAAATTGAAATGGAGGATAGCATTTGGTGGCAAAATGAGATGAGATTTGGATGATCAAAGAGATTTCATAGGTCAGAAAAAAATTTAGTTGTAGGAATGAAGATGGTAAAAGAACAGATTCTGTAAAATTAAGTAATTTAAAATACCAGAAAGAGTGAAACAGTAATTTCCTCTGGATGGGAAGGAATGAGCCCTAGGTAGAATTGCTACTTTAGTCATAAGGAGAGCAATTTTTCTGTAAGATTTAAGCGAACGCTATGAAGATAGATGTGGGCCTATTGATGAATAGAAATGAAAATAAAGTTGTGTAGGAGATTTCACACTTAATGCTGTTATCTTCGTAAAGTGCTGTCAGAGGCAAGGTTACCTGCTTTTAAGTATGATTTGAGTTGTGGTGAATTAGAGATTTGAGGAGAGAGGTAAAGGTTAGAAATCATCACCCTTGGGAAAGTGATGGAAGTTTGATAAAGGACATATAGGTCTTACCATTTTAAATTTGAATAATTTGAACACTGATGGGCTAAATCTGCAGAAAATGGAAAGTAAGGCTAGGTATTAATGCAGTCTGTGATGGTCAACTAGATTATGAGGCCTAGAATAATGAGGAAACCTCACCTATCTGGGAAGACTGGGTCAATTGGGAAGTAATTTTTTTTTTTAATCAGCTCTTACTGAGCTTGCTCAATGAGTCAACTATTGATTGATTGAAAGGTATTTATCATTTGCTATCTTCCACTTTAACCAAACAAGCTGACAAAGGATCTTGACTCTGTTATGTGTGATTTTCAATTGAAAATGCTATGTAGACTAGTTACTGCTTGATTTACTGAATCTGAGATTGGGGATTGTATTTAAAATGGACTATCTAAGCTATAAATTCAGAAAAAAAGTGTTTAAATAAGAATCTCTTCCTGTTGTTGAGTATTCTGCTCTAGTAGTTGGTTTACTTATTTGCCAATAGTGTGACTTTCCTGTCAGCTTGTATAGTTAATTATTATGATGATAGTTACCAACAGGATTCAAAACTTCAAATTATTTGGAAATATTGCCTGCAAATTGCTTGGGCTACAAAAGATTTTTTAATCCTCTTCTTAAAGTTAGCATTATCGTTGGCAGATATCAACCCCTAAAAAGCTTAGAAATAAGCTCTTCTTTCCATTTTTAATCCAGGTAAATGTTTTATCTCCTATATCAAGTGTGATGTAGGGAGTGCAATTCAAAAATATATTTAACATTTTGCCAACTCAGAACTTGCTTTATTCTTTGATTTCTGAAACAACGTATTACTAAAACTCTTGGCTATTTCCAAATAGTTGATTGATTGCTTTAAATCACCTAGCTGGTTATTAAGTAATAACAAAATTCAGTGTAGGCCTCTAAAATTAGTGTCTTAGCTGGCCAAATCAGCTACAGGATTAATTGTCATTGTCTTGATTAATAAAGTATACAAAGTGGTGGCTGGTGCCTTTTCCTTTTCTGCTGCTTTTTATAAACTACCAAATAGTTCTAAGAAAAAAAAAAAGCTAGAATTAATGTTACTATAGCTTATAAATTGCTCCCAGTTTATTTAGCATCCTTTTATTTGACCTTTATCATGTGAAAAAGTGTTAACCAAGAATTTATTGTCTGAAGACAAATAGCTTCAATGGTATAAACAGTGAAATTCATTTCTTATGATCCCATTACAGTTATTATTCAAATCTGTTTTTATTACCCTAATGATTGACATTACAAAGATTTTCTATCTTTAATTATTTTTTTAATGTTTTATTTTATTTTTTGAAGGGGGGAAGGGGCAGAGACAGAAGGAGACACAGAATCTGAAGCAGGCTCCAAGCTCTGAGCTATTAATAGAGTCCGATGTTGGGCTCAAACTCGTGAACTATCAGACCATGACCTGAGCCTAAGCTGGACGCTTAACCGACTGAACCACCCAGGTGCCCCATGGCTTGCTTTCATTATTGAGAAATGTGCAAACCAGACATTTTTCTTTTAAATATGGAAGATGCTTATTGTAATCCATTGAGTTCTCTTAGCCAAGACTTTAGACAACTAGTAAATGTATTTTAGGCTGGGTTTTTTGTTTTACAAGAATATTTAGTTAATAATAATAATACACACTTATACAGTGTACTCTTTAATGTAGTAAAAATGTAATTCCTTAAAGCAGCCTTAAAGTAGATACTAATGTTATCTTCATTTTTACAGGTAAGGAAGTAGAGATAGAGATTTGCCCAAAGTAATATAAGCAGTAAAGTGGGAGAGCTACCATTATGAATCTCTTTAGTCTGGTTCCTTAAGTCTGTTTACATTTTTTTTTAATGTTTACTTATTTATTTTGAGAGAGAGAGAGCAAGTGGGAAGAGGTAGAGAGAGCAGGAAAGAGCAGGAAAGAGAGAATCCCAACCAGACTTCACACTGTCAGTGCAGAACCCCAATTGGGGCTTGATCTCATGAACCATAAGATCATGACCTGAGCCAAAATCAGGAGTCAGATGCTTAACCTACTGAGCCACCCAGGTTCCCCATGTTTACATTTTAATAGTGAGAATCATTTATAACTTAGTTCAGGGTTAGACGTAATGATCTCATTAAGGTATAGTCATTAAGAATGCTTTGACCAACTTGCAGTTCCATTCTTAGTGCCTTTAAAAACTGTCCTTTGGTTTGGTTGACAGCTGTTATTTACTGAGCCCCAAACTGTTGGTGAGTACTAACAAAGCTTCTTTTCTTCTCCTTTGAATCAGCTCTTTTAGTAGGCCTGCATGCTTTGTATGTGGCAGTGTAAAAAGTATCTGATAGGAGAACTCCAAAAAGGTTCTAAATTTTAGTTTATCATGTGGTTTTAAAATTCATTCACAATATTATTGGTTGACAGTCTAAATTTTTCTTATTTAGAGAAGTCAAATTTGTATCTTAAAGTATTTTGAGATATAAAATTAAAATCACTTACCCTCTCCCTTAATTGCCTTCACATATGTTTTTTCCTTTTTTTTTTTTTTTTTGCACTTAAAAGTTGTATACTGTTCTCTCCCACACAATTAGTTTCGGTGATCATGTAGTTCTTTTGTTATGTAAACAGTTTCGTTGCCCTATAAAGGGGTTGAGTTGTCTAGACTTCAATTATTACCGCAGATAAAGTTTGCTTTCTTATTTTTTAGAATAGGTGAAACATACATTTTGTATAAGATTGAAAGTTACAAAGATTGAAAAGTAAGTCCGCTTTCTATTCCTATCTCCAGGTCCCTTCCTGGAGTGCTCTTCTGCATCCTTCATTTTCAGTAGTCTCCAAAGCCAGGAGGAAACACTGAGTGATGTGCCAAACTGTTTTAGTCTTTCTTAATGTGAACCATGTACCATTTCAGTATGCTAAACATTTCTTGAAAAGAATTTATACAAATAAAGTTTTCCTCTTTTATATCTTAAATAGTGCATCTTCATTTTTTTGCTTTTTTTTCCCCTCAAGTTATCTTATTTGTCAAACATTTCTCATACTTTTGGCCTGTTAATTCCCTTTCTTTTATTAGAAAGAAAAATAAACTGTAACAAAAATCTGTTACAGTAATAGCAAACTTGAATGACTTATCACTAATTATACTGTTTTATTTAAGTTGAAAAGGATTTTTAACTGAGATTGACAAAAATATTGGGTACAGCTGAAGCTCGATTCTTTTACATTTGGAAGAGGATCTTAAACCCTATTTCAGTTCTTTCTTAAAAGCATTGAGGTGCAGAGAAATTCCAACATAGAGAAATTTTTGGTGAATAGAAATTTGATGTATAGCATTCTTTTTAAAGCATGCTTTCATTTCTAGTTTTCTTGGTTGAAGCATGAATACTGAAAACTAAATACAGAATTACTCTTATTGTGTATCTGAAGTTCAGAATTTTTTTCCTGCCTAAGTAGAGTGCATTGGGAAAAATGTGCCAGAGCCTAATTTTCTAGTAACATTGTTTTAGTTCTTTGCAATTATTCTTCCTTTTACATGTATCTTTTGAAACATAGGCAAAAAGTAGGGTGGATTGTGGTTTCCAGGTGTGAGCTATATCTGAATTATCAATGAATCTGTTAAAAATAAATGTTTTGGGATACTTCCTAGACTCCCCAGGAACCTATAGTTTAAAAATGTGCCCCCGATGCAGCTTTCCCACAAATGGTAGAAAATAAGTACTCTTTTCAATGTATCTTTCTAGGAATCACATCTCCCCTTCAAAAAAAATAAAATTAAAATAAAAAGATATTTTAGTGATGCTTTTATATGTTTGTTTTCTAAGTTTAAAAAAAGTAGGTTAATTTGTTAGAATATGATTATACATACCCTCAATCAGGTGTCACTAGCCTAAATATCTATAAAGGCAAGAAGGGCCAGAGGTAGTTGGCAGCAGGAGGGAAACAGTAGTGAAGATGGACACTGTAGTAAACTAAAGGGCACAGGCTCTAGCTAAAGATGTCATCTGCTACCCACTTTGAGTGCTACATATCTCTTTCCCCAAGATTATGTATGAAGTCTCTACAGTTTGTGAAATTTTCCAATTTATAAATATTGGCTACAAACAACACGTGTAAATATGGTATGACCATTACGGTATAGGCCAAACTCAACATGTCTGTAGGCTAAATAAAGCCCATGAACCACTGGTATAAAACCTATACTGTAAGGAATTATCTTTTTTTTTTTCTTTTTCTTTTTTTTTTTTTTTTAGGGAGAGAGAGAGAGAGACAGCGTGAGCAGGGGAGGGTCAGAGAGAGAGGGAGTCACAGGCTGAAACAGGCTCCAGGCTCCGAGCTGGCAGTCAGCACAGAGCCCGATGTGGGGCTCGAACCCACGAACTGCGAGATCATGACCTAAGCGAAAGTCGGACGCTTACCCGACTAAGCCACCCAGGTGCCCCTGTAAGGAATTATCTTAACTACCTTATACTTGCATGAACTTGGCATATTTTGTTTTGACATTTAAGGGATAATAATGCTTCCAGCTTTCTGCTTTTAATGTTAATATTTCACCTTAGCATATTAAGTAAGTAAACATTGGTTTTTGTGTAGGAAGAAAGAAAAGAACAAAAGACTCTTTTGTAAAATATATAGAAGACAATGTCTGATGTGCAAATGTATCAGATTTTTGGTATTTGTGATTTTTCTTAGAAAAGTTTTATTTTCAACCCTCTCAAGGTCTGCTATTCTTCCTTTTTCCTGCCTCCTCCTATTTAATATTCAGTATTTCCCTACTCATCCCATGAATGTTCTTTTCATTTGCAAAAGTTATAAAAGAAGAAAATGCCTTCTTATAGAAACTCTGTAGAATGAAAATCACTTTGTGACTTAGTTGCACTAACTTCTAGACATTCTTCCCCATAGCATTAAAATTCCTTAGGCTTAGTACTATTTCTTTGAAATATGCTTTTTAAACAGAAGAATGACTGCCTTTAAGGCATTTAGTGAAAAGACCCACACAGAAACAATCTAAAGAGTCAGTCTCATAACCATGTAAGATTTGACCCCAATCCACAGGGATGATTGAACTGAGATACCATTTACAGTAGTTCAGTACAGAGACATAGACATAATAAGCTAGTGAAAGTCACACTTTTAGCCAAGAAGGAATAACAGGGATGGGATTTACCCTTCTGACCATGACAATTAAAAAAATGGACAAAATATGTGAAACACCAGTTTTCAAGACACTGGAGATCAAATAGTGATATGCCTCAGAGATGGAAACAAGGGGAGCCTATGATTGCTCAGCTTACTACCTTGAGAGAGTTTCTGGTCTGTGGTGCAAGATACAGGAAGCTAAGTAGAGAATGGTAGACTCCCTGGATTCAGGAGATGTTACTGAAAGTCTAGGGAGACCAAGGCAGCTAGAGTTAACAGAACAAGTACTGGAAAGGGGAGAAAAGCAGAGAGAGAGAACCCCAAAAATCTATAGAGGGTCCCCCTCAAGTATTCAGCCAAGTATTCAATAAGCACAAGCATGTGAAGAAACTTCCTAAGCAGACAAGAATCATACAAAAGAATTAGAGGAAACAGTACCTGTGTAGTCTAGCAGGGCCAGGAATACACAAACCAGAAGGAATGCCTCAGTATTCATTGGGCACCAAGTGGAGTGCACAAAAGAATCTTGTTACAATAGCAAGTAATAATTAGACCTAGACTGAGCGTTGCTCTGGACCAGCCTAACAAATCTTACTTAAAAGCGAGACCCAAAAGGATCAACTGCAAGTTTTCAAGTAATTTAACTTCATTCCTAAGCAAACTAAAGATTTTAAATGTGTGTGGTTTTGTTTGTTTTTATTGTAAAGGAAGGGAAGGGACAGACAGGAGAGAGAGAAACCCAAGAGGCTCCACACTGTCAGTGAAGAACCCAATGCGGGGCTTGATCTCACCAACCATGAGATCCTAAACTGAGCTGAAATCAAGAATCAACCGTTTAACAGACTGAGCCACCCAGGTGCCCCAAGATTTTATTATTCATTTATAAACCTATCCATCATCCAACGAGATAACATTCACAGTATGTGGCATCCAATGAAAAATTTCCAGGCATGCAAAGAAGTGGGAAAATAAGACCCAAATGAGAAGATAAATCAATCAAGCTGCCCGAGAACTGATACAGAAGTTAGAATTAGTAGATAAGTGCATTAAAATAGCTTTTATAATAGTTGTAACTGTATTCCATATGTGCAAAAGTTAAGAACACAATGAACTTCTAAAAATGAAGGCTATAACGTCTCAGATGAAACATACATGGGATGGGCTTAATGGCAGATTAACTTTACTGAAGGAAAGATTAGTGAATTTGAAGACATGCTAGTATAGATGATTCAAAATAAAGAACAGGGGTGCCTGGGTGGTTCAGTCATTTGTCCAACTTTGGCTCAGGTCATGATCTCGCGGTTCGTGGGTTCAAGCCCCACTCCAGACTCTGCTGACAGCTAGCTCAGAGCCTGGAGCCTGCTTCAGATTCTGTATCTCCCTCTCTCTCTGACATCCCCCCCCGCCCCCTCACACTGCTTCTCTCTCTCTCTTTCAGAAATAAATAAAACATTTAAAAAATATATATATAAAGCACACAAAGGAAAATAATTTTAAATTTTGATAGAACATCAGTGAATTGTGGGATATTTCAAGTGACCTAATATACATTAAATTTGGGTCCCTAAAGGAGAAGAGAAAGAAGTCTGCTGGGAAAAATAATTTTAATAAATAATGGCTGAAACTTTTACAAATTTAATGAAAGCTGTAAACACAAAAATGAACCTCTGCATAGGAAACAAGAAGATTGCATCAAGACACGTCATATTCAAACTGTGGTAAGGGGAAAATCTTAAAGGCAGCCAAAAAAAGACACATTCCATATGAAGAAAAAAGGATGGTAGTATATTTCTTTTCAGAAACCATGCAAACAAGAACATCAGCATTTTTACTAAAGATCTTTATTCTACAGTAACATCTTAAAGAAACTGCCAACCAAAATCTCTGCCCAATTAAAATCATTCAAAAATGAGGTGAAAGAAAGACATTTTCAGAGATATAATAGCTGAAAGAATTCATCACCAGCAGACCTGCACTATAAGAAATGTTGAAGTTCTTTAGGCAGAAGGGAAGATCCAAGAAATAACAAACTAATAAACCCTATTCTATCAGTAATCACATTGAATGTATATTACTAAAACCCCCAATTAAATGACAGAACTTGTCTGATTAGATCAAAGAAAGGATGTACCATTTTAACTAAAAATAAGTTTTAAAAAACTGGCTATATTAATATTAGACAAAGTCTATCTGAGGACAAAGAATTTTACTAGAGTAAAAAATTATTGTTTCATAATGGCAGTGAGACCAATATATCAAGAAGATAAAACAAGTCTAAACATTTATGCACCTAATAACAGAACTCCAAAATACACAAAGCAAAAACAGAACTATGAGAAGATATTGAAAAATCCACAATTACAGTTGGAGTTTTCAATGTTTCCTTCAATAGCTGAGAAAACAAGTAGAAAATCAATTAAGATATAATACTTTAACAGCACAATCAACTAACATGACCTAACTTTTATTAAACACTTCACCCAACAATGGCAGAATATACATTCTCTTCTAGTGCACACAGTATATTCACTAGGTTCATATTCTGGATCATAAAATAAGTTTTAATGCATTTAAATGTATTCAAGTCTTACAAAGCATCTCTGGAAAATCTTCAAATATTTGAAAACTAAGTAACACTTATAAAAATATCCATGGTGAAAAAAGAGGAAATGAGAAAGTATATTGGTTGGGATATAAATGACAATATGATATGTCAAAATGTGTGGAGTGTTTATTCCTAAAGCAAGATGTAGGGGAAATTTTATATAGCTAAATACCAATAGGACAAAAATGTCTCAAACCAGCTTTCATCTAGATAAAGGAGCAAGTAGCAGAAAAGTAAGTAGAAGAAACAATAAAGATCAGAGGAGAAATCAAAACAAAAACCAAAAAAAAAAAAAAGAAAATTAATGAAACCTAAAATTTGTTCCTTGAGAAGGGCTATTACATGTATAAACCTCTAGCCCAACTAATCAAGAAAAAGAGAAGACTCTTAATTACCAGTATCAAGAATGAGAAATGTGACATCACAACAGCATCTGCATTTATTAGGAGAATCATAAAGGAATATTATCAATGGTTTTATGCCAATAAGTTCAATAACATAGCTGAAATGGACAATGCTTTGAATAATCTACTGAAACTTACCCACTCTCCAACTTTAGGTATTACTATTTAAAGAGGTGTCATGAACTGGAAAAGTTTTCCAACTGTTGCTTTTATTTTCTTGTTTTTCTAGAGAAATCAATCTAAAATTTCAAATATTCAGAGTAATGTCTTTAAATAACCCTATCTTTTATATGATAACTTTTTTAGAATTCTTGGAAAAGTACTTGTAAGGATTGTTTTCATTGCAAATGCTAAAATGTCTTATTTTTGAAATGTTAAACATAAGTCTGAAGGTAGGGCAGTTCAAAGGTTTATTCAGCAGCTCAATCATGCATTTCATAAAGTTTGTAGCTTGCTCCTGGTTCCTTTTTTCCTTTACTCTTTTTCTTAATATTTTCTTGAGTTCTTGAGGCATATCCTCTAGTAGTTGCCATAAATATGGCTGCTAATATTCCAGATAGTGCCTTTAAACACCGTACTGGCTAGTGTTTTGAGGGTTCCCAAGACCAACCCAGGTTCCATGATTTGCTGGGAGAACTCATGGGACTCAACACAAAAGATTTGTCACAGCAAAAGGATACTAAACAAAGTCAAAGGTAAAAAGGCAGTGAGATAAAGGGCAGAGAAAACCAGGAGCCTACTTCTAAGACTCCCAGTGGAGTCACACAGGATATGCTTATTCCCTCAGCAACAAGTTGTTACTACACATGTTAAATATTGTGTACCAAGGAAACTCATTAGACAGTGCTCAAGTTTTTATCGGGCCTATCAGGTGGGTACTCTCTGTGTTACATGTATAAAATTCCAGACTCCCAGAAGGAAAGCAGGCATTCAGCATAAACCACATTGTTTGCACGGTTTAGACACAATGAGGCACTCTTTTGAGTTATGGGAATGGTGGGAACCCTCTCATAATCTAAGTTCCCAGACCCCAGCGAAAGGCCAACTTCACCAGCCAGCCAGCTATGTTAACTTTTTCTGCATAGCTAAACAAATAATAAAGACATTTTGTCTCATGGATCTTTTTATTAGGAATAAAAATCTCTCCTGGTTTCCCTCTTACTAGATTTATGTTTCAGTACCATTAGCTAGGTTGAGTTGCTATTTATATTCTACTATAGAAGGCTGGAAAGTATCTAGAATTTCCAGCCTCTGTAGTGGAAGACAGATTATGCTAACAAGGAATAAGAGCAGTTGGGAGATAATGTCTGTTAATGCTAAATATTTTAATTCATAATGGTCAGTTCTAATATTTTTAAGGGGGAGGCACTAAGAGATACATTGGCTAGGAAAAATAAGTACCATGACCACTTACTTTTAGTATGAAAGATCATAGTAGCAAATTTTCAGCTGAATAGAGTATTTTTTGTTATATTCTAATGTGTAAGAAAGATTTGTAGACATTATTAATTATTTTCTTTCTTTTCTTTGTTTCTTCTTTTAAATGTTTTATTTATTTTTAAATATAATGATTCATACACAGTAACCATACACGATAAGAGCTTTTTTTAAATTATAGTTGGCTCTTGGACAGCAGAGAGGTTGGGGTGCTGACTCCCCATACAATTGAAAATTCACATGTAACTTCTGACTCCCTAAAATACTAATAGCCACTGTTGAGCAATAGCCTACTGATAACATAAATAGTCAATTAATACATACTTTGTGTTATGTGTATTATATGCTATATTCTTATAATAAAGTGAGCTTGGAGAAAAATAAATAAATGTTTTATTTCTTTTTGAGAGAGAGATAGAGACAGTGTGAGCAAGGGAAGGTCAGAGAGAGGAGTTACAGAATCCAAAGACAGGCTCCAGGCTCTGAGCTAGCTGTCAGTGCAGACCCCGACATGGGGCTCGAACCCACGAACCCTGAGATCATGGCCTGAGCTAAAGTCGGACGCTTAGCCTATGAGGCACCCAGGTGCCCCTGTAGACATTGTTTAAAACAAAAACTTTATCAATAAGCTGAACAGGAAAACAAAATTCTAGGTTACTCCTATTTATAAACAAAACAAAGTAACCCACACTGACTTGCTCCTAAGGTTGATTCATTAGTTTAAAGGAATTTTTCTGTATTTTGATATCACAATTGTATTTTCATATGAGTTTTTGTCTGTGCTGTTATATGATTATGATTGATTTTCCAAAATGATGAGATACTATTTTTCAAAAAGATCATCTTATTTATCACAAGTATTTTCGTCATTTCTCAGTGAAGTCATTATCTTTAGACTTTTAAGTATTTCCTTTGCTTTTGACAGAATACTTTTGTCAAGGTCAGTTAAATACTTGAATCAAGTAAAAAATCAGTTGGAACTATCAGATAAATTTAATCACTTTGAGCTTTTACAATCAAAAGGCATCAGAATTCATTTTCTAATATGAAGGTTGTTATATGTTGCCCATGGATTTAAACAGAATAGTCCTGTAGGAGAGAATGCAAAACTTGCTTATCCAAAAATCTCAGTATTAAATGAATGCTAAAAACTGCAGTAAGGATTGCTGGTTTTGGAAATATCTGTTAACATTAGACTACTAAGATGGAGATTTAGGTTTAAGAGTGCTGAAATACCCTTCATAAATTAACAGGTTTAAAAATTATGCCTGGTTTTTGAGTGAAGGAAAAACATGGTAGGAATATAATTGTACTGATTACCTAAGATGTAATTACTAATGAAAGTAAGATATTGTCATCCAGGTTTTGATTATTCACTAACAAGTTTGAATCTGCCTCCAAACTACATGGTTAGTACTAACATGATATTTTAATACACAATTTGTTTTAGCTTTTTAAGATCTTAAGAATTCATTGAACTATTATAGATTTTAAGACTGACCCTCTATGGTCTACTGATTAGAACCAAGGACTTTTGTTGGTCTAAGTGAAATTTTAGAAGAAGGCATTTGCTATTAAACTGATTTTGTTTTCCTTCAGCAAGTACTATTAAATTAGTGCTCATTTACAAATAACATTGTGACTACGGTAATAAGATCTGGCAAGTTGTTTTTAAGTTTAAGTTGAACTATGAAAATGGTCAAATAATCTCAATTTCACATGATTTCAACATTAGTTGTGTATATTTCTATAATACAAGAACATATATTCTTTTTTTTTTTTAAGTTTATTTATTTATTTTGAGGGGAGGGGCAGAGAGAGAATCCCAGGCAGGCTCCATATTCAGCGTTGAGCCCAAGGCAGGGCTTGATCCCATGGATGGTGAGATCATGACCTGAGCCAAAATCAAAGAGTCAAATGCTTAACTGACTGAGCCACTCAGGTGTCTCTGGTACAAAATATTCTTAATTAGTTAACAGAATATTTCTGTGTTATAACTTTGTTTTGATTCTCATTTTCATTCCTTTCTGTCAGCTTTGGGACTTATTACTTGTAGCAAGCAAAAAAATGACTGATATATTAACTTGCTTTCATTACAGCATTTTACAGACAGTATAATGTTGGACTTGAAAAACATGTTAGAGGTCACCAAAGGCCACCCCACTCACCTAATATAGGAAAGTATGTCATCCTCTACATGTAGTTATTTCCCTTTGCTCTACCATTTCAGGATATTCCCTCAAGAGTTTTTCTATATTGTTAGAAAGTCTTTGTATTGAACTGAAAACTACCTAATTTTAACTCATCAGTCACAATTCTGCATTCTGTTAGAAATACTGTAAAAGACTACTCCTTCCAGATGGCAAATGTAATATTAGAGGAGGACATGTGCTATACTCCTACTCTCATCCTCATGAGAAACAATCCCAACTAATTCCAGTTAAAGAATCAGCATTTTAAGATTTAAGGAACTGTAAGATTTTTTCCAGAGGTGATCCAATTTACAAGGTCTAGGTTGCTGTCAATTTGAATTCTCCACGTTGTCTGATGCAGTATCTTATAAATAATGAGCACTGAACAAACATTTGTTAAATAAATGTGATGCTGAGAGAGGGTTAATGAGATTTAAGTTTACTCAGTCATTCAGTAAATGTTCATTGATAATCTATTGTGTGTCAGATACTGTCCTGGACATTTGGGACACACCAGTGAACAACAGAGACAAAATCTCTGTCCTCATGATTTTTTTTATTTTACTGTAAGAACAACATGCATTAAAGATTATATGTATAATATATGATCAGGTATTGTAAATGCTGTGAAGTATTATATAATTAGATAAGGGTATGAGAGAGAGGGAGGAGGTGATGCACCTGTTTTAGATTGGGTGCTCAAGGAACACCTTTCTGTGAGGTAATTGATCAAGGACTGAGTAAAGTGAGGAGGCTCAGCCTTGTGGATATTTGAGACAGGAGTGTTATAGACACATTAAGGGCTTGAGTCTCTGTGGCTAGAATTGTATATGTCAGGACTGAAGGCGAGAGAGTAGTTGAGGTGGAGAGGTAGCCTGGAGAAAAATTATTCAGGGAGTTATAAATTGAACTAGAGATCTGAGGTTTCTTTCTAAGTGTGGTGGGAAATGATGAAGCAGAGGAATGACATGATTAGATCTACATTTAAGCAAGATCACTTACAGCTATTGTATTGGGAATAAGTTACATGAGGGGAAGAGAGGAAGCAAAGAGACCCATTCTAGCCCCACTGGTACAGTCTTCTAGAATTTCAGTGTTCAATACAGTAGCCACAAGTTATATGTGATCATTGAAATTAATTAAAATTAAGTAAAATGTAAAAATTCAGTTCTTGCACTAGCCATATTTCAAGAGTTCAATAGGCACATGTGGCTAGTAACTTCATCATCCTAGACAGCACAAATGTAGGACATACTGTCATCACAGAAAGTTTAGACAACACCGTTCTAGACTATATAGTAGCCAAGACTGTAGAGTAGCAATAGAGCTCATAAGACTTGTCAGATATAGTCAAGACATATTTTGAAATAAGGGCTAATAGCATTGGATGTGGGATATGAGAAGAAGGTTAAAGTCAGGTGATTCTAAAGTTTGAGGCCTGAATAAATGGCTCAGTTCATTTCAAAATGGCAGAGAAGTTTAGAAGTTTAGTTAAATGGCAGGCAAATTCAGTTTTGAACTTGAGAAATGATATGCCTGTTGCAGACTTGAGTATATGATGAAGATTATTAAATTTGGAAACACAGAACTTATGTTTTTAATTTTTTTTTCAAATTACTGATTTTTCTGTTTATTATTTTCCGTACAAGAATTAAGTTTGTTTATATACAAACAATTCATTTATAAATGAGGATATAATTGTTTAGTGTGTTGATTATATCAGAAAAGTGGTCAAATTTCCAATTTAAGTAGATTGAACATTTATCAGCTTAATATCCCAATCTTTGCTAAAATTATATGATAGTAAAGAATTTAAAATGCTACAAACTCACAATAAAAAAGTGAACCATCAAAAAAGACAAATAACAAGTATTGGCAAGGATGTGTTCAAAAGGCAACGCTTGTTCTCTGTTGGTGGGATTATAAATTGGTTTAGTCACTATGGAAAACAGTGTGGAGGCTCCTCAGAAAATTAAAAGTAGAACTAGTGTGTTATACAGCCATCCCACTTCTGGGTATATATCCAAAGGAAGTGAAAACAGGATCTTGAGATATCTGCACTCCCACATTCATTTCAGCATATTCACAATAGCTAAGATAATGAAACAACCTAAGTGTCTGCCCACAGGTGAATGAATAAAAAAGAATAGATAAAGAAGATACTGAGTTATATATCAATAAAGTTGGAGAAACTTTTAAGTAATTAATAAAATTGCTGAGATTATAAAAAGAAAAGTGAACTGACGGGGACCATCTGTTTGCAGAAGTTTCAAAAATTATATATATATATATATATTTAATTTTTTTAGTGTTTATTTTTGAGAGAGACAGACACAGAATGTGAACGGGGGAGGGTCGGAGAGAGAGAGATACACACACAGAATCCAAAGCAAGGTGTAGGCTCTGAGCTGTCAATACAGACCCTGATGTGGGGCCTGAACCTATGAACTGTGAGATAATGACCTTAGCCGAAGTGGGAGGCTTAGCCAACTGAGCCACCAGGTGCCCCTATATATATATATATTTTTTTAAGTTAACTTATTTTAAGAGCGGGGAACGGGCTGATAGGGAGAGAGAGAACTCCAAGCAGGATTTGTGCTATCAGCACAGAGTCTAATGTGGGGTGGAACTCATAAACTGTGAGATCATGACCTGAGCCTAAGTTGGACACTCAACCGACTGAGCCCTCAGGCGCCCAGAAGTTTCATAAATTTTAAATGATCATAAGGAGCAAAGTTATCTGAGGAATCAAAGTGGAAGAAATCAAGTGCAGAAAATAAACAGAATGGGATTGAAAAGAATGGACTCATCTTGTCCCACAGAACCCTGGAGAAGCCTAGGATTCAGAAACATTAGGAATGAAGGGGACCAGAAATGGGATGTGCTACTGGAAACAAGGATGTGAATTGAAAGATTTAATATGTGTAAGTTTATTAGTGCTTCAGTTGATTTTTAATTAGTTTTTTTTTTATCTTTATTTTTGAAAGAGAGAGACAGAACATGAGCAGGGGAGGGGCAGAGAGAGAGAGAAACACAGAATCTGAAGCAGGCTTCAGGCTCTGAGCTGTCAGCACAGAACCTGATGTGGGGCTCAAATTCATGGACTACAAGGTCATGATGTGAGCTGAAGTTGGATGCTTAACTGACTGAGCCATACAGGCGCCTCAGTGCTTCAGTTTTAATTTTTTTTTAATCCCATTAAGTTATTAGTATTTTTTTTAATTTTTTAAATGTTTTTTTCATTATTTCTGAGAGAGAGAGAGAGAGTGTGTGTGAGCAGGGGAGGGTCAGAGAAAGAAGGAGATACAGAATCCGAAGCAGGCTCCAGGCTCTGAGCCAGCTGTCAGCAAAGAGCCCGACGCGGGGCTTGAACCCACAAACTGTGAGATCATGACTTGAGCTGAAGTCCGACTCTTAACCAACTGAGTCACCCAGGTGCAAGTTATTAGTATTTTAAAGAATATTTAGTATCAATGAAAGTTCAAAGTATACACAGTATATAATTAAAAAAAATATTTGTGAAAACATTAAAACAATTTAAGACACTCCAAGCCTTGACTATGTATTTATGTATTGATGAAACTCTGTTAATTTATAATTTGGAAGGAGAAAATCCAGATATATAGCTCTGTGGCATAATTAGAAAGGAGAAAATTATAATGGAATTCTAAATATGGAGGAATTAATTTCAAGTTCTTCCTTTCCCATTTCTTACTTTTTGCCTTAGACAAAGAGGGAATTAGGAAGAATTACCTTTTAGCTACACAACGGGGAAAATTCAGTACATTTAAATCTATCACCTTACTCTGTATGCCTCTTCACCACCAATTCTCTCTGTAATGGTGAAATTGGCTAGCCTGAAATCAGACCCATTTGAAAGAGGAGTGAGTTATGAATTCATTTATGGAAAAGCAGTAAAAATAGTTTCTTTTGTTAAATTAGAAAATATAAAATATGTATAAACACATTTTGTGATCTAATTGGAATATTTAATTTAGATATAGTATGTTTTATTAAATCAGCAATGTTATCTATGTAGACATGAGCTTCTGATGTATAATTTTGGGTTATGAAATTTGGAGAAAGGTTCTAGAATGCTTTCGCTCTATTCCTCTACACAAAAAGTTATTAAATGTCAGTGAGCCCATTAATGAATCATCTTCATCTCTTTTCCCTTAAGAGTAGAATTTCCTATAGCTTGTATTTCTCATACTTCTCTTTATTTGAGTACTACCATTATACTATAATCTTTGCTATCCTTATGCCATTATTTAATATTTTTAAAATATCTCATTTTCATGCTTGTATTTGTTTAAAAAGGAGATCTTAGATCAATATTATTTCCTTAAATGGAAACCAGTAAAATGTCCCATTAATGGAAGGTAAGTGTAAAAGTCAATACCATTATGATACATGAAAACATAATAAAGTTATGAAATGTCAGCTATAATAGGAAGGCCTGCCTGTGGGCAAGGCTTCAAGCTCAGGACATGACTCTATCTGTTAAAAAGATTAGCAAGTAAAACAAATTAGCACTAAACTGGGACTTTTTCCATGATATAATCAGAAGTATTGAAACATTTAAAAACAGAGTAAATTATAGAATTCAGTTTTCTAAAATTTAGCTACAGAAATTTTCTTTAGTTGTAAGTATTACTCTTAGAAAAGCCCAACCATAACCCAAATGTAATAAACAAGAGATGTAGAAAAGACATTTAGAAATATGGAAATGTAATATGCTGATAGGAGTTGTATTGGGGTCTCTTTTCCACTGCCCTCTTTCGACCTCTGAGAAGTGAAAGGCCTCAGGATATGGAAGACTTCCAGAATTCTCTCTCTTCCCTCTCTGTATTTTAATTCAGTTTCAGTATATTTGCTTACTGAAACTACCAGCAATGCCTTTTTCTTCCTTAAGCTTTATAGTTGTATTAAATATTTAAAAGATCAAAAAATTGAATTTTCTTTCTTCATCTGTAGTTAAGCTCATCTCAGGCTATTTTGCTTGTAAAAACGTAGCCTACATTCCCCTTTTCTTTGTCAAATTATTGTCTGTGACATGTCATAAAGACCGAAAAATCCAGGGGTTTTTTTCTTCACTGAGATCTCAGTAATCTGATTTTTTTAAAAATAATTTGAGAACTGAAATTTTTTAAAGTTTATTTCTTTATTGAGAGAGAAAGAGATGCAGGTAGATGGGCAGAGAGAAAGGGAGAGAGAGAGAATCCCAAACAGGCTCTGCACAGGCAGGAGTGTGTGCCACGTGGGGCTCAAACTTACAAACCATGAGATCATGACCTAAGCCGAAACCAAGAATTGGATGCTTAACCAGCTGAACCACCCAGGTGCCCGTCAGTAATCTAATTTTTAATAATAGCTAGCATTTAATAAACAATTACTTTGTTCCAGGCACATGTTCAAACTGCATGTACTAACTCAGCAATCCCCATTTTCAGATGAAGAAGTTCACAATGCTTGACTTCATATCCCAGCTCCACAATTTACTAACTGTATATATAATCTTGGGCCAGTTATTTAATCTCTGCATTTCAGTTCCTTATTTGTAACATAGTCATAGTACCTGCCTCATGGAATTGTTGAGATAAGACCATACTTTCTTGTGTTACTAAACAGAATTGTATAGAGCTAAATCTCCTGTTAATATACTCAGCCTGCCTATTAGCTCAATTCAAAAGTCAAACCTTTCTCATTTTGTTTGTTTGGTTTGGTTTGGTTACAGTTTGACATCAGGGAGAAAAATATATTCTAAAAGGTGTGAAGTTTTTACAATAGGACTGAAGAGAGTAACATACTTCATTTTAAAGCAATGTCAGTAATTTGGAGTGTGTTCTTAGACAAACCATTTCACAAAATTAAGTTTCTTTAATCAAAGCATGATTTCAAATGAGATGTTTAGAAATCAAGAACTTCAAAAAGAACACTATACTTCTTGAACCCTGTGTGGAATGGCCTTTTGTGGTGTGTGTAGTGCTTTAATAACTTAAAAAAAATGAAAGTTGTACTGTTCCAGAAGGGGCTAAAAGTTGAGAATATGCCCAGATATTTCATCCATTTAGATAATGTGAAATATTTATATAGTACAACATAGGTGATTTTGAGGGTTTCTATCCATTTAGGCTATAATGTCATGAATATCACATAATATAATATAAATAACAAAACCCAGAAAATATTAAGCATCACATTCTCTGAACCATAGTGTTCATATAAACTGAGTTACATTCTCCTTAAGTAATGAACACAGAATGTAATTAACTTACCACTGCGCTCATTAATCAGATTCCAGTATTCTTGTTTCTACAATCCAGATTACTGGAGACCTAGCCATCTATAGATACCCTTAGATCTCTAATTGATAAAGTCACTGCTTTGGAAATGAGTTTAGAAATAAGTGTCAGATAACTATTATTACTTTGTAGCCCCAGCTCTGCTTCCTTCTAATTACCTGAGTTTTTACAACTAATTGATTGCTGTTGAAGATTTTCCTCTTTTGTTTACATGTTTATTGCCTCTGGAAGTCTGTTCACCACTAAAACACAGACGTACAATGTAACCCTCTGTCATGTAGGCTACCCACTACCTCTGACTGGATCTTGTACTTCCAGTTTATTACTGGTGTACTGAATTCCTTATCCTCAGAAGACAGACAAAACCCAGCCTGGGCTACGTGTAGTTCACACTGAAAGCTATGAATGTAAACAGAAAGTTCTTTGTTAGGAGTGTGATCACTTTAACAATTTGAGGATTGAAAACTCACATTCACAATAGGCAACAGAATGTTTAATTTTGTTTTTAGTTTTAATCTCTACTTTCAAAAAAAAATCATCCTGAAATATAATATTGACTTTACCCTATAAATTTTAATTGGGTTCAATTCCACCCTCAAGTCCTTAGGATTATGTCAAAGTGCTCCCTAAGGTAACAGAATTTCTTATAAAGCTAGTGAGTCCTTTTAATGAAATAGATGTTCACAATCCCTTATCTGCAATTCTAGAAAAATCAAAAACATTTTTGTAACCTATTTGAAGGTGAACTTGACCTGAGCTTTGTTGGTGACAAAACCTGACTTGACCTGAGACTATTTATAGTTTTTATTTATCCTATTTAGTGTGAATATTAGTAAGTTTGCTACAGAAATGTGAATGTATTGGGTTACTGGATGCTAATCCACACCTTTGCTGGAAATGTTTCATAATATACAGCATAAACACTGTGTTAGTTTTCTGAAATCCGAGAAACTCATTATTAAAGCACAACTGGTCCAGAGTTTCATGTAAATGGCTGGGAACCTGTATATAAGCATACATAAGAGATAGAGGGAAGCTAGCCTTTTTTTTTTTTCCTGATTCTTTTAATGTTCCTTTGTCACTCATTTCCTTTCTCCCCATCACTCTCCTCTTCTTTCCTTCCTCCCTCTCTCTAATAAACACTTGATAATGATAATCCAACCAGCAGGAGTGCTGTGATAGGAGTTCTGTTCTATATATATACATATAGATATAAACATTTTATTATTTTTAGGTAATCTCTATACTAACATGGGGCTCAAACTTAACAAACCTGAGATCAAGAGTCCTGTGTTCTACCGACTAGTCGGCCCGGCGCCCCCTCTTTATACATTTTAATCTTAAAAAGCTCTGTAGTTTATCATTTATAATGGAATTCATAACAGAAACTAAAAAAAAAAAAAACTATTCTTTTGTAAAATTTTTGCTTTGTCTCCAAAAGGTCATTTGAGTTAATATTACAACCCTGTTATTAGGTCATTTTATTTTCTTCCTTCTGAATTGTACATTGGATAATAACCACACAGCATGATAAAATTCTATTGAATTTATCTTTAGACTAGTACAGTATGAGAACTCTGGCAGTTGCCCTATCCATACCCTGTAGACTAGTCTGAACATAAACTATAAGTGTTATTGTTTATCATTTATTTTAGCTTAGATCTTTTATTATTTATTTATTTATTTATTTATTTATTGCCAATGCTAGTAAAGACTAAGTATCCAAAAACAGATACTGTATTGTACTATAAAGAGCAAAAGTGAACCAGAGAGTGCCTTCAACACATTACTTGGAAATTTCCATAACCATATATCCAGCTATGTCACTGATAAGGTCTACTTTCCATATAACTATAGGACACAATGTTGCCAAGCTTTCTGCTCCTGCATAACAAGGATTCCCCTTATTCCAATTTCTAATACAAGTCTACTCCATTTTGTTTTACTTTATTTTATAGCACATACTAATTTTTTTTTTTTTACAAATTGAAGGTTTGTGGCAACTCTGCCTTGTCTTTCAGTGCCATTTTTCTAACAGTATTTGCTTGCTTGATGTCTTTGTGTCACATTTTAGTAACTGTTGTAGTATATCACACCTTAGGTTATTTTCATAAGTAATCTTTGATGTTACTCTTGTAATTATTTTTAGGTGCCACAAATTGTGCCAATATAAGATGGTGAGCCGATAAATGTTGCATGTACTCTGGCTACTCCACCAACTGGCTGTTACCCCATCTTTCTCCCTCTCCTCAGGGCTCCCTATTCCCTGAGATACAACTATTTTGAAATTAGGCTAGTTAATAACCCTACAACGGCCTTTAAGTGTTCAAGTGAAAAGAAGAGTTCCATGTCTCTTGCTTTAAATCAAAAGCTAAAAGTGATTAAGCTGAGTGAGGAAGGAATGTCAAAAGCCAAGACAAGCCAAAAGCTAAGTCTCTTTTGCCAGACACTTAACCAGGTTGTAAATGCAAAGGAAAAGTTCTTGAAGGAAATGACAAATGCTGCTCTAGTGAGCACAGGAATGATAAAGTGAAACATTGTTGATATGGAGAAAGTTTTAGTCACCTAGGTAGAAGATCAAACCAGTCACACAGCATTCCCTTAAGCCAAAGCCTAATCCAGCGCATAGCCCCAGTTCTCTTCAACTCTTAAGGCTAAAAATGGTGAGGAGTCTGAAGAAGAAAGTTGGAAGTTAGCAGAGGTTAATGTGGTTTAAGAAAAGAAGCCACCCTATAGTTTAAAATGCAAAATGAAGTAGCAAATGCAGATGTAGCAGCTGCAGCAAGTCATCCAGAAGATCTAGCTAAGATTACTGAAGGTGGCTTCACTACACGGATTTTCAGTGCAGATGAAACAGATTTCTATTGGAAGAAGATGTCATCTGAAACTTTCGTAGCTAGAGAGGAAAAGTCAATCCCTGTCTTCAAAGTCTCAAATGACAGGCTGACTCTCTTGTTAGGGGCCTAATGTCACCGGTGACTTTAAGTTGAAGCCAATGCTCATTGACCATTCTGAAAATTCTAGGGCCCTTAAAAATTAGAAATCTAATCTACCTGTACTTATAGTGAAACAACAAAACCTGAATGACAGCAACTCTCTTTACAACATGGTTTACTGAGTATTTAAGCCCTCTGTTGAGACCTATTGCTCAGGAAAAAAGATTCCTTTCCAAATATTTCTGCTCATTGACAGTGGAGTTGGTCACCCAAGAGCTCTGATGGAAATGAATAAGATTAATGTTTTTTTCATGACTGCTGACACAATATCCATTCTGTAGCCCATTAATCAAGGAGTGATTGTGACTTTCAAGTCTGATTATTTAAGAAATCCATTATGTAAAGCTTATAGCTGTCATAGATAGTGATTTCTCTGATGGAGCAGGGAAAATACGTTGAAAACCTCAATTTCTAGATACATTAAAAACATTCATGATTCATGGGAATAGGTCAAAACATCAACATTAATAGAAGTTTGGAAGAAGTTGATTCCAACCCTAACGGTTGACTCTGAGGGGGCGCAAGTGGAGGAAGTAACTACAGTTGTAGTGGGAATAGCAGGAGAACTAGAATCATAAGTGGAGCCTGAATTGTTACAATCTAATGATAAAACAGATGGGGAGTTGCTTCTTATGGATAAGCAAAGAAAGTGGTTTCTTGAGACAGAATCTACTGGTGAAGATTGTCAAAATGACATCAAAGTATTTAGAACATTATATAAACGTAGTTAAAAAGGCAGCAACAGGGTTTGAGAGGATTGACTCCAGTTTTTAAAGAAGATCTACAGTGGACCCAAAAGTATACAACCAACTGATCTTTGACAAAGCAGGAAAGAATATCTAATGGAAAAAAGACAGCCAAACAGATGGTATTGGGAGAATTGGACAGCAACATGCAGAAGAATGAAACTAGATCATTTTCTCACACCATGTACAAAAATAAACTCAAAATGGATAAAGGACCTGAACGTAACACAGGAAACTATCAACACCCTAGAGGAGAAAGCAGGAAACAACCTCCTCGACCTCCAACGCAGCAACTTCTTACTTGACACATCCCCAAAAGCAAGGGAATCAAGAGCAAAAATAAATGATTGGGACCTCATCAAGATTAAAAGCTTCTGCACAGCCATGGAAACAACCCAGAAAACTAATAGGCAACTAACGGAATGGGAAAAGATAGTTGCAAATGACATATCAGATAAAGGGTTGATATCCAGAATCTACAAGGAACTCACCAAACTACACGCCCGAAAAACAAACTACCCAGTGAAGAAATGGGCAGAAGATATGAACAGACACTTCTCCAAAGAGGACATCCAGATGGCCAACAGACACATGAAACGATGCTCAGCATCCCTCCTCATCAAGGAAATACACATCAAAACCACACTGAGATACCACCTCACGCTAGTCAGAGTGGCTAAAATGAGCCAATCAGAGAACTCTAGATGCTGGCGAGGATGTGGAGAAACGGGCACCCTCCTACACTGTTGGTGGGAATGTAAACTGGTACAGCCCCTCTGGAAAACAGTGTGGAGGTTCCTAAGGAAACTAACAATAGAACTCCCCTGTGACCCAGCAATAGCACTGCTAGGAATTTACCCAAGGGATACAGAAATGCTGATGCATAGGAGCACATGTACTCCCAATGTTCATAGCAGCACTCTCCACAATAGCTAAAACATGGAAAGAGCCTAAGTGTCCATCAACAGATGAATGGATCAAGAAGATGTGGTTTATCTATACCATGGAATACTACATGGCAATGAGAAACAATGAAATCTGGCCATGTGTAGCAACATGGATGGACCTTGAGAGTGTTATGCTGAGTGAAATAAGTCAGGCAGAGAAGGACAAATATCATATGTTGCACGTATAGGAGGATTAGGAGGAACTTGACGGAGGAACAAGGGGGAGAAGAAGGGAGGAAATGGTGGGGAAAAGGGAGAGAGGCAAACCATGAGAGACTCTTGAATGCTGACAAAAACTGAAGACTGATGGATGTGGGGGGGAGGAGGGATGGGCATGGAGGAGGACACTTGTGGGGATGAGCACTGAGTGTTATGTGAAAACTAATTTGACAATAAACTATTTGTAAAAAAATAAAAATAAAAAATAAAGAAGGTCTACAGTGCTATCAAACGGCATTGCACATACAGAGAAATCACTTGTGAAAAGAAGAGTCCATCAATGGGGCAAATTTCACTGTTTTATTTTAAGAAACTGCCACAGTCACCTCCAACCATTTGCAACCACCCCCTTGATCATTATGAAGGCAAGACTCTCCACCAGCAAAAAGATTAAAACTCACTGAAAGCTCAGATGACAGTATTTTTTTAAGCAATAAAATTTTTAAGTTTTTTTTAGACATAATGCTATTGTACACTTAATAGACTATAGTGTAAACATAACTTTTATCTGCACTGAGAAACCAAAAATTTCATTTGACTTGCTTTATTGCAATATTCACTTTAATCATGGTGGTCTGGAACTGAACCTGCAATATATCTGAGGTATGCCTGTAACATGTTCCTCATTTGCTTCTGAGTCCTCACCAGCAGCATCCAGATTAAGACCAGATGTCTATTAAAAATCTATTTGATGTAAGTTAGGCTTTCCCTATCACGCTTCTCAAAATTGTTGTAGTTTCTGCCCAGTATCTAATTCCAAAGCCACTCTCACATTTTTATTGTTATTACAACATCCCACATTCAGGTACCACAATCTGTGTTAGTTTTCTGTTGCTGTGTAACAGATTGCCAGCTTAAAATTTAGCAGCTTAAAGCAACAATATTTATGATTTTACATTTGTTATTGGCCAGGAGTCTAGGTACAGAATAGCTGGTTCCCCTTTTCAGGATATCACCCAACTGAACTCAGGGTATCAGTTGGGACTACAGTATCATTTGAGGCTCAGAGTCCTATGCAAAACTCACTAGTTATTATTAGAATTCAGTTCCTTATGATTGTAGGACCATTTTCTCCCTGGTTATTGGGTGGAGTGCACTGTCCGCTCCTTGAAACCATCCTTTAGTCTTTGCTGTGTCCCCTACATAAGCAGTCATAACGTGAAAGGAATGTTGAGGGCAATCTTAAAGTTCTGCCTACTAAGCTAATTTGTTTTTTGCAGTATAAAGGACAAATATGATTTTTTCTTAGTCTTTTATGCTTCATACATATTGGTTTCTTTTAGTGGCTGCCCACTCTGATGCATTTTAAGTCTTCATTTCTTGAGGAAGACTACCAAATACTCTAAAGCAATGATCTTAGCAAGAGTCAGTAGGTGGAGAGGAGGCAGTACTCAAAACTGAAATTCTTTCTGTTGGTACCTCCCAGTGGTGAGAAGAAATGTAACATTGAAATTAGGGATTTTCTTTTCCATTTTACTTTTCTCCTAAGTTTTTTTTTTTAATATTTTTATTTCTAGGAGAGAGAGAGAGAGAGAGAGACAGCGTGAGCAGGGGAGGGTCAGAGAGAGAGGGAGTCACAGTCTCTGAAACAGGCTCCAGGCTCTGAGCTGGCAGTCAGCACAGAGCCCGACGTGGGGCTCGAACCCACGAACCGCGAGATCATGACCTAAGCGAACGTCGGATGCTTAACCGACTAAGCCACCCAGGCGCCCCACTTTTCTCCTAAGTTTAAATGACATATATAGAGAGAAGAATCCCAGAGGTTTTCTTGGTTTTTTTTGCAGCTGTCCTCTGAAAGCAGGGAACAGGCATATATGATTTCTGTTTAGATAAGTGGCTGACATGAGCCAGAGGCCCAGAAAGGCAATTTAGACTTGTGTTTGTTTTAGTTTCTCTTCCTCTCACTGGAAAAGTGTAATGGAAAAGTTGACAAATATTAAGCATTACTCCAACTTCAATCAAAATGTTTACACACATGTTGTTTTCTATCTTGAGGCAACATCTAACTAAAATTTCGCTGAATTTTATCTCTTTTTCTTAAAATCCCAATTCTTCCTTAGTCTTTCCTAATATATTAGGCAATAATGTTTTTTCTTTGCTACCCGATCTATCTATGTCTACACCTTAATGGAAAGGAATAGTATTGTATTTATTTAATCAGCTTTTAGTCTTCTATAGTTATAATAGCGCTTTTATTGTTTCTACTTTGTATATATCGGTCTTGGTGTTGACCATCCTGGATTAATAGGTAAAAGAAACATTTTTACATTATTTAACATTTCCTCTAATTACTGTAATTATCATTTTGGATCGAAATGCTTAGGAAATTAGAAGTTGAAAGAAAAACAAGGGATTTCTATTTTAAATAATGGGTTTTTAAAACAGTTGTGTTATCAGTTCACAAATTCTAATTTTTTTAAAAATATTTTTATTTTTTTATTTCTAGGATAGAGAGAGACAGCGTGAACAGGGGAGGGTCAGAGAGAGAGGGAGACACAGACTCTGAAACAGGCACCAGGCTCTGAGCTGGCAGTCAGCACAGAGCCCGATGCGGGGCTCGAACCCACGAACCGCGAGATCATGACCCAAGCGAAAGTCGGACGCCCAACCGACTAAGGCACCCAGGCGCCCCTCACAAATTCTAATTTTAATAACATCTAAGTTACATGGCATCTTAGATATGCTTTGGCGGTTTGAGGAGGGAATATCTTAGATGTTACCATAACTTGATTTCTTTAGCCTTACAGAATTTTTTTTTTTTAAATAGGAGAAGTTAACTTTTAGAAAACACGTCTTTTGGGGCGCCTAGGTGGTTTAGTCGGTTAAGCGTCTGACTTTCGCTTAGGTCATGATCTCGCGGTTCGTGGGCTCGAGCCCCGCGTCGGGCTCTGTGCTGCCTGCCAGCTCAGAGTCTGGAGCCTGTTTCAGAGTCTGTGACTCCCTCTCTCTGACCCTCCCCTGTTCACGCTGACTCTCTCTCTCTCTCCTAGAAATAAAACAACAACAACAACAAAAAGAAAACATGTATTTTTGGGGGTCCCTGGGTGGTTCAGTTGGTTAAGCGTCTGACTTCAGCTCAAGTCGTGATCTCACAGTTTGTGGGTTCGAGTCCCGCGTCGGGCTCTGTGCTGACAGCCAGCTCAGAGCCTGGAGCCTGTTTTGGATTCTGTATCCCCTCCTCTCTCTCTGACCCTCCCCTGCTCATGCTGTTTCTCTCCCTCTCTCAGAAATAATAAAACATTAAAAAAAGAAAAAAGAAAGAAAGAAAACACGTCTTTTTTGTTTTTTTTGTTTTCTCACAGCATGTTTTACCTGAAGTTGGGGCTTGATTTTTTCTGACAATAAAAAACATTCAGACACCTTCATGGGACAAAGAAAAGCGGTGCTCTCTAGCTTTTGTCAGGTTTAGTTACTTTGTTTTTTCTCTTGTGAACACTGTTGTTGAGGGATAATTAACATGTATGATGAACTATACATACTAAACTACACACTTTGGTAAGTTATGAAATATGTATGCATCTGTGAAACCATCATCACAGGAAAGGTAATGAATATATCCATCATTCCCAGACATTTTCTCATGTCCCTTTATAATCACTACCACCTGCTTCTCCACAGTGCCATCCTCAGGCAACTGAGCTGCTTTCTCTAAATGTATATAAATTAGTTTGCATTTTCTAAAATTTTTTACATATGTAATCATAAATCATGTGCTTTTTTTTTTGTCTAGCTTCCTTTATACAACATAATTATTTTGAGATTCGTGTCATATGTATCAATAACAGTTCATTACTCTTTATTGCTGATTAATAATCCATTGTAGGAATATACTAAAATGTTTATCCATTCATTTACTGATAGACATTTGCTTGTTTCCAAGTTTTGGCTCTTAGAAATAAAGTTTCAGAGGCGCCTGGGTGGCTTAGTCGGTTAAGCGTCCGACTTTCACTTAGTCATGATCTCGCGGTTCGTGGGTTCGAGCCCCACGTCTGGCTCTGTGCTGACTGCCAGCTCAGAGCCTGGGTATTTCAGAGTCTGTATCTCCCTCTCTCTCTGACCCTCCCCTGCTCATGCTGTCTCTCTCTCTCTCTCTCCTAGAAAAAATAAAAATCTATAAAAAAAATAAATAAAGCTTCAGTGAAGATTTACATATAAGTCTTCATATACATATGTGGTTTAATTTCTTTCTTTTTTTTTTTAATGTTTTATTTATTTTTAGGAGAGAGAAGGCAGTGAGCAGGGGAGAATCAGAGAGGAGTCTGAGGCAGAGCAGGCTCCAGGCTCTGAGCTGGCAGTCAGCCCAGCCGGGCTCGAACCCAGGAACCGCGAGATCATGACCCAAGCGAAGTCGGACGCTTAACCGACTAAGCCACCCAGGCGCCCCAATGTGGTTTAATTTCTATTGGGCGAATACCTTGGAGTGGAAGGACTAAATCATATGGCTGGCTTAAATTTAATTTTTTAAGAAACTTAAATATTTTTCCAAAGGGTACCATTTTTACATTCCCATTAGCAGTGTTCCAGTTCCTCATCATCTTTGTCAGTACTTAGTATGGACAGTCTTTCATTTTAGCCTTTTTGATAACTATGTAATAGTGTCTCATTGTTCTAATTTTCATTTTCCTAATGACAGATGATGTTGAGCATCTTTTCATGTGCTTATTTGCCATCTATATATTTTCTTTGACAAATGTGTATTCAAACCTCTTGCCTATGTTTTATTAAATTGGATTGTTTTCCCATTATTGACTTGACAATGCTTTATGCATTCTAGATAAAAATCTTTTATCAGTTATGTGATCTGCAAATATTTCCTTTAATTCATGGCTTTTCTTTAATTCTTCTAATATTTCTTTTCAAGAAGTAGAGGTTTCAATTTTGAGTTTCTAATTTATCATTTTTTTTCTTTTAAGGAGCAAACATTTGATATTGTATCTAAGAAAAGCTTTGTCTCATCCAGGATGATTTTAAGGGTTAATTAATTTTCTCCCAACCTTTGAAAAAGTGGCCTCTGGGTTATTATTGTATGCAAAAAAGATTATTAAAATTATTTTACAACTTAAAAATTAAAAATTCTAAAACCTAGTTCTTAAGCTTCTAAGGTCAATTTAGTTATTTTATTGTAGAAAAGTTTAAGTCACTTTCAAGGAGTTATTTAATTGGGTATATAATTTTCAAAATTTGTTAATTAAACTTGTTAAAATATTTTAAACTACTTTCATATAATTAAAAGTCATTTTTAAAAGTAATTCAGTTGTCTCACTGACAAAAAGAATCTTCCTGATAATTTAAATAAATCTGATGAATGAAAACTTACTTACAAGTATGCTAAGATTTAAGTTCTTTTATGTGTTCCAGTGGTATGTGATACAGTGTAAAATACAAGTCTGAAATCATTTTCTCAATTACATTATTTAAATTGATATCAAAAACCATATCTATTATTCTAACTGACCTAATTCTCCTACATAGAAACAGCTAAAATACCAAATATGTACAGATTCTTTAATTTTTAAAAGTACTATTATATGGGTTTGCATCTCTTAAACTTTTTATGAACTTCATTATGAATCTTTTGGGTCAAAAGATGCTTATAATTTTGGAGGTTGCCTTCTCAACTCATGACTTCTTTTTTTTTTTTTTTTAATGTTTATTTATTTAAGAGAGAGCTTGAGCGAACAGGGGAGGGGCAGAGAGAGGGAAGGAGAGAGAGAATCCCAAGCAGGCTCTGTCAGAACAGAGCTCCCACAAACTGTGAGATCCTGACCTGAGCTGAAATCAAGAGTTAGATGCTTAACCAAAAAAAGCCATATAATTGCTCCTCATGGTTTCTTAATGAACAAAGAAGTCCTAAGCTAGGATGGTGGGTAGACCTTTGCCCAAAACTAGTGGCACACACAGGATTCTATTTTATAGTTGCTTTATTCTTAAAATAAGGTAATCTTATAGGATTCCTATTTATAGGAAATAATTCTTATTTCCTTAGAATCAGCTTAAACACACATAATTCATTATTCTAACCCCAAACGGGTTGTTACATGACTTGATTGGATTCAGTTAATCTGTTTACTATTTCAGTCTTTTTGGAATCACTTTTCTATGCTTCCTATTTTTGAATGCCACAAATCCCTCAGGATTAAAATGACATCTGTTAGAATCCTTTTGTGGCTTGTCTGACTGGTCACAGTTTTAAGGTCATGACCTTATCCTTATGTTAACCAAAAACACAATAATTCTGGTTATGTAATATAATTAATTTTTCTTATTTGAAAGTCTTCCCTTAAGCTTTTTTATCATGTATCCTACCACGTTCAGTGAAACAAAAGTGAATAATACAGTTATGTTAATTGCAAAGCAGAACCTTTTTGATAGTAAAATAATACCAGTCATGCATCTGTAACCCAAGTTATCTAGTAGTGTGTCTAAAGGAAACAGCTGAAGTAACACACTTTTATGAATTTTCATGACAAATTGTTTCCATCATCTATTGGTTGACTTCAAGCTTTTTTTCCTCCACTTTTTTTTTCATTCTTCTACTTCTACATTTCTTTCATTCCTGTGTCTTATCTTGTTTCAGAGCTAATGATGTGGAAAGCCATAGTAAAGCTGAGTAAAAATAGAGAAAAATGATAAGGATAATGATGGCAATTGCCAAACGTGGGGATGGTAGATAATTTATAAGGTATAGCATTATTGATTGATTCTTAGAAAGCTGCTTTAACAATACATTAAGTTTTGAGATTGGGTGACTTGAGGGGTGAGGCAGTTTTAAAAAGTCTTAAGCTTCTTTATAGCAAATTATAAATTAAAAATATTCAAATCTATTTTGTTAGGTAGATAATACTGGCTTAAAAAATAGTGTTCTCTATGTTTCGGAGTTCTAACAAGTTCCAACTAGAGATGCACAGAGATCGTAGTTCACTGAATAGACAAACACTTTTCCATAAAAACTAACAGACGACTAATAAAAAATACAATTCAGCCTGATTGAGTCAAGCAACAAAGTTAATTAGTAATCTTTATAAGACAAACCAAGTACTGAAAAATTCTATTGTAAGAAGTTACTTTTACTTTTTTCATTTTTTATAGGAAATAATTAGATATTATGGTGATTTTCTTTTCTTTTTTTTTAATTTAAATTTTAGCTAGTTAACAAAGAGTGCAGTATTGGTTCCAAGAGTAGAATTCAGTGATGCATCACTTACATACAGCACCCAGTGCTCATCCCAACAAGTGCCCTCCTTAGTGCCCATCACACATCTGGCCCATCTCCCACCCACCTCCCTCCATCAGCCTGTAATTTGTCTTCTACTATTGAGTCTCTTGTGGTTTGTTTCTCTCTCTTCTACCACCCTTTCCCATATGTTCATGGGATGTTTCCAGTGTTTCTGACTGACTTATTTCACTTAGCCTGATACATTCTAGCTTCATCCACATTGTTGCAAATGGCAAGATTTAATTCTTTTTGATGGCTGAGTAGTATTCCATACACACCACATCTTCTTTATCCATTCATTAGTCAATGGACTTTTGAGCTCTGTCCATAGTTTAGCTATTGTTGAAAGAAATAATTGTATTTTCAAAACAAACTTCTTTAAAAATAAGTATAAACCTGTATCTTAAGTTGTAGAACTTTGTGATACAGATCATTTGCTTTACAATGGAATGCATAAAGTATAATCATAAGAAACTTATTTTGTCTACCAACTTCCTTCCGTGAGGGAAGTTCTTTTCTTGCCTCTATATAGAAATTCAAGTCCACATGAGAAGCCTTCAGCTAACATCATCCTCAACGGGGAAAAACTCAGAGCTTTCCCCCTGAGATCAGGAACACGACAGGGATGCCCACTCTCACCACTGCTGTTTAACATAGTGCTGGAAGTCCTAGCATCAGCCATCAGACACCAAAAGGAAATCAAAGGCATCAGAATTGGCAAAGAGGAAGTCAAACTTTCACTCTTCGCAGATGACATGATACTCTACATAGAAAACCCGACAGACTCCACCAGAAGCCTACTAGAACTGATCCAAGAATTCAGCCAAGTTGCAGGGTACAAAATCAACGTACAGAAATCGGTTGCATTTTTATACACCAACAGTGAAGCAACAGAAAGAGAAATCAAGAAACTGATCCCATTCACAATTGCACAAAAACCATAAAATACCTCGGAATAAACCTAACCAAGGATACAAGAGATCTGTATGATGAAAACTATAGAAAACTTATGAAGGAAATTGAAGAAGACACAAAGAAATGGAAAAACATTCCATGCTCATGGATAGGAAGAATAAATATAGTTAAGATGTCATTACTACCTAAGGCACTCTACACATTCAATGCAATTCCAATCAAAATTGCACCAGCATACTTCTCAAAACTAGAACAAACTATCCAAAAATTTGTATGGAACCACAAAAGACCCCGAATAGCCAAAGTAATCCTGAAAAATAAAACCAAAACGGGAGGGATCACCATCCCAGACTTTAGCCTCTACTACAAAGCTGTCATCATCAAGACAGTATGGTATTGGCACAAAAACAGACCCATAGACCAATGGAACAGAATTGAGAACTCAGAAGTGGACCCAAAAGTATACAGCCAACTAATCTTTGACAAAGCAGGAAAGAATATCCGATGGAAAAAAGACAGCCTTTTTAACAGATGGTGTTGGGAGAACTGGACAGCAACATGCAGAAGAATGAAACTAGATCATTTTCTCACACCGTGCACAAAAATAAACTCAAAATGGATAAAGGACCTGAACGTAACACAGGAAACCATCAAAACCCTAGAAGAGAAAGCAGGAAACAACCTCCTTGACCTCCACCGCAGCAACTTCTTACTTGACACATCCCCAAAAGCAAGGGAATTAAGAGCAAAAATAAACTGTTGGGACCTCCTCAAGATTAAAAGCTTCTGCACAGCCAAGGAAACAACCCAGAAAATTAATAGGCAACCAACGGAATGGGAAAAGATAGTTGCAAATGACATATCAGATAAAGGGTTAATATCCAGAATCTACAAGGAACTCACCAAACTACACGCCCGAAAAACAAACAACCCAGTGAAGAAATGGGCAGAAGATATGAACAGACACTTCTCCAAAGAGGACATCCAGATGGCCAACAGACACATGAAATGATGCTCAGCATCGCTCCTCATCAGGGAAATACACATCAAAACCACACTGAGATACCACCTCACGCCAGTCAGAGTGGCTAAAATGAGCAAATCAGAGAACTCTAGATGCTGGCGAGGATGTGGAGAAACGGGCACCCTCCTACACTGTTGGTGGGAATGTAAACTGGTACAGCCCCTCTGGAAAACAGTGTGGAGGTTCCTAAGGAAACTAACAATAGAACTCCCCTATGACCCAGCAATAGCACTGCTAGGAATTTACCCAAGGGATACAGAAATGTTGATGCATAGGAGCACATGTACCCCAATGTTCATAGCAGCACTCTCCACAATAGCTAAAACCTGGAAAGAGCCTAAGTGTCCATCAACAGATGAATGGATCAAGAAGATGTGGTTTATCTATACCATGGAATACTACATGGCAATGAGAAACAATGAAATTTGGCCATGTGTAGCAACATGGATGGACCTTGAGGGTGTTATGCTGAGCGAAATAAGTCAGGCAGAGAAAGACAAATATCATATGTGTGCACGTATAGGAGGATTAGGAGGAGCTTAACAGAGGACCAAGGGGAGAAGAAGGGCGGAAATGGTGGGGGAAAGGGGGAGAGGCAAACCATGAGAGACTCTTGAATGCTGACAAAAACTGAGGACTGGTGGATGTGGGGGGAGGAGGGGTGGGCATGGAGGAGGCACTTGTGGGGATGAGCACTGGGTGTTATGTGGAAACTAATTTGACAATAAACTATTTGTATTAAAAAAAAAAAAAAAAGAAATTCAAGTCCATAATTCTCTTCTTACAGTCACTTAAGAGCTATAGTCACTCTTGGGATGCCTGGGTGGCTCAGTCAGTTAAGCGTCCGACTTCGGCTTAGGTCTTGATATCATGGTTCATGGGTTCGAACCCCGCGTCGGACTCTGTGCTGATAACTAGCTCAAAGCCTGGAGCCTGTTTCGGATTCTGTGTCTTCCTCTCTCTCTGACCCTCCCCTGCTCATGCTGTCTCTCCTGTCTCAGAAATAAATAAAACATTTTTTAAAAATTTAAAAAAGAAATGTAGTCACCCTCATTGAAAACAATGTCAGTTCCATAATTAAAAATGCCTAGTCAGTAAATTAATCACCAATTCAGTCTTCATTCAAAGCTATTCTCTCCCATAGCTACGATTAGCTATAGCTGGGAGACAGTGTGCTTAACTTCTTTTTTTGTTATTTATCTCCTCATCCACTTGCAAGTTGCTTTATCTGACCCCATTAGGATTTAAACTGGAGGAAGGAAGAAGGATAGAGAGGCAAACAATGTTTTGCCTGACTTGTAACTCTTTTTGAACTTGATATGTGCTTAAGGCTGATTGTTTCTCTTATACTTTGTGCGTCCTTCAGAGACCTTCACTGGAGCTGTACTTTCTGTGACACTTCAAAATATGGTCTTTCCTATTAGCCGGTACCTAATTCTTTTTCCTCTTCCTTCTCCTACTCCTGTCTTCCTACCCCCTCATCCTCCTGTTCATCACTCCTACCTCTCCTGCCTTTCCCCTCCTGGTGGTACTCCAGGAACCACAGGAGGTACTCTGGCTAGGATTGCTTTTTTTTTAGACAGCTTTACTGAGATATAATTGATATACCATAAAATTTACCCTTTTAAACTTTACCTTATGTGGTTGTTAGTATAGGTACAGAGTTGTGCAACCGTTGCCACAACCTAAATTTCATAACACTTTCATCATCTGGATAGAATTTTGTTAACTCCAAGCTGTTTACACCCCACCCCAAATACAGCATGCTTCCTCACTCTGAGTCTTGCGTGCTCTCTCCTCTCTGGCTACTGTCTCAGAGTTGATAGCCAAAACATGTAGATTCCTAAAGTACCAGGTACCAGTCTACAGTGTCCTCCCTCTGACCAACTCGGTAACACTGAGGAAGCATTCCTGGGGGTTCCACTGAGGCTTCTTTTGCTGGCTAGATGTTAAACAGAGGCACCTTCCTACTTCCCTTCTACTTTGGGGGAGACACGAAAGTCAGTACAAGTATCTTCAAAGAAATTCTTCATATGCAATGTTCTCTGTACTCTATACCTTATGTGTAGGCTTTAGAGCTATCTATCTAACCAGTTCTCAGACATAGAACTTTGGGAATTTGCTGCAGGGCAGACTTTCTCACAAATCCTGTTGGGTATCTGATTCCTAATAGTATCCTGATGCATGTGTTAAAACTTCCATTTCAATACAGTATTTTACATAGAAGATAATAACTCATTTATTAGAAAGGAATGAAGCTTCTTATTTTTAAAACATAAATATGCTATCATTTAATAAAGTGAGTAAGAAACTGAGAGTTTTTGGAGGAGGAGGAGTGTTTGAGTAAATAATCACCTCTGTACAAGCTAAATAAAAATGCCTTTGGCTTTTTCTAAGCAGTATCTTACATCTTCCCTTTTAACTACCACATTGTGCATTTAAGTACAAACCCCTCAAGGTAGACTCTAAGCATAAAATCCTATAGTAAATATTTGAAAAGAAAAGTAACAGGACAAGGCTGGCCTCACTTGTAGCTGGAGTTCCTTTTTTTCAGTCTGGGTTAAAGTATCGTAAATGTAATTTAAAAGAAAATATTAGCTATTCTTGTTAGTTGAGTAAACAAATCAACTTTTGTCTAAAACAGCTGTTTTTGTAGGTTAATTTTAAAATTTAATGAAGGATATAATTACAGAAAATGAACATTTGACATTTTCCACTCCCTCTAGCTTCTTTGCTAAACCCATCTGCTTCTGCCTACCAATAGATATACATTATGCTCAAATTGGTTGGTTTGGGCAGAAATCTTAGTGAACATTGTAAGGAATAATTTTCTTTTCAAGGAAGGTCAGTGTAGGAACTTTATAGATGATGATGTTGCCTCCTCCTCCTAAAATGAAAATAGGATTATTGAGGCCCATAGAATACCTTAAAACTTATCAATATATCACCCACTTAATTTATTGCCATTGAAAGCAATTATCCCTACAAAAGTGTCACCACAGAGGCAACCTCCTGATTTTTTATTAATTCAGCTTCTACAGAGTTAGATTACAAAGAATGTTTACATGAATAACCCTTTTCCCTGTCATAGCCACCCCAAAATAGTGTTGTTGTTGTTGTTATTCCCATGTCACAGATGAAAAACTGAGGTTTAGAGGTGAAATGGCTTTTCTAGAAGCAAATGGTAAGTTGGCAGCAAAGCTAGGTCTGGAAATAGTTAAGTCCGTCAGTGCAAAATTTATAGTTATATGGTGTATATTGGAGATTGAGAAATCAATAAGTGAACAGAAGAAATGTGCTCCATCTTATTTCAACTTCATGCACCATGCTGTAGGAGCTCTTCTCTACTCTTTTTTGCCTGGGATAAGATGAAGCCTGCAATTATAATCTGAAAGGCCTTTAGTTAGTTCATTCTGGCTGCTCTGATTTAATCGTCTACACTTTGGTGCCTCCTGGTACCTTGAAGTCTCTCTCTTCTGCCATGAAATAGTCACCACCTATTTTCCAGTTTAGGCTCTGAAGTTGATCCTGTTGGGCTAGGGCAAGTAGTTATTTTGAGACCTTTTTCTATCTAATTCCTTTATCCTGCATGAGTTTAAGCTGTAGGATTATGTTTAGATTAAAAGACATATTGAGAACTTAGGTAGATAGGAACCTCAGTCTCTCATCACTGATGTAGAACTTTCATCACTACGAGTGCAGTGTAAGTTGCTGCTATGTAGCTCATCTGTCACCATTGTTTCTTAGGTAATATGCACGTGTCACTAGCTGAGGCCCTGGAAGTTCGGGGTGGACCCCTGCAAGAAGAAGAAATATGGGCTGTATTAAATCAAAGCGCTGAAAGTCTCCAAGAATTATTCAGAAAAGGTAAGTCTTTTTGTCTTTTTCTTTTTTTTTTCTTTTCTTTTTAATCATGTAACTGAAAAGGGCAAAGTATAGAAGGATTACTTTCTCTTATATTTCTTTGGGCTAAAAAAAGCTCAGATATTGTCTACCTTCCTTTGAGTATCTTCAGTGTGCCTGATATCATGCTATGTACTGAAAATACAACGGTGATCAAAACCAAAAACATCCCCGTCTGCCGCTTGTAACCCAGTGTAGAAAATAGCTATTAGTAAAGTACTTATATAAAGAAATGTGAAAAATGCAACCATGACAAGGGCTACAAAGGAGGGAATTCAGTAACTCAAAGAAAACCCATAATAAGATTTCACCCGGTCATGGGGAAGAAAAGAAAAGTTCCCTGAATAGGTAACTCTGAGGTAAGATCTGAAAGAAAATAAGTTAACCATATGAGAAGTAGGGAGAAAGGTTCCTGGCAAAGGGGATAATATTTGCATCTGTAACTCTAAATTGGGTTAATGTAGACTGAATAATTAGTTCCGTGCTTCCCTGTAGAATCAGTTACCTGGTCCAAATGACTGTGTGGCATTTTGGAGCTAGAAAAGTTAGGGAGTGGCTTTTTGTCCAAGTACATTTAATACTATACTGAAAATGGCGTTTGCCATTCATTCACTGCACATGGCCAACTCCTATTTAGAATAGTAAAGATACCAAGCTTCATCTAAAAGAATTAAACTTTAAGATTGATTCACATAATATAATCAGTCACTTTTAACATTATAGAAATGGGGAGATTTGACTGTATAACAGATCATCAAAATATGGTCTCTGGGTCAGGAACATTACCATCACCTGAAACTGGATAGAAATGCAAATAATGTAGACCCACACTAGCCATACTAAATAAATTCTAGGGGTAGAGCCCAGCAATTTGTGTTTAACAAGTACTTAAGGATATTCTGATACATATTAAAATTTGAGTCATTTTACAGTGGAATTGCTAAAGACCATGAGCCATGGGAACCTTTTGGAAGATGTAGGGGTGACTACTGATTGAGTATAGGAAGGTCTAAGAGAAGAAAGAAAGAATTTTGGAGACAGATGGTAAAGCTTTGTTATTGTTGCTATTATTTTCTAATCCAGGGACAGGGATTTAAAATAGTGTTAGGAGCCACCTGATTCTGTTAGAACCTAAATATTTGAATATCTTTGATTAGAGTTAGGATTAATCTAAAGAACATTTACTCATTTTCTCTAATGCCAGTTTCCTAAAATCTAACTATTTTAAGTAGATTTTATTGTTTTATTTGCTTCATTTTAATTTTTCAGAAATTTTGAAAGTATAGGCACTCTGGAGTATAGATCAGTATCCATGCTCCTTAGATGTTGTTGAAGGAAGATATGTTGGTGACATTCCTTAGTTAATTAACAATAATCAATTTAATATTTAAGAAACAACTCTTGCTTATGAGATAGATCCTCTTACTTGTCTGAAAGATCCAGATAAGCAGAAGATGAGACTATTGCCCTTAAGGATTCATTCAGATCAGACAGATGCATGTGAAGATTTTACTACTTCAGAACTGTGCCAAATGAGTGATTGGGACGATAAGTACTACAGATGTTCAAAGGAAGAAGGGATAATACCTCTTTCTATTACAGTAATGGCAAGATCACTGCTCTGGCCATGATTCATACAATATAAAGCATCTTCCACACTGTGATGCCTAAGGAGTTTTCTTCTTTCAAATTTTGTAATGTTAATAGAGATTTTAATGTCTAAATGTAAAGTACTTATAATTAAGATACAATTATTACATAACATATTGGCACATTACAATGAAGAGACTTCCTGGATATGTTATAAAATTAATTGTGGGCAGTTATATCTTAAACTCTGTTCTGCAGGAGCTGGGTACGATAAGGCTTCAGTTCAGTTTACAAGGTAACCTCAGTAATAGAGATTGAATTTGGCTTCATTGGCAGTCCGGAAATTACCAACTATTATATCTGCCAATTGGAAATTTGTATTTGGATGAAATTTGTGCTTATTTGATTTAGTTTATCTGAAATCTCTGTAGGTTTTCTTTCCTTGTTTATTGATAGCACAATATCTTCTTGGCACAAGCTCATCACCTTTATAATGAATTGAAATAAAATAATTACTAGCTTACTTTTTTGTGAATGAATGGTGTTGATCTTGGTTTTCTATTAGACATTGTTACAAATATAAAACTAAGAACGTGAGATGGTGGAAGCAAGTAAAATACAGTGGTCTCTAAGAAGTTTGTTTTTCTAAAATATGTTTTATTCTCTTGGTTTTATCTTTCTGTGTCTATTATATAAATCTTAGTTTTGGACCTTATGGATGGCATTTTTCCCTATCTTCTTGAACTTGTATATTGCTCCTATGTCATTTTCAGTATGTAAGTACTAGTTTGCATTCCTATGAATACAAGGCTTGAAATAAGCATTTACACTGGGCGATTATTGAACACAAATCAAGAAAATGTTGTTTCTTCATCTTTTTGAGACTCTTAGCAATTCAACGCTTTTAGCCTTTTTAAAAACAAAATTTTTGTGGTTGTTATTTGAGAATAATGATACCTAAGCATGACCTTATTAAAAGACACTGTATTTAAATGAGTTTCTCTTCAGAGAAGGAAAAATGTAAAACTTTTTAAAAACTGTACTTCCATACTTTTAGTTGGTGGTGATGTTGATAATTGGTTCTCCTTTTATTACAAGTTTCTTAGTTTGATTGCCTTGTGATTATTAAAATGTGCATTCTATGTGACTATTTCTTAAAAATTTTTGAGATTTTTTGTGGCCTTGCATATGGACTATTTTATAAAATATTCTTTGGGAATTTGAAAAGAATATGTATTTTCTACTTCTTGAATACAAATTAGGTTGGTTAATGTTCATGCTTTTAAAATTTTTCTGTAGCCATAGTTATTTTTTTTTGTTTTAGTTTATTTATTTTGAGAGAGTACACATGCAAGCGGGGAAGGGGTTTCTCTAAAGTCATTAAACTTTAGACTAATATATCTAATGAACATAGATGCAAAAATTTTTAACAAAATTTTAACAAAGTAAGTCCAATAATATATAAAAATATTAATATATCATGACCAAGTAGATCCCAAAAATACAAGACTGGTTAACTATTCACAAATCAATCAAGTATAATTCACCATATTTATAAACTATAAAAGCAAAACCACATAGTCATCTCAGTAGATGTAGTAAAAAATTTTAATAAAATCTTAACATCCATTCCTGATTAAAAAAAAAAACTTTCTGCCAACTGAAAATAGAAAAGAACTACTTCAACCTGATAAGGGAATCTACAAAAAACCTATAACTGACATCGTACTTAATGATGAAACAATAAATTTTTCCCCCCGAGATTAGGAATAAATCAAGGGTGTCTGCTATCATTACTTATACTCAACATTGTTCTCGGTGTTCTTTTTTTTTCTTTTTTACAAATAGTTTATTGTCAAATTAGTTTCCACATAACACCCAGTGCTCATCCCCACAAGTGCCCTCCTCCATGCCCACCCCTCCTCCCCCACATCCACCAGTCCTCAGTTTTTGTCAGCATTCAAGAGTCTCTCATGGTTTGCCTCTCCCCCTTTCCCCCACCATTTCCGCCCTTCTTCTCCCCCTTGGTCCTCTGTTAAGCTCCTCCTAATCCTCCTATACGTGCACACATATGATATTTGTCTTTCTCTGCCTGACTTATTTCGCTCAGCATAACACCCTCAAGGTCCATCCATGTTGCTACACATGGCCAGATTTCATTGTTTCTCATTGCCATGTAGTATTCCATGGTATAGATAAACCACATCTTCTTGATCCATTCATCTGTTGATGGACACTTAGGCTCTTTCCATGTTTTAGCTATTGTGGAGAGTGCTGCTATGAACATTGGGGTACATGTGCTCCTATGCATCAACATTTCTGTATCCCTTGGGTAAATTCCTAGCAGTGCTATTGCTGGGTCATAGGGGAGTTCTATTGTTAGTTTCCTGAGGAACCTCCACACTGTTTTCCAGAGGGGCTGTACCAGTTTACATTCCCACCAACAGTGTAGGAGGGTGCCCGTTTCTCCACATCCTCGCCAGCATCTAGAGTTCTCTGATTGCTCATTTTAGCCACTCTGACTGGCGTGAGGTGGTATCTCAGTGTGGTTTTGATTTGTATTTCCCTGATGAGGAGGGATGCTGAGCATCGTTTCATGTGTCTGTTGGCCATCTGGATGTCCTCTTTGGAGAAGTGTCTGTTCATATCTTCTGCCCATTTCTTCACTGGGTTGTTTGTTTTTCGGGCGTGTAGTTTGGTGAGTTCCTTGTAGATTCTGGATATCAACCCTTTATCTGATATGTCATTTGCAACTATCTTTTCCCATTCCGTTGGTTGCCTATTAATTTTCTAGGTTGTTTCCTTGGCTGTGCAGAAGCTTGTTTTTCTCGGTGTTCTAACCAATACAATAAAGCAATAAAAATAAATGGAAAGTATCCAGATTAGAAAGAAAGAGGTAAAACTATGTTTCAAAATTACATGGTTATCAACACAGAAAATGTGATAAAATCTACCAAAAAAATTCATTAGAACTAATAAGTGACTTTAGTAACTTATAGGACACAAGATTAATATACAAAAATGAACTGTATCTTTACATAATAGCAATGAACAATCAGAAATTTAAAAAGTATGCTAAAATGATAAAAGGAAATTAGAAGATGGAGGGCAGAATAGGAGGACCCTAGGCTCGCCTTATCTCATGGATACAACTAGATAACTATCAAATCATCCTAAATACTCCAAAAATTGCCACAAAGACTGGCAGACCAACTCTACAACTAAAGGTACAGAAGAGCCACATCAAAGAAAGTAGGAAATGCAGAGACATGACTTGGGAGACAAACAGACTGGCTGCTGCAGTGGGGAGGGAGCCATAGTTGCAGAGAATAGCAAGAAACAGGCTAGCACAGAGGAGAGCACACAGGGAAAACAAATCCTTATAGCAATGGGCTTGGAAAGTGAAAGAGCCTGAATTTCATGAGGTCTTGCAAACAATGGGGTGTAAAGTCTGGAGTTTTATTTATTTATTTATTTATTTATTTATTTATTTATTATTGTTTTATTTGTTTCTGAGATAGAGAGAGAGACAGTGTGAGCAGGGGAGGGTCAGAGAGAGAGGGAGACACAGAATCCAAAGCAGACTCCAGGCTCTAAGCTAGCTGTTAGCACAGAGTCCGATGCTCAGACCCACGAACCGTGAGATCATGACCTGAGTGAAGTCGGCCGCTTAACCAACTGAGCCACCCAGGCGCCCCAAGCCTGGAGTTTTAAACATCACTGGGCTTGGCTTTGGGAGAGCTTGACCAATATTGGGCTGCTCTTGGAGAGAAAGCAGGCAAACAGCCCATAAATATACAGCATGAAAAACAGTGATCTGAAGAGCACCTGAGACACACATTGGGGAGGTTATTTACTCATCTTGGAGTGTGTCCCAGAGAGATGGCATTTAGGTAGAGACCCCCCCTGGGGACAAAGGACCTGACTGGCACCATTTTGTGCCCCTGCCACTAAGCATAAGCACAAGGTCAGCTGCAGGAGCAGCTCAGGGCCTACATTCACTACCTAACTTGTTCACAGCAAGCCAGCCCCCACCCTATGCTCCAGTGGAACCACCATTCCCCATCACACTTGCCTGAGTCCCAGCATTGTGGGCCCTGTCTCCAAGAACACTGGCCCAGACACCAGCCACTACCACATTTCCCCACATGAGAGTTTTGCAGAGCATCAATTCCTGCTATGGTGGCAACAGGTTTTATTTCCTGAATAGACCAGAACACATCTGGTTAAAATGTACCACATTTCACGCCAGAGACCAAACATGCCCACAGCAGGCAAAAAGAGCATCTGCAGACAACTGGCCTGAAGGATAAAGTGTCCAGGACAAAACATGAGAGTATATGAAGCACACATTGGAAACATTCCCAGAAGAGCCAGGCCGAGACATTATTACATGCCAGGGCACTACAAGATTTCTTCTTTATAAGGCCATTTTCCTCAAAAAACAGGAGACGTAACTGACTCTCCTAACACAAAGAAACAAGCACAGAGAACAAAATGAGAAAACAGGAAATGTATCCCAAATGAAAGAATAGGACAAGGCGATGGCCAGAGAACTAAGTAAAACAGATAAAAGTGACATGCATGATAGAGAATTTAAAGTAATTGATCATAAGGATACTCACTGGACTTGAGAAAAAAAGTGGAAGACGTGATCGAGACCCTTGACACAGAGATAAGGAATAACATAGCATAGATAAAGGGCTCAGTAAATGAAATGAGAAACATGCTTGATGAAATGAACAGCAGGCTGGAAGAGAAGGGGAATGAATTAGAGACCTAGAAGAGAGAGTAATGGAAAGTAAGGGAGCTGAACAAAAGAGAGGAAAAAGAATTAATACAAAACAAGAATAGATGTAAGGAACTCAGCGATTCCATCAATGCTAATACCATTCGTATTATAGGAGTCCCAGAAGAAGAAAAGAGAGAATATAGGGCAGAAAATTTAATTGAAGAAATAATAGCCATAACTTTCTTATCCAAGGAAGGAAACAGATACATCCAGGAGGCACAGAGAATTCCTGTCAAAGTCAATAAAAGCAGGCCCACACCAAGACATATTACAATTAAATTGGCAAAGTATGGTGATAAAGAAAAAATTCTAAAAGCAATAAGGCAAAAGGAAATAGTAACTTAAAAGGGAACCCCCCAGAAGCCCAGCAGGAGATTTTTCAGCAGAAACTTTATAAGCCAGAAGGGAGTTGCATGATATATTTAAAATGCTGAATAGGAAAAATCTTCAGCCAAGAATACTCTATCCAGTATGACTACCATTCAGAATAGAAGGAGAGCTACAGAGTTTTCTAGACAAACAGGAGTTCATGACCACAGAGTTTTGTAGACAAACAGGAGTTCATGACCACTAAGCCTGCCCTGCAAGAAATATTAAATGGGACTCTTTAAATCGAGAGACCAGAAGTGACAGAATAAGATGTGAAACATAAAAGCAGTAGAAATGAATATTTGCGTTAAAAAAATCAGTCAAGGAACACACAAAATAAAAGGATAAATAAAATATAACAATGTATACCTAAAAATGTTGGAAGGAGAGGAGTAAAGAATGGATTGAAACTTAAACAACCATCAACTTAATACAGACTACTATATGCAGAAGATGTTATATACCAACCTAACGGTAACCACATATCAAAAACCACTATATGCAAAGAATAAAGAGAAAGAAATGCAAATATATCACTAAAGAAAATCAACTAAACATGAAAGAAAGAAAATAATCAGAGAAAATCTTTAGAAACAATCACAAGTAATAAAATGGTAATAAATACATATCTATCAATAATTACTTTGAATGTAACTGGAGTAAATGCTTCAATCAAAAGACATAGGGTGACAGGATGGATTAAGAAAAATAAGACCCATCTGTATGCTGCCAACAAGAGACTCATTTTAGACATAAATACAGCTGCAGATTGAAATGAGGGGATGGAGATATCCATCCATCATGCAAATGGATATCAAAAGAAAGCTGGAGTACTAATACTTATTGGACAAAATACACTTTAAAACAAAGACCATAGGGGCGCCTGAGTGGCTTAGTCGGTTGAGCATTCGACTTTCGCTTAGGTCATGGTCTTGCGGTTCGTGGGTTCGGGCCCCGCGTCGGGCTCTGTGCTGACTGCCAGCTCAGAGCCTGGAGCCTGTTTCAGTCTGTGACTCCCTCTCTCTCTGACCCTCCCCTGCTCATGCTGTCTCTCTCTCTCTCCTAGAAATAAATTTAAAAAATATATAAAAAAAAAGACTGTAACAAGAAGCAAAGAAGGACACTACATAATAATGAAGGTGACAGTCCAACAAAAAGATATTACAATTGTAAATATGAATCCAATATAGGAGCCAACAAATGCATGGAACAGTTAATAACAAACATAAAAGAACTAACTGATAAGAATACAATAATAGTAGGTGACTTTAACATCCCACTTATGTCAGTGGATAGATCATCTAAACAAAACATCAAGAAGGAAACAATGGCTTTGAATGACACACTGGACCAGATGGATTTAACAGATATATTCAGAACATTTTGTCCTAAAACAACAGAATACAATATTCTTTTCATGTGCATATGAGACAGTCTCCAGAATAGATCACATATTAACCCACAAAACCAGCCTCAACACATTCAAGATAGAAACCATACCATGCTTATTTTCTGACCACAATGCTATAAAACTAGAAGTCATCCACAAGAAAAAAAAAATCTGTGAAGCTCACAAATACATGGAGATTAAATAACATGCTACTCAACAGTGAATGGGTAAACTAGTAATTAAGAAGAAATTAAAAAGTACATGGAAACAAATGAAAATACAGTGATCCAGTACCTCTGGGATGCAACAAAAGCAATTCTAAGAGGGAGGTTTATAGCAATATAGGTCTACCTCAAGAAGTAAGAAAAGTCTCAAAGAACTTAACCTGCTGGGGCTGTGGAGGGGGACCTAAAACCAATGGAAAGAAAGAAATAATAACCAAAAACTCCCAAACAAAACTACAGAACCAAACTTCTTCACAGGTGAATTCCACCAAACATTTACAGAAGAATTAATACCTATTTTCAAACTATTCCCAAAAAATAGAAGAGTAAGGAAAACTTCCAAAGTATTCAATAATGCCAGCAATATCCTGATACCAAAACCAGATAAAGACACCACAAAAAAAGGGAACTACAAACCAATACTCTGATGAACAGAGATGAAAACATTATCAGCAAAATACTAGCAAACCAACAATAGATTTTTTTAAAAAAATCTTCACCACATGAAGTTGGATTTATTCTTGAGATGCAAAGTGGTTCAATATTCACAAATCAGTCAGTGTGCTACATGACATCAATAAGAAAAACTTGATGTCTGGAATTGTCATTCCTCAGCTTTGCTTTGCTTTTTTAAGACTGCTTTCATTATTCAAGTCTCTTTTGTGGTTACACACAAGTTATTCCAGTTCTGTAAAAAAACATTGTTGGTACTTTGACAGGAATTGCATTAAATGTGTACAGCCTGGCACATACTTCAGATTCTGTGTCTCCCTCTCTCTCTCTCTCTGCCCCTCCCCTGCTTGTGCTCTGTCTCTGTCTCTCAAAAATGAATAAACATTAAAAAATTTTTAAAAAGCTCAATAGTTAAGAAGCACATGACCCCCCAAAATGGGTCAAAAGATTTGAACAGTTTTCCAAAGAAGATATATAGATTTCAGATTTCAAATAACTTGAAATTTATTAGTCTTCAGGAAATACAAAAAAAACTCAGTATCATTAGTCATCAGAAAAGTAATTAAGATTAAAGACACAAAGAGATACTACTACACATCTATTAGAGTGCTTAAAATTAAAAGTTTGATTATACCAGGAATTGACAAGGAGTTGGGAGAACTGGAGCTTTCATATACCATTAGTGGAGATATAAAATGATATAATTTCACATTTTGGCAACTGTTTTAACAGTTTCTTAAAAATTTAAGTATACACTGAACATGCATACTCCTGAGTTCTTATCCAATAGCCATAAAGACTACCTCCATCCAAAGACTCATATATGTATATTCATCTTAGCTTTATTTGCAGTAGGCAAAACCTGGAAACAAACCAAATTCTATCAACAGGTAAATGGATAAACAAATTGTGGTATATGGTATATCCATGAAATGAAACACTGCGTAGCAAGGAAAGGGAGTAAACTATTGATACATGCAGTAATGTGGATTAATTTCAAAATAATTAAAGCTGAGGAAAGGAAGTCAGACCATAGAAGACTGTACTCTATGATGCTAATCTAAAATTCTAAAATATGAGGGGCGCCTGGGTGGCTCAGTTGGTTAAGCATCCAACTCGGCTCAGGTCATAATCTCACGGTTCATGGGTTAGAGCCCCGTGTCAGGCTCTGTGCTAACAGCCATCTCAGAGCCTGGAGCCTGTTTCAGATTCTGTATCTCCCTCTCTCTGTGACCCTCCGCTGCTCACACTGCCTCTCTCTCAGAAATAAATAAAACATGAAAAAAAATTTTAATTCTAAAATTTGAAAGCTAATCGATAGTGATAAAGCAGATCAGTGGTTAACTGGGGATGAGAGGTACAAGAAGGGATAGGATGCAGGAATTACAAAGTACATGAGCAAACTTCAAGGATGATAGATATGTTTATTATCTTGATTGTGATAATAGTTTCAGAGGTATATTCATATGTCAGAACATCAAATTGTACTCAGTATATGCAGTTATTGTGTGTCAATTATGCTTAATAAAGGTATTTTAAAAATATATCAAATGTTCTTTTTTAATTTAGAATTTGTATTCTTATTAGTTAAAATTCTGTTTTTATTTATTTTTAACTTTTTTAACATTTATTTATTTTTGAGAGAAAGAGACCATGAGCAGGAGAGGGGCAGAAACAGGGAGACACAGAATTGGAAGCAGGCTCCAGGCTCTGATCTGTCAGCACAGAGCCCAATGCAGAGCTTGAACTCAAGAGCCATGAGTTGGACACTTAATCAACTGAGCCACCCAGGCACCCTGAAACTCTGTGTTTTTAAAAGAAAATCTTTTCTGAGGTACCTGCTCAAGTCATGATCTCAAAGTCGTGAGATCAAGACCTACGTTGGGCTCCTTGCTGAGCATGGAGCCTGCTTAATATTCTCTCTCTCCCTCTCCCCCCTCTTTCTCTCTCTCTCTCTGTCCCTCCCCCTGCTCACCTGTCGCTCTCAAAAAAAAAAAAAAAAAAAGTTAATAAAAAAAAAATGGAAAGAAATTCTGGGAATAAAGTTCAAGACACTGAAAATTTTAAAAATAGGTTGTGCTACAGGCTGTATTTTGTTTTCTCAATAGTTATATATTGAAGTCATATCCCCCGATATCTCACAATATGACTGTATGTGGAGGTAGGGTCTTTAAAAGGTTAATTAAGTTAAAATGAGGTTATTTAAATGGGCTCTAATCCAGTATGACTGATATCTTTATAAGAAGAAGAAATTAGGACAGACACACACAGGGCAAAGACTATGTGAAGACACAAGAAGAAGATGGCCACTGACAAGCCAAAGAGAGAGACCTTACCAGGAACCAGTCCTACTGGTACCATGCTCTTAGATTTCTAGACTCCAGAATTATGAGAAAATTCATTAATTGAAGTTACTCAGGCCCTGATATTTCTAATGGTAGCCTCAGCAAATTAATACAGGTGGAATAAAAAAATTAAAACATTTAGAAATTAAATATATAGGTCCTAAATTTATAGCCTCATAGATCTTTAACAGCAGTTGACACAGATTCTTTTTTTAAAGAGGAAATTAGTATATGGATATAGAACTGAGGAGTTCACCTGGATATTAAGAATACAAGGGAGTTAAGGTTCATGCAAGATTGAATGAGAAGGTCCAACATACCTCTAATATGATTTCCTAAAGAAAGCTCTAGAGAAAATGAGAAAGAGAACAATAAATGGAAATATAGTAGAGAATTTTTAGAGTTGATTAAGTCATAGTCAAAATAAAAATATATTCATACTTAGATTTGTGGGCTTGGGCATGCTGAACACAATAGATAAGGAAAAGATTTTTAAAGCCATCAGAAAAAGAAAGATGGATTACTTACAAAGAAAAAAACAATTAGGCAAATAGACTATATAGCAGCAACAATAGAATCAGAATTTGATAAAATATTAAAACTGTTATGAGAATGTATAATTATTTTAAAAATAATAAAAGAGGGAAAATCATTGAAGAATAATAACCTAGAGCAACACTGTCTAATGGCAGTATAATATGTAATATAATATATAATTTAAAGTCATCGAGGTGCCTGGGTGGCTCAGTCGGATAAGCGTTCGACTTCGACTCAGGTCATGGTCTCACGGTTCGTGGGTTCGAGCCCCACATCAAGCTCTGTGCTGACAGCTCAGAGCCTGGACCCTGTTTCAGATTCTGTGTCTCCCTCTCTCTCTGCCCTTCCCCCACTCATGCTCCGTCTCTCTCTGTCTCAAAAATAAACTATAAAAAAAATTTTAAATTATCTAGGAGCCACATTTAAAAAGGGTAAAATAGAAATAGATGAAATTAATTTTAATATATTTTATTTTATCTATATCAAACTATTCTAATATGTAATCAATATAAAAATATTCATAAAGTATACACTTTTTTATGCTAATTGAAAATCTATTTTACACTCACAGCCCATCTCAATTCAGGCTCTAAATTTCATCCAAAATATTTAGGTTTTATAAAATATATTGATAAAACAAACATTTATGTACTCAGATTGTTGCAAGCATGCTTTTATTGGTTTGTTTCAGGTTTATTTATTTTTGAGAGAAAATAGGGGAGGGGCAGATAGAGAGGAAGAGAGAAAATCCCAAGCAAGTTCTGCATTGTCAGCGCAGAGCATAGAGTTCCATCTCATGACTGTAAGATCATGACCAGAGGCAAAGTCAAGAGTTGGATGCTTAGGCAAGGACTCACCCAGGGGCCCTGCAAGCATACTTTTAAAAGTTTCCCCGTTAATGATTAAATATTCATTTTAAAATTTAAACTTAATATAAAATTCAGTTCCTCACTTATGTTAATCACATTTTCAGTTCTTAAAAGCTGTATGTGGCTAATAGCTAGTTTACTAGAATGTGGAGATAGAATTTAATGTCCTCCTAAACTGTGATTCAAGGAAGAGTTCAAAACAAAAGCCTTTTCACATAAAAACTGAATATTGACCGTCAATAAACATTATTGAGGAAACTACTTAAAGATGTATCTCAGGAAGAAGGAAATGAAGCCCAGAAGGAAGACCACTTCCAGAAGGAATGATAAGCAGAATAATTCATTAACTGGTAGATAACTCTAAATAGGCATTGGCTGTTTTAAAACACCAGTAATAATGATGTCAAATTTAAAAGTGTGAATAAAATAATAACATTTAGACTAGGGTAGAGGATAGGAGGCAAAAACAGTTTAAGAGTTTGACTTATCAGAATGGTAGGTTTATTGACTTTAAAGCTTGCATGATCAAATATCCTTAAAATTTCTTAGGATAATCACAAAACAAAAACAGAGAAATGTAAAACTTCCAATCTGGTAGAACCTCATGCATGAGAAGGGAGACAAAGCACTGAACTTCAAACTGATTTCCTGGTTTTATAAGCCTTTATAGGAAATACAGAAAGTTCTTATGGATTAAAAGCTTTTGAGTAAATCTTTCTATAGTCTATGCAGCTTTTAAAAGACCAAATCCTAACTAGTCTCTTTTACATTCCTAATTATCTACAATCATAATTTTCTTGGTTAACAGGGTGTATCACTTGTCTTTGACAAGCTACATCTTGCCCTGCCTTTATAAAGCCACAATTAACAGGTCCTTCAAGTTAAATGTGTTTGAACTAGACAACATTACCCCATTTTCTCCCTGGAAACAAACTATGAAACATGAAATTAATATCTAGGATTTTTTAAATAAATAATGTCCATTGGTTAACAAGTGTAACCACCCCTGTCCCAAAAATACACAGTCAATACACTGTTTTGATTTGAAATCTTTTTGGCTTTAGATGCAATAGACTATTTTATAAACTTACAGTCATACATTTATGAAGGAAAGTTGCTACAGGTCATGCTTTCTAGCCTCCTAGGGTGATAAATATGATTTTACTCACAATATACATTATTTAAATTTTATAGTTACAGGATTTTTCTTTAAATATTAAGATAAAATTATCTATAGTAAAGAGCGTTATTCTTTTCCTTTTTTATAACTAGAAGTTTGTGCCTCTTAATCCCCTTCACCTACTTAATAAAGAGCATTATTGTTAATTGTACAGCCTGATGAATTTTATGAAAGTACACACCCATATAACAACCGTCCAGATCAAGATATAGAACCTTTCCAGCACCTGATAAGTCTTCCTCATGCTTTCCTAGTCAATTATTTGTATATAATGTTTATTTATTTTAGAGAGAGCTAGCGATCATGTGTGGGGAGGGACAGAGAGAGACAGGGGGACAGAGGATCCGAAGCAGGCTCTGTGCTGACAGCAGAGAGCCTGATGTGGGGTTTGAACTCACAAACAGTGGGATCATGACCTGAGCTGAAGTCAGATGTTTAACCAACTGAGCCACCCAGGCACTGCCCCCCCATCTTTTTGATTGTAGTTGACACACAATATTAGTTTCAGGTATATAACATAGTGATTCAACTTCTCTATATGTTATGCTATGCTCAACACAAATGTAGCTATCACCTGTTGCCATACATTGCTCTTATAATTAACTATACTATGCCTTTTATTCCCATTACTTACTCATTCCATAACTGGAAGCCTGCATTTCCCACTTAACATCCCTCATTTGCCCGCCCTCCACTTCCTTCCCTTCTGGCAGCCATCAGTTTATTCTCTGTATTTATAGATCTGATTCTTTCTTATTTTTTGTTTATTTGTTTTTTAGTTTTCATATATGAGTGAAATAATATGGTATCTTTCTTTTTCTGAGATATTTCACTTAGCATAATACCCTCTAGGTCCATTTATGTTGTCACAAATGGCAAGACCTCATTCTTTTTGTGGCTGGATTATATTTCTGGTGTGTGTGTGTGTGCGTGTGCTGTCAGTGGGCACTTATGTTACCTCCATGTGTTGGTTATTATAATTAGTGCTGCAGTAAACAGAGGAGTGCCTGTATCTTTTTGAATTCGTGTATTCATTTTCTTTGGGTAAATACTCAGTAGTGAAATTACTAGATCATATAGTGTTTCCATTTTTAATTTTTTAAGGAATATCCATAGTATTCTCCACAGTGGCTGCACCAATTTACATTCCCACCAATAATGCATGGGGGTTTCCTTTTCTCTACATCGTCACCAACACTTGTTACTTATTTTATTTTTATTTTAACCATTCTGACAGGTGTAAGATGATATATTGTTGTGGTTTTGATTTGCATTTTCCTGTTGATTAGTGATGTTTAACATCTTTTCATTTGTGTGTTGGGCATCAGTATGTCTTCTTTGAGAAAATGTCTTCTCAGGTCCTCTGTCCATTTTTTAATAAGATTGTTTGGTTTTCTTTGGTGTTGAGTTGTATAATTTCTTTTTATATTTTGGATATTAACTTGTTATTGGTTATATCATTTGCAAGTGCCTTCTTTGCAGTAGATTGGCTTTTTCTTTGTTGATAGCTTCCTTTTCTATGCAAAAGCTTTTTATTTTGATGTAGTCCCAATAGTTTATTTTTGCTTTTGTTTCCCTTGTCTTGGAAAAAATACCTATAATAATGTTGTTACAGCTATGTCAGAGAAATTATTCCCTGCATTCTCTTCTAGGATTTTTATGGTTCACTTCTCACATTTAGGTCTTTAATCCGTTTTGAATTTATTTTTGTGTATGGTGTAAGAAAAGGGTCCAGTTTCATTCTTTTGCACGTAGCTGTCCAATTTTCTCAGCACCAGTTGTTGAGGAGACAGTCTTTTACCAATTGTTATATTCTTGCCTTCTTTGTTGTATATTAATTAGCCATATAAGTATAGGTTTATTTCTTTTACTACATAATTCGTGGTTACCAAGAATAATCTTTATTATGACGTGTTACAAAGATAGATTTTTGCCTGATTTTAAACAGTATATAAATAGAATCATACAGTGTAAACTCTTATATCTGATTTCTTTTACCCACGTTCTAAGATTTAACATTATATAACTAAGCTTTTTAAAGAAAGCATTTTATAATTACTTCTCTATTTTCTCAAATATAGAAATTGAAAGGGGACTTTATGTCTCATATCATTTAGTAATAGGTTAAGATTGTTACCTTCTTGGGGTGATGTGTATCAGTCATTCTTAACATTTCCACAAGAAATGTATCCTAATATTTCCTTTTGTAAATGAAATCGTTTCTTCTAGAAACTGAAAATATGCAATAATCTTCACTGACCCTTTCATCCAGTTCTCCAAAGACAAAATGAATGCCAGTCACCCTTGATATTATTAGTTTTATAGTCTTTGTATAAATTATAAGTCTTCAAAAGTAAAGAAATTGCTGAGTTCATTTCTGAAAATATTTCCCCCCTAGTTTTATGCAGATAGCAGGAGAGGAAGAAGATATGTTTTAGGAACTTGGAGCTTTGTGTTGAGGAGGTGAAAAAATAAAACCTGCTATTGTATTATGGCCTTTACTAAAATTAATTTCCGTTGCTAATGCCCTCTGTTATAGTTTAGTATGGCAAAATACAATGCAGCTACTGTGTGATCTACAGAGACTGTCATGAAGTTGCTGGGTGGCAGTAGAAATGCCAGTGCTTTAAGAAGCTTAGTACTTGGTTTCAAAATTGGTCAGTGAGCATTATAATCAAGGTTTTAAACAGACTTTACAATTCAAGATGAACATTTTTACAACTACTTGAATGAGGTGGTGAAATAGGGTATGATTGTTGTATTTTAAGAAAGAAACCATTTTCAAACAAATTTGTCTTTAGGAAGAGTAAAAAAATAATGTATATAGGAAATAGTGTTGTTCTTGACATTTGGACCCTCCTTTGGGAAATAAAGATTGCTGTGAGTACCAGGATCTTTAGTAGGTACAAGCTGTATGCATAATGACACTTAACATATATCAGACAGGGTAGGAGATCAGGATGCTTACAGCAAGGTTTGAGGAGATAGAGCATAGATACTCACTGCATTTATAGAAAGTGCTGAAGAAGAAACAAAATGCATGGGAAATTCATTAGTAGTTTGCTTTACTTTGGGAACAAGAAAGGAAAACAGAGATAATTTTATTAGGTGGGTAAAGCAATTTTCGATGCACAGTCGTGAGCTCTTCAGCTTGGTGCCATTTATTCAGTATTTCCTTATGAATAGAAAAGAACTATTTAGGTCTCACTTCCAGTCTCAAGTTATATCTGACAGCCATTCTGCCTTTCTAATACAAAGTGACTTTATCATAATTTGGATAAATAGTAACTTGTTAACACTTTCTTTCTGATTGCCATATCTCTTGAAAAATACCTCACTTGTGGCATACAGCTGAAAAAAAATTTTAAGCATTAGGGAAGAATATAAAGGTATACGGAGTCCTCTCATGATGTTCGTACTGTCAGTTAATCCACATAGAAATGGGGCAAGCACTGGGGCACCTGGGTGGCTCAGTTGGTTAAGCGTCTGACTTTGGCTTAGGTCATGATATCACATCTCATGGGTTCAAGCCCCGCATCAGGCTCTGTGCTGACAGCTAGCTCAGAGCCTGGAGCCTGTCTTCGGATTCTGTGTCTCCCTCTCTCTCTGAGCCTCCCCTGCTCATGTTGTCTCTCTCTGACTCTCAAAAATAATAAAAAATAGGGGCGCCCGGGTGGCTTAGTCGGTTAAGCGTCTGACTTTCGCTCAGGTCATGATCTCGCGGTTCGTGGGTTCGAGCCCCGCGTCAGGCTCTGTGCTGACTGCCAGCTCAGAGCCTGGAGCCTGTTTCAGTCTGTGACTCCCTCTCTCTCTGACCCTCCCCTGCTCGTGCTGTCTCTCTCTCTCTCCTAGAAATAAATAAAACATTAAAATAATAATAATAATAATAATAAATATTTAAAAAAAAAGAAAAGAAAAGAAATAGGGCAAACACAAGAAGCAACTTGGCTGAGCCATGATAATCACTTTATCAACTGTTACGGAGAGTAGTTCTCATGTGTGTGTCGGGTCACCTGTTATGGATACCCGAGTCCCCAGGAAGCTCTTAGAGTCCTTTGCCCTGCCTCCAGAATCCACACCAAAGTCCTGTGATTTAGGAGACGGGAGGCTTACTTACCCCAACCCTCCTAAGGCAGATACCATATAAATTTGAGTTTGTTTCAATATTCCTATTAACAAAAAATTATACCTCCTTTGAATCATAGTTGGAAAAAATAACTGAAAATAATAAAGCCTGAAGAATAAAATAAAGATCCAGAGTAAGCTCTCAGTAAATAATAAAAAGTTCTAAGGAAAACATTGGGTTTTTTTAGAGGGTTTTTCTTTTCTTTTCCCGTAATGAAGCTCCAATATAACCTTTTGGGTGACCAGAAAAATGTAAATTGATAAATTATTGTCATAGCAGAGTAGGGCATCAGGACACCTTAAAAAGATTGCAGACCTGTGGTATGGAGTTGGAATTGTAAACAAATTCATTTTTTTCAAGTATTGCGATTATGTTATTGTAATAGCATTATACTTGAACATTAAGAAGTTCATAGTTCATATCCTTAAACCACTTATGTTCTAGACGAAATGTGTAAAAACAGTTCCAAAAGCACTTTTTTTTCAGTATTTTGGCATATAATTTTTGGATGTGCGGGGGATTTTTTGTATTCTTAATTTTTTAAAACTTTTTGAGAGAGCATGCAGGCAGGGGAGGGACAGAGGGAGAGAGAAAGAGAGAGAGACAGAGAGAAAGAATTCCAAACAGTCTCTACACTATCAGTGCAGAGCCTGACTTGGGGCTCGATCTCATAACCCTAGGATCATGACCTGAACTAAAATCAAGAGTCAGAATCTCAACCAACTGAGCCACCCAGGAACCCTGGGTATGCAGGTTTTATTGATGAGCATAAAGAAAGTTGGTGGAAAAGGTGAACACCAAAAAGAAAATTAAAGAAGAAGAACTTAATATATGAAAAGAATGAAGTGGGCAGCTTCCTCAGAATGTGATAAGAATGAAAGATCTGATAGGAATGAGTACTATTTCCTCCATGCTGTTTGGATCAGGTGGCCAGGAAAGTTTGCTGAAGAAGAGAGCAAATTCTTAAAGACCAGTTTCCTTCTATCCATATTGTCTAGCCGTATAAGCCCTGTTGCCTCTAATAATCATAACCAATTTAAGTTTTGCTAATAGACTCTACATAACACCTTTGTTAAAATCAGATCTCACTGGTGTTTTGTTAACAAGATGCATGGTTTGGAATTACCTCAAGAATCTTGCATGTACATAACAAAACAAAACTACTAGAAGCCTAATTGATCAGATGCCACACCAAGATTCCAGTGGTTGTGGTTTGGATAGGTGGCTTACATGTGTTTAGTGTTTAAGACCAAAAGAAGAAAAAAGAATGTGTGTACTTGTGTGAGTAAATGTCATCATTAAGAAAGAAAAATATCTTCTTTCCTCTTCTAGTGAAGAGAGCTCATAAAAATACATCAGTTAGGAGGAACTTTCTGCTCAGTTTCCTTTTACTGGCATGCTGTAAACTGCTATTACACATAAAAATTTCTAAAACTGTACACTGATGCCTTAGTTGATATGTGTACATTCAAATATCATCTGGGGCGCCTGGGTGGCTTAGTCGGTTAAGCGTCCGACTTTCACTTAGGTCATGATCTCGCGGTTCGTGGGTTCGAGCCCCGCGTCGGGCTCTGTGCTGACTGCAAGCTCAGAGCCTGGAGCCTATTTCAGAGTCTGTCTCCCTCTCTCTCTGACCCTCCCCTGCTCACGCTGTCTCTCTCTCTCTCTCTCCTAGAAATAAATAAAATTAAAAAAAAAAAACAAAAAACAAATATCATCTAATAATTCATGTCATGCCTAAAGGTAATCAATTTCTCATGAGTAGTTTACTCAATAAGTACAAACTGGATTGATTATAAAATTTTAAGCTAGTTTTTCTAAATTTGAGATCTGTGCTAAGTAGGAATACCATATAATAAATAGAAGCTATAGAAGGTAGATTCTCCCAAAGAACTAAAGAAAAAGTAATATTTTAGGATACCATGTACCTTAAATCATCTGCATTTCTAGTATGACTTCTAGGTAAGAGATGCCAAAAATATCCTAAAAAGCTAATTTTGTTCTATTTTTCTGAAATTTACAGCACTTCTAATATAGGCTCTTTCTTCCTTTTGAGAAAAAAAAAAGCTAATTGGTGATTGAGGATGAACTTAAAATATTTTTTTAATGTTTATTTTTGAGAGAGTGAGACAGAGCAGGAGCAGAGGAGGTGCAGAGAGAGAGGGAGACACAGAATCTGAAGCAGGCTCCAGGTCTGAGCTGTCAGCACAGAGCCTAATCCAAGGCTCGAACTCACAAACCATGAGATCCCATTACCTGAGCCAAAGCCAGGTGCTCAACTGAATGAGTCAACCAGGCACTCTGATATGAACTTTAAATAGTGACTTTTTATTAGATGTACTGTCCACATCTGGTATCCTCAGAGAAAAGACTTATTAAGTAATAATAGCTACCATTCTTGTGTATGTGCTGCCAATACGAGCATAACAGCCACTACTTTTGTATTGTACTTTCTATGTGCCAGTTAAAGTTCTAAGGGTTATTTCCATGAATCCTCACAACAACCTTACCTATTCAAACGAAGAAGCTGAGGCACAGAGAGACTAGGAAACATATTTAATATCACAGTATACATATAAATGTCAAGCCTAAGATATTAACCTAGGGATTCTGGCTTTAGTCTGAACTCCTAACCATTATACTATACTTCCTCTCTTAAATAAGACTACAACCTAAATTAGTAAAGTCAGATATTAAAAGGAATGAAATGAAGCTGACAGTTGTCTGGTATGTTTCTAAATTTTCTGGTTGAGTTTAGAGAGTTTGATGATTAGCAAGGTCTGGGACCTATTACACCAGAATATAAATTCTTGAGGACCAAAGGCTTATAGGCATTTATTAAATGCTGTTGAACAATTGGCTATATCAAGAATATACACATGATATAAACATGAATGTCTTTGAAGACACCATCATTATCAATGTACACAATATAGATTGTCTTAATTCCCATTATTTACACATTTTTTTTCAAAATAGTATTGTTGCTCTATCCTGATTCATATTAGAGAAACTGGATTTTAAAAAGTATTAACAAAATTTATGAGGTATCAAATTTTTAATTGGGAATTGATCTGTAGGATAGACTATTTTCCAGTGAATCTTAAATAATTTATCACAAAGTTTTACTAATCAAGAAAATATTCAAAAATTCTAAACCAATTAATGTTTTCTATTTGTGCATTATACCAAATGATTTATCTAGCAATGTCTATATTTGTATTCACACGTGAACTGAATTTTTTAGAGAATTCTGTATTATAGAGTGACTTCATCAAATTCTTTGGAGTTTGGAGCAGTGACCTCTGCCTAGATTTTTGCCAGTCACTCTAATAGAACATACAGAATAGTAGGACTACAATTTCTGTATATGTACTTTAGTAGGGAAAGGGGCTTTTCAGGTCAAAATATTGTTGTTCTAAGTCTTTAGATGATTTCCTGTTACTTTTATTTAGTTCTCTTATCATCTGTGTTGCCATTTATGATCATTTCCCTTTTAATACCATACTTGGAAGGCAAAAAAAAAAAAAAAAAAAAGGAGACAATAGAAAGTAAGCTCCCTCGGGGAAGAAAAAAGTGTGGATATGGGTTTTAGTTTAAGGGAACATTGGAAAGAAGCTCCATGTAAGATGTTTCTCTGCATATCAGATTTTTGCTTATTTCTGACTCTACCTCTAGCTGCTTGAAATTCTGTTTAAACAACTTTTTCTGTGGAATGTTGGTAAAAGTCTATAAATAGAATCATTTGACTCCTGGAATCAGTTCACATCAGATTTACTGTTTCATAATAATAGCATTCTTGAGGATAATCATCATACAACTACAGCATTATAAGACATCAAATTACAAGCTTCTGGAATTCCAGTTTTAAATATTCTTTTGTTATCATTCTGTGAAGGATTTTGAATACATTTGCTTTAAATTCTTTCCTTGTAGTTAGACCAGGACAGTGAATTACACTCATTTCAACCAGTACTCTAGATCTCCTCACTTGAAGGTTACATACCCCTTTATAGGTATTGAAAAATATATTTTGTACTTTGACTATTTTCTAAAGACTCTAATACTTAAATGTCATATGTGTGTGTTTTGGGCATTTGACAGCACTGTAGTGTGTTGCTGCAGCTGCTTTAGTTTTATTGCAAGACATTTAAAAATCACTTTTGAAAACAATGAAAATATCCATGTCATTCCTTTATGTGTATGTGTTTTCTAACAAGCAAGAATATGACCAGCCTTAGTAATTCTGTTTCTCACTGCTCTCCACCATGTCTCTGCCCAAAGTTCTTGCTGTTCCTTGTATAAACTTTATAATTTCCTGAACACATGTCTTTGCTTTGGCTGTTTCTTTCCTTTGGAATTTCTACCCTAACCATGGTCAAATCTTACTCATATTAAACAGCCACATATGAAATAAAGAAATTAATTCTTTCTTCATTGTAGTTAGAGTAATTATGCTGTCCTCTAAAACTCCCTTTGTGGGGCGCCTGGGTGGCTCAGTTGGTTGGGTGTCCTACTTCGGCTCAGGTCATGATCTCACATCTCATGGGTTCGAGCCCTGCGTTGGGCTCTGTGCTGACAGCTAGCTCAGGGCCTGGAGCCTGTCTTAGTATTCTGTGTCTCCCTCTCTCTCTGACCCTCCCCTGCTCATGCTGTCTCTCTCTCTCTCTCTCAGAAATAAATTTTTAAAAATAATAAAAAAATAAAACTCCCTTTGTATTCTTTTTTCTCAGATACTTTGTGCTTTCTGTCTTTTATTTATAAATACATTTTACCTTCCCAGTGATATTGTGGACTCTCTGAGCAAATGACTTGTCATGTTGAGAAAATTATAGTTAAACGTGAATAGTGTTTACAGTAATGGTAAACTTTAGATATACAGTAAAAATAAACGCGAACCTGTTGTACAAAGTACAATTTGAAATATAATATTCTTGACAGAATAACAGTAGTTTTGCTGACCTTTGTTGTGCTCATGAGTAAATCTCTGATTTCAAAGTGCTCAGCGATTATGGATTGTTTTCACCCTCTGCAGTTTCTGTTCTGTGCTACCCTGTCAAGGATAGGGTTAGTCTATGGTCTGGCATAAGGAGGAGAGTAGCAAGCTGTTTTTTGGTCTGAGTGGAAACCAGTATCCAATATGTTAGGACAGAACATAGCGTTTAGATTTCTGAGTGGCATTTATGCCTCTTGAGTTAGCTGTGGTGTCCAATTATTTACAAATTCAAGTGGTAACAGATACACTAGAAATTATAATTCTATCCCCCAAATAAGACTGACAGAAGTTAGATACCAGAGTTAGAATCCCAGCTTCCTCTCTTAGCTTTATGATTAGAAACTGGGGAACTGTATGGAAAGGCTAATAAAAAAAGAATTATTTAAAATATAGGAGTGGTGATTGGGGGTGATGAATGAAAGAAATGTGAGAGGGAGATTATAGCACCATGCTTGCACAGATGCCCAAAAGAAGAACAACCTGGGGGGAAAAAAAATCACCCAATCATAAGATTTTAAATACTGTGTATTAGGCCAGTGACTCCCCAAATGTATGTCCAGTTCAGACCTTTCTCCCAAATTCCAAATCTACCTGCCTACCTGATACAGATCTAGTAGATATTAAATATGGCAAATCCCATTCCTATCACCATCTCTCAACCTGTGCCGTCCTGCAATCTTCTCTACCTCAGTTGATGACACTCCATCCTTCCCATTACCGAGGCCAAAATCTAGGAGTCATCCTGATTCTTCTCTCTCTTGCTTCACATCCAGTTTGTCAGGAAATGCTGTTGTCACTCCCTTTAAAGTACATTCAGGTTTTAACAGGTTCTGCACCACCCCTACAGTTACTAAGGTGGTTCCAGGCCATCAGTATATCATACCAGATACTAGTGAGTTGCCTTCCTTATTGGTCTCATGGTGTTCATTCCCTTTTATTGCTAATTTGAAAGGAATTAATTGTAGACTGTTTTATAAATATCTGTGACATGGAAAATACCAGTATTTCAGATAGCGTCATTTGGCAAAGAAAATATTGTTCCGCCTTGTTTGAGTTCTCTTTAGTTTGACTGTGTGATATTTGTGAATGAAATATCCAACAAGAAGCATTAAGCAGAAAATGTGTAAAGTGGCTGTGAAAGACAACAGTATACCTAGGTTTACCAGCTGGATGATTCATTAAAACATATTTTACCGTAAGAATTACAAGCCATATTTTTAGTAGCCTGTTATATGTGACTGGGTTGGACTGTAAGGATCATGGTCTTTAACTCAGCGTGGGTGCAACATAAGATGTGCTGACTGATCAAAGGATACATTCAAGCACACTTTTCTCTCCTGACAGTTATTAAAGACATGTTTTAGACTCAATGAAAAATACAGGAGAACATATAGTTGTCCTTTCAGTCTTCAAAAAAAGGAATGAATTTTAATAGTTTACTTTTTATTTAATTTTCTTTTGATGGTCAGAATCTTGACTATAAGTAGAGGTTAAAAAGTCAGAAAGGATGCATGATTCAGTTCTAATAAAAGTTGTTTTCAGGAGAGTATAGATACTATAGTATGTTTAACAAACTGTGCCATAAACACTGGTAATTTCTGACATAGATATCAGTACAACCTGTTCACCTTGGGTGATAGCGGCATTGGCAGGCACAGGTCTTTTGTGACTCTCTATAGCAGTTTCTTGAGTCTGTGATCCAGTTCACATAGCAGTTACCTTAAAACTTTTATTAACTTCCTTTTAAAATGGGATGACAAAATAAAATTCCCTCTAATAAGTATATTTTGTTGAGCTTAATATATACCTTTACTTTGGGGAGAAGGCCTGCTAAAATCTAAGGAATTATTTTTTTCAAAAAAAACTTTCAATTTTTTTCTTTATTTTGAAGAGAGAAAGTGTACAAGAGGGGAGAAGGGAAGGAGAGAATCTTAAGCAGGCCTCCTGCTCAGTGTGGACCTTCATGCTGGGCTTAATCCCAAGACCATGGGATCATGACCTGATTCAAAACCAAGAGTTGGAAACCCAAATGACTGAGCCTCCAAGGCATTCTTAAGGAATTTTTTTTTTAAATACTCTTAAACATGAGCTCTTAGACACCTATACAGGCAAACGTTGAAACAAAAAAATATTAGAGACCCCAATGATCACATTTGGTAGTACAGTAGCTACCTGAAGTTCTAGTGAAATAATGAACAAATACAAACAAGACAAAAATTAGAATTCAGAAAAAAATACATTTTGATGCAAAACAAGAGACTTTCATTATAGTTAAACTTCAAATCTGATGAATGATCAAAGAAATTATTTTTTATGTTTGACAACACTATAGTCTAAATTAGAGAATCTTAGCAGAGGGTCCTTAAAAGGACTATAAAGAGATCCATGAATCTCTTTTGTATACAGTGTAGTATTTATTTTCAATTTCCCTGAGAAAGAGACAATACTTTTCACCAAATCGTCAAAAGAATCCTTGATCCCCTCCAAAGTTTAAGAACTACTTGACCCTTATGCACATTTGTTTCACTGCAGTAAAGTTTTTGAACCACATTTAATTCTTATGACTAGCAAGGAAAATTCTCAATTTCTGCTGTCTAAGGTTTACCATCTAAGTTTTAAAAGATTAAGCCAGACCAAGGTATTGTTGCTAGAATGCTAGTGGCAGTATATACATGAAACCCACCCTCTTTGTAGCATCTTGATTTGGTGTATGTCACTGCACATGGACACATATATGAATAGGCCGGGATAGTCATTTAAATGGTCTTCATTCACTTTGATTATAATTTTAAGCAGTTTTCTTTTTTCTTTTCATTCTATGTGGTTACAAACCAGTAAGCATAGCTGATCCTGCTGCCCTTGGTTTCATCATTTCTCCGTGGTCTCTGCTGTTGCTGCCATCTGGTAGTGTGTCATTTACAGATGAAGATATTTCCAATCAGGATCTTCGCGCGTTCACTGCACCAGAGGTTCTTCAAAACCAATCACTAACTTCTCTCTCAGATGTTGAAAAGGTAACTATGAAGTGTTTTTAGCTTGATTTTGTTTTTTTATATATTTTGGGTGATGGTAGGGAAAGTAAAAGACCCTGGGTTACCTTCCCTCAACTCTCTGAAAAAAAGCCATTGAATTTTACATGATCATGTATTACAAGAAGTGAATTTTTATTTTGTGTACGAATAGTTTTATAAAAATTTATAGATCTAAGAAACAATATTTTTATTAGTAAGGTGAGCCATTATTAAGTCATGTTTAAAAATACTTAATGCCTCCTGTTTTTAAAGAACTGTGCTTGTGAGGAAGATGCAAAAATAACTAGAGAACTGATCCTGTATAAAAATACTCTGTAATGTGTGGATTAAAAAAAATGCTATATACAGGGGAAGACTATTTTAGAATGTTGGAAGAGGAGGAATTAATCTTTAGCTTAGAATGATATCACAGAAAAGGTAGCATTTGTGTTGGGCTATGAAGAATGAGTAGAATTTAGAAAAGTTAAAATAAGTAGAAGTGAGCATTCCACTCAAGGTTGTTGGCATATGCAATGATAAGAGGTAAAAAATTGTCTGCCATGATAAGGGATTGTTTGTTAGACCAGCTATGCTAGAGCATTAGGTACCTGGAAGGCTATGGTTGAAGAGAAGGAGCCTATTAAATCAGAATAAAGAAGACTTTGAATACCAGTACTTGAGACTTTCTTCTGAGGCATATTTTCAGGAGTGATATGATGTGACTTGTGATTTTAGAGGGTAAATTTGACAAGTGTGGATAACTAGATAAGATGAAAGATTATATAGGAATTGTATTATATAGGAATATATGTAATATACAAAATCCATATTACACACACCTATACATACATAACAAAATTGTATAAAAATCTAACTAGAGAGTTTTAATAATCTAGGGAAAGTGCTAAAAATCATGTAATGCCTTGGGAATATAAAGGCATGGATGAAAGGGATACAATGGAAGCAAAACTCAGAGTTTGACAATTCATTTCATGGACCAATTAAGAAGGAGAAGTTTATGATGGAAATATCCAGTCTGAGGATGGCAGTAGCATTGACATCAGAAGATCTGATTTCATTAGAAATGAAATAGCCTTGACAGGCTATGAAAAAAAATTTTATATATATATGTAGCAGGCTGTGAAAATTTAGATGTGGAACTTTGGAGAATTAAGAACTGGATATGGATATCATTTCCCTTACATTATTCCACATAAATATAAAAATTAACATAATAATTTCCTGGTAGTAAAACTTAAAATGCATGTGCATTTTAAATTTTGATATATATTGCCTAGTTCTCATAAGGAACTGTACTAATATATCTTTCTATCACTAACAATGGGTACTTCCCTTTTCAGAGAGGGAGAGAGAAGGAAAGAGAGAAGGAGAAAGCATGTGTTTTTGCATGTGTGTGTGCATGCGCACATGTGTATTGATTAAGCTAGGAGAAGGCATCTTGATTTGAGCCATTGTGTTTCTACAAAAAGACTGAATGGATTTGGTATAAAATCTAGGTTTATGTACCTGGTTTATCTATTCCATGAATTGCTTAAGAGTTTTGGGAGTGTTGGTCATTGTTAAAGATCATGAGGGTATTCAAATGTACCAGCAGTGTTTTATTAAGCTGAATAGCATATATATAGTTATTTATTGTTATTATTTAAATAGCATGCATTCCTTCTGTACATTCTGTCTGTGATTTTTTAATAATAAACTTTTAAAAGATAGTAACTAGAACATTGGAAATAGGCATAGTGTGTGTACAAATTATTTAACACTTGAGAACTCTAGATCTTAATTGAGCTCCAGGATATCTACAAACCAGTGAAATGGCAAACAAAGTTTTGTGTCTGAACACTTTCAGAGAAGGGTGTCCATAACTTATCAGTCTCTCAAGTGGATTTCAGAAAAATTAAGAAACCCTGCAATAGAGTAAAGCCATGGATGCCTTAGGTTTAAAAACTTCTACTAAATTATAATGGGATGTTTCTAATTATGAAAAGTTTTGCACAGTTGCTCATGAATTCTTTCTGGAAGGCATTTAAAATCTACAATAAAAGAAAAAAGTGCTTAGTAAAAATTTTAGGTGCACAAGTGCCTTTCTAATTTGCTGAAGGCTTTCCCATTTTGCCCTGTGATGTCAGGATACCCAAACAAGTAAACTGCCTTGTGTTTAGGTACAAGTGTTAGAGCACATGGTTGAGAAAATGATTGAAGCCTCCCTGTTAACTAGGCTAAGTTTTAGGAGCCAGTGCTGAGATGGGATGAGTGTGGGATTGTTGCCATTACTATGGTAAAGTAAAATTGATTTATTTGTGAATCTAATTTGAACTTCTGTTTTACCTCATGCCTCCAAAGCTCCAGTGCAATTCTAAGTATAAAGAAAATGAAAGGCAAGTTTTTTGATCCCATTCCTGTTTGCAATATAAGTATAAAGTGAAGGTCAGAGGAGTCGTCTTATATTCTAGTATTCTTTTGGGGAGGTTGAGCAAAATAAATTACATTTATTTGACCAGTAATGGCCAATAAATTCATGGAAACTTACTAATTTGACATTATGGTATGAAAATTAAAATTCAAAAGCACTATTCTAGTATTCTGCTTTTAATGGGGTTGGGGCGTACTGAAAAAGATGATGGTAACTGTATTTCACAACTTGTATGAGTTAAGAATATGTCACTAATACTCAATAAATGCTTTCTATTGATGGTATATAAAACTTTTTTAAAAATAATACTCAATGCGTAGCACAGTATTGTCTGTATTGTGAATAATAGTAAGTGCTTAGTAAGATCTTGATGCATAAAAATATTCTCTTCATTCAATGAAACTTGTTTTGTAAAATATATATGTACAGTTGTATGAAAAAATTTACCTCAACTATCAGCTCTATAAATACGCACTTTCAGGGCACCTGGGTGGGTCAGTCGGTTAAGTGTCCGACTTTGGCTCAGGTCATGATCTCACAGTTCGTGGGTTCGAGCCCCGCGTTGGGCTCTGTGCTGATGGCTAGCTCAGAGCCTGGAGCCCGCTTCAGATTCTGTATCTCCCTCTCTCTCTGACCCTCTCTTGCTCACGCTGTCTCTCTCTCTCAGAAATTAATAAAAAAAAATTGAAAAAATTTTAAAAATACATACATACATACATACACACTTTCATTTATTTGCCGTAAAGTTTTACTTTTCAAGATAACATGTGTCCTTAGAAACTAGACAGGTTTATACAGGTCACACTAAGCTTTTTGATCCTCTGGCTTTTCTGTTTTACTTGGTAATTGTTCACTTCCTGCTTGTATGATACATGATGTACTTAATTTGGCAGTTCTTTTGAAATCAGTTTGATGCTATTGGAAGCTGAATTTAATTCTTGTTGTGATTTGTCTTCAAGAGTATTGATATGCTCCAGGGATTTGTACTATATCCCTGATAAACTAAAGGTATCTTAGTTTAAGTGTTTATTGCCACTAATTTGCAATCTAAATATCAGGAATTGTGGCTCTTATTATCTCTGTTCTTCTGGAAAATCAAGGGTCATCTTTATAAGAACAGTACTGGAAATTCGCTCCTCTAACCTTAGCAGAAGCCTCAATTGAACTTGTCAAAAAAGACCAGGAGTGCCTTGCTGGCTCAGTTGGTAGACTATATGACTCTTGCTTTTGGGGTTGTAAGTTGGAGCCCCGCATTTGGTATAGAGGTTACTTAAAAATACAATCTTTAGGGGCACCTAGATGACTTAGTAGGTTAAGTGTTCCAACTCTTGATTTCAGCTCAGGTCATGATCTCTCAGTTTGTGGGTTCCAGCCCTCTGTGCTGACAGCCAGAGCCTGCTTGGGACTCTCTCCCTCTCTCTTCCCCTCCCCCACTCATCTTTGCTCACTCACTCTCTCTCTTTCTCTCACTCACTCAAATAAACATTAAAAAAGTTTTTTTTATAAAAAGCTGATGTCCTAGTTCAAAGGCAGTCACACAGAAAGATATTTTATATTTCTCCAGAATGGGTAAAACATTTTATTCTATTCAGGCCTTCAAATGATTGGATGAGGCCTACCCATATTAGAAAGAGCAATCTGCTTACTCTACTCAGTCTACTTAATTAAGTGTTCATTTTATCCAAAAAACTCTCAAAAAAATTCCCAGAATATTTGACCAACTATCTAGGCATCCTGTGGTCCACTCAATTTTGACACAAAATTAATCATTATAATATATACCTAGGTGATCAGCAGGTGTACAGTTTTATAACCTAATTTTAATAATTGTGCTACTAACTTTATATAGTCATTTATAAAAATCATTAATATATAGTAACTCATTTAGCATATTGATAAGTAAATATAATAAAGAATCTTAAAGCACTGACAACATCTCAGAGACTCACAAATCAATAGTCATGTGTTAAAAGAAATATATTTGAATATGTAATTAGTTTTTTATGCTAAAGCCATGAAGTGTTTTTGGCATATGAAGGGTTCACATACAAGGCTCTTTGAAAAGAAATCAAAACTAAAATATACAAATAGCCTGCACTATGCTATCTTAAACTTAATGTACATTTAATTAAGTCCTGCAGGCATAAACTGAATATCTACTGTGTACAAGCTCTGCATTAGTTGCTAGGAGGTATACTAAGCTATGTTAAAAACACTTCCTCCAGGAAGACAAACATGGACACACCATAACTATATTATAGGCAGTATTAGTTAACGGTTTCATTAGACATGCAAATGAAATATAACTGTACATGTAAGAGAGAACACTTTATCCTGTTTGGGAAATTTTGCATATCATACATCTCTAGACCATCAGTCATGTCTAGGAATTTTATTGACAGATGAAGAAAAATTCTTGGTAGAAAGAACTACTCAAGAAAAATTGAGAGAAGGATTTATTTGGCCAACAGAAAATTGTTTTGCAGTGCTGAAATGTTTAGGTTGTAATAGGTGAAGGAGTATTACAGAAGGAGAACTTACAAATCTGTCTAGAAAATGGAAGTGGAGGCTAGTCAGACTAAGCCTTGTTTATTATCATAAAGAATTGGGATTTTGTTTAAGTTGGGAGCTATGAAAATATTTGAAAAGAAGTTCTTTTCTAATCTGTGATTTGGAATAATTTAGGAGGCAAAATTGAAGTAAGGTTAAAGTGCTGTGAGGATATAAAGAGCCGGTTTTACTTGTGCATACATACCTCACCTTTTTCTAAAGAGGATTAGAGAGTTTCCAGAATTAAAAAATAAAGGTGAGAAAATAAGAGCACAGGTGAAAATAAAGGCAAGAAAATAAGCTGATGCTGGGATAAAATTGGTGCAAAATAATACACATAGTAGGATTACACAGTATTGATAGAGATGGGCTAAAAGTTTAGCCCTGAATTTCTTCACAGGAGGGGAAAATGGGAAATGATTACTTACAGGATTAACTGTCCTCATTTTCATCTTGCTTCCTGTCTCACAGGAAAGAAGTAGAAGCAGTCAGGAGAAACTTTTTCCGGGATCCCACTACCAGATTACTCACCTAAATCCCCACATTCTCTGCCTCCTTACTACAGATGAACAGTTTGTGCTCTGTAACGCCAGCTGCTTCCCTTGTGCCTTAACCTTTCACCCTCTTCCACTTACTCAGCAATGTTCTCCCAGCAGCCTCGCTGTCTCCTGTACTTCCAGTTTTCCCTGTTGAATCACTTCTATCGGCAAAAAATGTGTTATTTTTTTTCATCTTTAAGAAGCAAACAATGTAAATAAAATCTTTTTTCACCCAACTTCTTTCTCCATCTACTACCCCATCCGTTCTTAGTAAAAAACTGCTAATCAGAACTTCAATGGGAAATAAAACAACTTTCAGTTTTAGTATATGTGCTGCCGAAGTGAGCACAATAAAACAACTTTCAGTGAGATTATTTTTTCCATTTCAGACTGGCAAAAATCTAGATCTTTGTAGCACATACTATAGACAAGTCTTGTGAAAAAAAAAATCTCTTCTGTTGCTGGTAGAAATGCAAAATACTACAACTTCTGTGTAGGAGAATTCAGAAATGTGTATCAAAATTACAGATAATTTACACTTTTTTCCGTAATCTCAGAGAACCGAGTCAAGAGAAACACTTGCAAGTACAAAATCACATCACCTATATCTCTTGTTAATCTAAAATGCAAGTACAGAGTTATTTTAAACTTTCTGAAATTTTATAATGAGGGGAGAAATTAAAAGATGTATCTGTGGGGCACCCGGATGGCTCAGTCTGTAGAGCACATGACTCTTGATCTTGGGTTCAGGAGTTTAAGACCCACATTAGTCATAGGGATTATTTAATTTAGAAAAAGAGAAGAATACTCTGGTTTCTCCTTAGATTGAATAAATCTTTCACTTTTTACTTAAAAAAAGGAAGGAAAAGAAATATAAGTATTTGTGTGAGTTTGCATAAGGAAACTTGAAAATAAATAAGAACTAATAAAATTATTCGTGGATGATAAGGTAAGGAATAAAGATGGAAATTTGTTCTGATCATTTCTAGTCTTTAAGTTCTTACATACTTTTATGCAAAATATGAAATGATTTTTTCAAATCATGTGTTATACTTTATCTAGTACAAAAACTCATGAATATACAATACTTCCTAATTTTTTTTAGTACTTGCAAAAGTTTTATATTTTATTTTACCATAAAATTATTTTTAAAATTCTATCCCTAGATCCATATATATTCTCTTGGAATGACTTTGTATTGGGGAGCTGATCATGAAGTGCCTCAGAGCCAGGTAAGTCAAACTGTCACATCTGTACAACTTCATCCTTTTTAGAAAGCTGTTTCCTGTATTTATATATGTTTTACAGCATGTTGTCAGGCATACCAGCATTTCTATCCTGTTCACATTAATGTCATACTCTCAGAAGGAAATAATAAAATACTAAAGACATTATTGTTCTTAGAATGTTCTTAGAATTTATAGCAGTAACTATCCAGGTTTCAGCAATTTAGTCTGAAATGTAGTGACTTCTTCAAAAATTGTAGCAAGTCTATGTAATTTCTTCTAACTAAATGACTGATAAGAATGATTATAAGTGTTGATGATTTCAATCTTGAACTAAAGTGATAACCTTTTTTGATGCAGAAGCAAAGAAATGATAGGTCTCTAAGTATAGTTTCTACTTCATTACTTTTTTTTTCTTGTCACTTCAAAAGCATACTTCACTAAGCCTTTGGCAACAGACACCAATAAAACAACACTCTCTGAAGTCTTAGGCTCTAATGACCATTGGACTGTTTCTAGTCCTTATTTTCTAAAATAACCGATTCTTTAAGAACCAATATGAACACAATAATAAATAGTAATTGAAACTTTAAAAATATCTTTATTTCAGGCTCTGGGTAGCTCAGCTGACTTAGCATCTGACTCTTGATATCAGCTCAGGTCTTATGTTCAAGCCCTGCACTGGGCTCTGCATTGGGCTCCATGATAGGCATGAAGCCTACTTTAAAAAAAAAAAAAAAAAGATAACTATATATATATTTTTAATAGTTTGTTGTCAAGTTGGTTTCCATATAACTCCCAGTGCTCATCTCCACACATGCCCTCCTCCATGTCCATCACCCTCCTTCCCCTCTCCCACTCCCATCAGCCCTCAGTTTGTTCTCAGCATTCAGGAGTCTCTCATGGTTTGCCTCCTTCTCTCTCCCCAACTATTTTTCCCCTTCTTCTCCCCCATGGTCCTCTGTTAAGTTCCTCCTAATCCTCCTACACGTGCAAACATAGGGTATCTTTCCTTATCCTCCTGACTTAGTTCGCTCAGCATAACACCCTCAAGGTCCATCCATGTTGCTACACATGGCCAGATTTCATTCTTTCTCATTGTCATGTAGTATTCCATTGTATAGATAAACCACATCTTTTTGATCCATTCATCAGTTGATGGACACTTAGGCTCTTAGGGTACATGTGCCCCTATGCATCAACACTTCTGTATCCCTTCGGTAAATTCCTAGGAGTGCTATTGCTGGGTCCTAGGGGAGTTCTGTTGTGAATTTTTTGAGGAACCTCCTCACTGTTTTCCAGAGGGGCTGCACCAGTTTACATTCCCACCAACAGTGTAGGAGGGTGCCCATTTCTCCACATCCTCGCCAGCATCTAGTCTTCTGATTTGTTCATTTTAGCCATTCTGACCGGCATGAGGTGGTATCCCAGTGTGGTTTTGATCTGCATTTCCCTGATGATGAGGGATGCTGAGCATTGTTTCATGTGTCTGTTGGCCATCTGGATGTCCTCTTTGGAGAAGTGTCTGTTCATATCTTCTGCCCATTTCTTCACTGGATTGTTTGTTTTTCAGGTGTGGAGTTTGATGAGTTCCTTACAGATTTTGGATACTAACCCTTTATCTGATATGTCGTTTGCAACTATCTTTTCCCACTCCATCGGTTGCCTATTAGTTTTATGGATTGTTTCCTTTGCCATGCAGAGGCTTTTTATCTTGATGAGGTCCCAATAGTTCATTTTTGCTCTTGATTCCTTGCCTTTGGGGATGTGTCAAGTAAGAAATTGCTGCGGTTGAGGTCAAAGAGTTTGTTTCCTGCTTTCTCCTCTAGGATTTTGATGGGTTCCTGTCTCACATTCAGGTTTCAGGTCCTTCATCCATTTTGAGTTTGTTTTTGTATATGGTGTGAGAAAATGATCTTGTTTCATTCTTCTACATGTTGCTGTCCAGTTCTCCCAGCACCATGTGTTAAAGAGTCTGTCTTTTTTCCATTGATACTCTTTCCTGGTTTGTCAAAGATTAGTGGGCCGTACATCTGTGGGTCCAATTCTGAGTTCTCTATTCTATTCCATTGGTCTATGTGTCAGTTTTTGTGCCAATGCCATACTGTCTTGATGATGAAAGCTTTGTAGTAGAGGCTAAATGTGGGATGGTGATGCCTCCCATTGGTTTTCTTCTTCAATATTACTTTGCCTATTTAGGGCCTTTTGTGGTTCCATACAAATTTTAGGATAGTTTGTTCTAGCTTTGAGAAGAATGCTGGTGCAATTTTGATTGGGATTGCATTGAATATGTAGATCGCTTTGGGTAGTAATGACATTTTAACAATACTTATTCTTCCGATCCGTGAGCATGGAATGTTTTTCTATTTATTTGTGTCTTCTTCAATTTCCTTCATAAGTTTTGTATAGTTTTCATCATACAGATCTCCTATATCTTTGGTTAGGTTTATTCCTAGGTACTTTATGGTTTTTTGTGCAATTGTGAATGGGATCAGTTTCTTGATTTCTCTTTCTGTTGCTTCATTGTTGGTGTATAAAAATGCAACCGATTCCTGTACATTGATTTTGTACCCTGCAACCTTGCTGAATTCATGGATCAGCTCTAGTAGGCTTCTGATGGAGTCTGGTTTTCTATGTAGAATATCATGTCATCTGCAAAAAGTGAAAGTTTGACTTTTTCTTTGTCAATTCTGTTGTCTTTTATTTCCTTTTGTTGTCTGATGGCTCATGCTAAGGCTTCTAGCACTATGTTAAACAATAGTGGTGAGAGTGGATATCCCTGTCGTGATCCTGATCCCAGGGGGAAAGTTCTCAGGTTTTCCCTGTTGAGGATGATGTTAGCTGAGGGCCTCTCATAAATGGTTTTTATGATGTTTAAATAAGTTCCTTCTATCCCAACTTTATCGAGGTCTTTATTAAGAAGGGATGCTGTATTTTGTCAAATGCTTTTTCTGCGTCTATCTACAGGATCGTATGGTTTTAATCTTTTCTTTTGTTAATGTGATGTATCACATTGATTGATTTGCGAATGTTGAACCAGCCCTGTAACCCAGGAATGAATCCCACTTGATCTTGGTGGATAATTCCTTTTATGTGCTGTTGGATTCGATTTGCAAGTATCTTGTTGAGGATTTTTGCATCTGTATTCATCAAGGATTTTGGCTTGTAGTTCTCTTTTTTTGCTGGGTCTCTGTCTGGTATGGGAATCAAAGTGATGCTGACTTCATAAGTCTGGAGGTTTTCCTTCGATTTCTATGTTTTGGAATAGCTTGAGAAGAATGGGTATTAATTCTGTTTTAAACATCTGTTAGAATTCCCCAGGGAAGCCATCTGGCCCATGGCTCTTATTTATTGGGAGATTTTTGATAACTGATTCAATTTCTTCACTAGTTATGGATCTGTTCAGATTTTCTATCTCTTCCCGTGTGAATTTTAGTAGTGAGTGTGTCCATTTCTTCTAAGTTGTCCAGTTTGTAGGCATATAATTTTTCATAGTTTTCCCTGATAATTGCTTGTATTTCTGAGGGGTTGGTTGTAGTAAGTCCACTTTTATTCATGATTTTGTCTATTTGAGTGCTCTGTCTTTTCTTTTTGAGAAGCCTGGCTAGAGGTTTGTCAATTTTGTTTATTTTTTCAAAAAACCAACTCTTGGTTTCATTGATCTGTTCAACTGTTTCTTTGGTTTCTATATTGTTTATTTTGCCCTGATTTTTATTATTTTCTTCACCTACTGGGTTTGGGGTGCTCTTGTTGCTCTCCTTCTAGTTCCTTTAGGTGTGCTGTTAGATTTTGTTCTTGCACTTTTTCTAATTTCTTGAAATAGGCCTGGAGAGCAATGTACTTTCCTCTCATCACTGCCTTTGCTCCATCCCATAGAGTTTGGATTGTTGTATCTTCATTTTTATTTGTTTCCATGTATTTTTTAATGTCTTCTCTAATTGCCTGATTGGCCCATTTGTTCTTTACTAGGGTGTTCTTTTCTTTTTTTAATTTCTTTTTTTATTTTTATTTTTTTTACAAATAGTTTATTGTCAAATTAGTTTCCACATAACACCCAGTGCTCATCCTCACAAGTGCCCCTCTCCGTGCCCCTCCCCCTCCCCCCCCACATCCATCAGTCCTCAGTTTTTGTCAGCATTCAAGAGTCTCTCATGTTTTGCCTCTCTCCCTTTCCCCCACTATTTCCCCCCTTCTTCTCCCCCATGGTCCTCTGTTAAGTTCCTCCTAATCCTCCTATACGTGCAAACATATGATATTTGTCCTTCTCTGCCTGACTCATTTCGCTCAGCATAACACCCTCAAGGTCCATCCATGTTGCTACACATGGCCAGATTTCATTGTTTCTCATTGCCATGTAGTATTCCATGGTATAGATAAACCACATCTTCCTATGAACTTTACTAGGGTGTTCTTTAACCTCCATGTTTTTGGAGGTTTTCCAGATTTCTTCCTGTGATTGATTTCGAGTTTCATAGCATTGTGATCTGAAAGTGTACATAGTATGATCTCAATTCTTTATATTTATTGAGGGCTGCTTCATGTCCCAGTATGTGATCTATCTTGGAGAACGTGCCATGTGCACTTGTGAAGAAAGTGAATTCCATGGCCTCAGGATGTAGTGTTCTAAATATATCTGTCAAATCCATCTGGTCCAGTGTGTCATTCAAATCCATTGTTTCTTTAGTGATTTTCTGTCTAGTTAATCTATCCATTGCTGTAAGTGGAGTATTAAAGTTCCTTGCTATTAGAACACTCTTATTAATAAGATTGTTTCTGTTTGTGATAAATTGCTTTATGTTTTTAGGTGTTTTCGCATTTGGTGTGTACACATTTATAATTATTAGCTCTTCCTGATGGATAGACCCTGTAATTGTTATATAATGCCCTTCTTCATCCCTTGTTACTGCTTTTACTTTAAAGTCCAGTTTGTCTGTTATAAGTATAGCTACTCCAGCTTTCTTTTGACTTCTAGTAGCATGATAGATATTTCTCCATCCCCTTACTTTCAATCTGAAGGTATCCTCAGGTCTCAAATGAGTTTCTTGTAGACAGCAAATAGATGGATTTTGTATTTTTATCCATTCTACTACCCTATGTCTTTTGATTGGGGCATTTAGTCCATTTACATTCAGTGTTATTATTGAAAAATACAGGTTTAAAGTCATTGTGTCCTTTGAAGGATTCATGCTTGTGGTGGTGTCTCTGTTACCTTGCGAAAAGATAACTATATTTCATCAGAGCAAAGATTTAACATACAGAATTGGGTTTTATTTCAGGTATTTAGAAGTCAAAAACAAAAATAACTAAGTATAAAGGTTTGTTTTAATCAAGTTAAAAAGTAACTGTCATTTTAGGCTTTTATTCTAAAATTCAGACATCCTAAGATCCATGAAAGATGGATTATACCTTCAACTTGGTTTGGTCTCATTTTGTATCATGAAAAATCCTCCGTTTCAGCTTGATAAATAGAAGTGAATGAGTTAAATTATTACTGGATATATTGGTATCATATATTATGCATATATGCAAACTGTGATCACAGCCTATGATTAACACTTTATACTCTTCAGTTAACTGAAAATTAAGTTAATAATAATGTGTAAATTGGAGAGGAAATATAAACTTTTACTAGTATTTTGGTATCAAATCATAATCATTTAGCAAATATTCAATACCATTTCCTTTTTTTTTAATACAAATAGTTTATTGTCAAGTTGGTTTCCATATAACACCCAGTGCTCATCCCCAGAAGTGCCCTCCTCTATGCCCATCTCCCCCCTCCCCCCCACATCCATCAGTCCTCAGTTTATTCAATACCGTTTCAAAAGGTTAAGCCCCTGTATTGTGTCAGGCACTGTACTAGATACTAGGAATAGAATGGCCCATGCCTGTGGAGTACATCCATGAGTTCAGGCAAATAACCAGTTATAACAAAGTGTGAATGTTGTGGTAGGGAAATGTGGAAGATGCTGTGGAAAACCAATGTGAGCCTTTAACTCGAGTTAGAGAGTTAGGGTGTGTTTCTTAAAGGGTATTGTATCTAACATGAGATCTTAAGGATAACATAATACACAAATGAATGAGAAGCAGAAAGGATGGACCACAGGAAAAGCATGTTTCAACCAAAGTGGATGTACCAGTTTAATCTCCCACCAACAATGCTTTTCTCCTTATCAATATTATCAGTCATTTTATTTTCAGACATTCTGTTTAGTTGTGTATTAGCTTCTTTTTGTGGTTTTAGTCTGCATTTCTTTGTATGCCTATTGGGCATTTGGATATAATATTCTACAAGTCATGTCAATTAATTAAACAATCTAACATTCCAGTTTCTCTGTTTCACCAACATAATGAGAACTGATATTTAAATGACTTGAGTCATTACAGTTTTTGAAATTTAAGTTATCATGAGAATGTCAAGTTCTATTTAATGTATATTGAATATGTTACTTTTTATCAATTGTTAAGAAATCATTTATTTACCCAAAATGTACACACACACACACACACACACACACACACACAAACTCACTCACTCACTCACAAAACTGATTACCAAATATTTGAATAACCAAGGAATTCCATCTCTTTATTATACACTCCCCCACCCCTCAAAAATTTTCTGTGAAACTTCTTATCTTGGGAGATGGGTGTTAACTGTCTTCTGCTAGTAATTTTTTTGGATTATGAAAAGATAAAATGCAGTAAAATATATATACTGGAAGAGAAGGAGCTCATTTCCTCCAAGTATTTGAAGTGTGTTTGGTGTGGTTCCTATGACTCCTGCCATGACTTGTCTCTGTTAGATAAGATGTACCCACACTTCTCAATATGCCTTTTTCTTTACGTTTCTTTTACGTTTCTTTACGTTAGCCAATCAAGCTTGGAGATCATCTCAACAGCATACTGCTTGGAATGTGCGAAGATGTTATATACGCCCGAGTTTCTGTACGAACTGTCCTGGACGCTTGCAGTGCCCACATTAGGAACAGCAACTGTGCGCCTTCATTTTCCTATGTGAAACAGTTGGTCAAATTGGTTCTGGGAAATCTTTCTGGGGTAAGCCGCATTTCCAACTGGTGCAGATAATCATATTTTAAAATTTATCCGAATATCACAGCATTTTTATTAAAGATATATTGGTATCATTTTCTCAACGAAGACAAGGAACAGGAGATTAAATTTCCTGTTCTAATGTTAATGGTTTATTTGAAACAGTACTTAAAATTTAGAAGCCAGTGCAATGACATAGTCTCCTGGATTTCTTGAGAATTAGTCTTTTTCTAGAACTTTATTCCAGCAAGTACTACGTAGTCACAACATGTTAGCTAAAAACATCTGCTCTTGCCTCCTTTCTGACATCCTCAGCAAGTGGTTTTGTCTATTATGAAAATGCATTGACATACAAAATGGCTTTTAACATTAGTAATGCACTTTGTTGCTTTATAACCTCTTTCTTGGACACTTACTTGTCTGGACCCCTGGCTGTTCCTGAAATCCTCCTCACCTTCTATGGACACTGTCACCTGGTGGGCAGGGGTGATACATGCTTGGATCCCTGCTATATGCCCTGAGACCCGGACTCTCCCATTCTCTCTGTTGTCTCAGATCTGAAGAATCCCAAAATAACAAACCCTGTATCTGTCATCCCACCTCTGCATTTCTTGAGCTATATTCTACCCTATTTGCCTAGTGTGGATACCCTTTGGTTTCTGATACCTATCTAGATCCAAACTTTACCTGCTCTTACCCTTTCAAGTGAAGTCCTCCTCCTTTGTGTGAACCACAGATTTGCCACTGTTGCACAGTGTTCTTGACAGCTTTTTACTTCTTCCTTAGGGGTCTAGTTCTGTCATCTTAACCAGAATGTTGTATGGCTGGCAGGCATACATCCAAATTCCACACAGTTTGCCAATCAGTAAGAAACAGTCTCATAGATTCTTCCAGGCAAATGGTTTGTAAACTGTACCCCATGCAGCCTTTGTACTTCTTTAGTGAAAGGAATACAGGTAATAGAGACAGAGTGAATGAGATTCTCGGCTGCTGATTTCCCCTCCTTAACTGAGCTGCTCCAATTATAATTGATTATTTGTTTATATTCCTGCATGTTACTTTTTTAAACAAAGGTGCTACTAAAAATATATGAAAGCCCTCTATCTAAACCAGAGTTTCCTAAATATTTTCTTTTTTTCAAAATGTTTTATTTCTATCTGAGAGAGAGAGAGAGAGAGAGAGAGAGAGCATGGGCAGGGGAGAGTCAGAGAGAGAGGGAGACACAGAATCCAAAGCAGGCTCTAGGCTCTGAGCTAGCTGTCAGCACAGAGCCCGACTCGGGGCTCGAACCCACGAACCATGAGATCATGATCTGAACTGAAGTTGGATGCTTAACCAACTGAGCTACCCAGGCGCCCCTAAATATTTTCAAATATAGTTTTGTGGGAGATGCCTTGGTGGCTCAGTCAGTTAAGTATCTGACTTTTGATATTGGCTCAGGTCATGATCTTATAATTAATTAGTGGGATTGAACTCCACATCAGACTCTGCACTGACACTGTGGAACCTGCTTGGCATTCTCTCCTCCTTCTCTCTCTGTCCCTCCCCAACTTCCAGTCTCTCTCTCTCTCAATAAATGAATAACCATTTTTAATTTAATAAATACAAATTTCTTTATGATCAAATAATTTCAAGGAAAACTCAATATTTAAAAGAAATTAAAATATATTTTCACTGCAGAACTTCTCAGAGACTTTAATACACTAGACTGTTACCTTCAAGAATGATATGCCTACATGTAGGTGAAACTTATTTGGGTCCTTTTTTTTTTGTGTGTGTGTGTGTAACAGATGTTTCCCATAATACTAATGTTCTGTAGTCTCCCTTTGAGAAATATTGATCTGTACCTACTCTTTCACTTTATAAATAAGTAAGGAAATTGAGACTCACACAGCTTATGGGTGTCTGTTTCCTATTAGTTCAGGGATCTTTCTAGTATACCACACCTCCTCTAAGACTTGTCTTACTGTTTTTTTCCCTATGGTAAAATTACTGGAATTACTTTTTCTTCCCCTTTCTAAATTTTTTTTAATGTTTTATTTATTTCTGAGAGAGAGAGAGACAGCATGAGCAGGGGAGGGACAAAGAGGGAGACAGAATCTGAAGCAGGCTCCAGGTTCTGAGCTAGCTGTCAGCACAGAGCCCGATGCGGGGCTCCAACCCATGAGCCGTTAGATCACGACCTGAGCCGAAGTCGGACACCTAACTGACTGAGCCACCCAGGCGCCTTTTTCTTCCCCTTTCTATGAAGAAATATTCCTCCATGGAATTCTATTATCCTTCTATTAGTTGCCCATATTAGATAAAAGATCTCCATCTCTTTACATTTAGTATTTACGTCATTATTGCAGAAACTATTTGTTGCTTGTCTACATATGAAATCTGTGTTAGATACTGCAGATAGATATTAATTTGAATAAAATATTTGTTCTACGTTCTAAGGGCTCTTATTTAGAGACCATTTGCTTAATTATAAAATATAGAAAAGGGTATGGGAAGCAACACAAGAAGAATTTTAAAAGCTTTTTGAAGATTTAAGGGGAAAGAATACAAATTATGACTGCATTGAAAAATAGCACTTTGAACTAGATCCGAAAGTCTAGATAGAAAGTAATCTAGGCAGAGGGACATAAACCTAGATAAATGCTGTGAAGCAGGAAAGAGCAGGGTATGTTTGAGGAATGATATTTAGTCTTAATTGGGTATGTTGTAGGATTGTTTAAAAGGAGAGAAGAATAGAAGGATCAATCAGGGTGTGAATATGGGGAGCCTGTCTTTCCAGAGGCAAATTTCTAAGAAGAAACAACACTGTCCCCGTCATCTTTCCATTGCTCTTGCTAGTATCACTGGAGAGAACTCCAACAGCTACCATTTTGGGTTTTTTTTTTTAATGTTTATTTATTTTTGAGAGAGAAAGAGACAGAGAGCAAGTGGGGGATACACAGAGAGAGGGAGAGATACAGAATCCAAAGACAGCTCATAGCCTGACACGGGGCTCAAAATCCTGAACCACGAGATCATGACCTGAGCCCAAATCAGATGCTCAAACAACTGAGCCAAGTTGTGCTGGATTTATAATCCATATTCAAACACATTTCACTAATGGAGGAATATTAAAATATGTGTGTTTTTTAGTTCTTTATTTAATTCCTGTATAGTTAACATACAGTGTTAGATTAGTTTCAGGTGTACAACAATTCTGTAGACTATTACTCAGTGTTCAGTTGCTCATCATGATAAGTGTACTCTTCATCCCCTTTACCTATTTCACCTATCCTCCCACCCCTCTTCCTCCTGATATCCTCTATTTTATTTTATTAATTTTTTTTAAAGTTCTTAGTTTATTAATCTTCTCTTGAGAAATCTGCATGTTCACCACAGATAAAGTCACTGCAGAATCTTTTTACTCCTTCTCTTGTTCGGTCTCCAGCTCACTGCTAGGTATTTCATTTCTTTTTGCTAACACCAATATTGGCTTTTGCACAGTCCCCTTGACTTTCTTTATTCCTGTTCTTGTGTTCCTTTCACTGTTTTCTTGAGGTCTTTTTCTTCTCATATGGACCATGTCTTGCAAGTCTATGTTTGGGTTAATTTTTCTTTGCATAATCCAAGGAATCATAAATCATTCAAAGCCAGTTATCTTACCACCACCAAAATGAGTTATGAATCCAAATACAAAGATGATACCTGGTGTGGTCTTGTACATTTCGGTGAGCTTTTCCCAAATTTCTGTTGTAGGTACTGTTGCCTTTCTGGGATGAAGAATATCAATGACCATTTGTTTCCTCTGAAGTAGTCGGTTGGTTATGAACTTCCCAGTCCAAATAGTTAACTGTGTCATTTATAATGGCACCCAAGCTTCAAGCAGCCAGGGAGGGAAAAAATGACATGCTTTATTTTAAAGGAGTACCCTGAGTTAAAGTTATTAAAGCTTAAGACTACTTACACATTTTATTATAAGGAAAATTTAAAAGAGCATTGATTTAAATTTAATTCTAATCCCTCAATATGTTCATTTAGTTTAAAGCATTTCTCAAATGTAATTTCTGGCAGGACAAGTCTGGAAAATTATTTTTGAAAATTATTTAAGTCAATACCCTCAATGCATAGTTACAATCAGGAGAAAACTTTTATTGTACCAGAATTAACATGTTTTTCAAATTATAATCTAACTTGACAGATTAATGTAATATTCACAAAAAAAAAAAAGAACTCTTCAGGTTTACTGTTTTCAGATGTAACTCATTTTAACTACTTTAGTTTGGCTAACTTTGTTCATTGTTTAGCAGATTAATTGCTCTTCTATAACTCTGCCTTATCTTTCATTTCGTGAAGATGAATTGACCAGAACTGAGCTACATAAATCTTGTTGAAGGAACACAAATTACCAGTAGCAAGTGCTGAGTGTCTTTAGTTAATGTTTTACTCCAAAAATTGCCTAACTAGTGTCATTCTGTAGACAATTACCATGAAAACAAAGGGAGATTGTTTTGTCAAACTTGATTTTTGATTATCTGTGTACAGACAGATCAACTTTCCCGTAACAGTGAACAAAAGCCTGATCGAAGCCAGGCTATTCGAGACCGATTGAGAGGAAAAGGGTTACCAACAGGTAAGAATATATTAATAGGAAATTTTTGAGTTTTAACCTTATTTTTGTTTCTTTTATGAAATCACACTTACCTGACTTGGAAATCTGATTATTGTGACTGCAATTAGAATACAACTATGCAGAAGCCCCTGGGTGGCTCAGTCAGTTAAGCATAAGGCTTCAACTCAGGGCATGATCTCGCAGTCCATGAGTTCGAGCCCTGTGTTGGGCTCTGTGCTGACAGCTCAGAGCCTGGAGCCTATTCAGATTCTTTGTCTCCCTCTCTCTGCTCCTCCCCTGCTCACACCTCTCTCTCTCTTTCTCTAAAAGGTAAATAAACATTGAACAAAAGGATTCCCTGCAAAGTGTAAGCAGGGAATTGACAGGAAGAATAACTATATTAATATATAAATCCATTAAAATTATGCAGAGAACATTACTAAGACAGCCAGGACTCACATAGTAAATCAATTCCTTTCCAATATTGTTATTACAGCAGTAATATCATTTATTTGCTTTATCATGGAATTTTATTTATTTTTATTTTATTATTTTTAAATATTTATCTTTGAGAGAGAGAGAGGGATTGAGGGAGAGGCAGAGAGAGAGAGGGAGAGAAAGAATCCTAAGCAGGCTGCGAGCTTTCAGCAGAATCCCATGCGGGGTCCAGACTTAGAAACTGTGAGATCAAAACCTGAGCCAAAACCGAGAATCGGATGCTTAACCAACTGAACCACCCAGCTGCCCCAAAAACTGCATTTTAAAGCAAGGTGAAACAGACACATACAAGTTCATATACATAAACACTATTGAAACAAAGTTTCAGAAGGCAATATTATATTTTACGTAGCCTGTTTATTTCTTTGTTTCTTTTTTTTTAGATTTAATTTTATATTTTTTAAGTAATCTCTACATCCAATGTAGGGCTTAAACTCACAACCCTGAGATCAAGAGTCCCATGCTGTCACAACTGAGCCAGCCAGGCGCTCCTGCTGCACTCTGTTTTCTATTCTGTTTCTTATTTTAATCAGAGTCACAACCCCCTAAGTTGATTTATGACCAACTAATTTTTTGACTTGCAATTATCAAATACTGTTTTAGGTTATAAGATAGTAAATAAAACCTGACGAAGAGTGGTTTTGCTGTTTACAAATAACATTAGATAACTATGGTTCCAATTATATATAATTGCTTTTTTAAGAAAATTATTACAAATCCCAAACATGTAAAATGAAAGCAGAAAAAATGAATATTTACATGAAAATTTTTTTCACTGTTAAACTTCAAGCTTGGCTCACTTGTAAAACGAACTTTTGCTTTTGCTGATTATCTTTGTTCTCTGTTTCTCAAGCAATATTGATAATTCTGATAATCTAAACATTAACAAAAATATTTGTAGGTGAAGAATCTTATTGTCTTAAATCTTGTGCCTGGGCAAAGTAAATGTAAATATTGCTTAAATATATTCTAATAAAACATTCTAATTGATAATAGATTAAAAAGCTAAGATGTTTAACTTTTTAATTTAATCAGATAATCAGGGCACAGCTGTCTAGTTAAAATCTAAAAGTCTTATTGTGAAAACTAAATATAGACTCTTGATTATCTGAACCAAATGTTTTACAGAATTCAGAACTCTCATATTGAGAAGGAAAAATGTGCCCTCAGCAAGTATACTAAACTTGAGAAGTCAAGGAAAAGTAATAAAGTTGTTTCTGATGGAGTGATTCTGTAATGGTTCAGTTAGTTAAGTGTCTACTTTGGTACTGTTTTAGTCATGGTGAATAAGGACTACTTTTCCGAAAAGGTACCTTTGCTTTCATACCGTCAGTATAATCAATTTATTTCTGGTTACGTAAGGTTACTTTTTTAATACATACATTATTTATACATGGGTCAAAAAAAAAAAACAGAAGATAGACTTTGTTTAACTTTTAGCTTTTGCAATGCTTTGATGACAATTTGAAAAGTGTTTTTAAACTTTTCTTGTGTTTCCTACTGTACTTATGTCCATACACACACACACACACACACACACACACATTTTCTTCTTGTAGATAAAAATCTTTCCCTCTATTTTAAAACTATACTATGACTTGAGATATGATAAAGTGTGAACTTTGGTGCACTTTGTTAATCAATCAAATTTTCATTTAGTCTCCTATTTTAGAACTGAATAATAGAAAATTATAGTTAAATGTCAATAGCAAGCCGAAAGAGTCTTTTTCAAGAAGACATAATGAACACTTTAATAAGTGAATGTTACAAAAGTGATTTTTAGTGTTAAAGAAGTAATTTTTCTTTCTCTTATTTATCATCTTTTTAGTTTCTCTTCCCTTTCCCCCATCCCTACCCCTCCTTCCCTCACTTGCTTTCCTCCATTTCTCTCTCTCCTAATTTATTTCTCTTTCCTTTCTTTCTCTAATCTCTTCTGGAATTCTCTTCTATCATTTCCTACTATGATTAAATGGCCATGTTACAGAATTGAAGTTGGTTTGCTTCCTATTTGTTGAGTTAGTAACTATAATGTTATTAACTGTTATGTTTTAAATACAGTTTTTCATTTAAAAAAAAAGAAATGCTTCTGTATATAAATAGTCCCCTATTTTATTCCGTTCCATCATGTATTCTATAGAAAACAGAAAGGGTCATCTTGCCATATTTAAAGACTCAAGTGTTAACATAGTTTAGATGGCATTACTTTCAATCATTCAGTCTTATTGTTACAGAGAGTAATTATCACATACTATTTTAGTGTTAGCAGTTAGAGCCAGAGCTGAATCTATACCTACTCCTTAACATACTTTAAATAGCAGGTTATTTTATTGTCACTTACATTTATACATATTTATACATATTTTTAAATAAATGTGTATACAAAATTAAGCTCTCTGAACAGGTAGATGCTAAGGAGAGATGACACCTACTATATTAAGCACATTAGTTTTTGTAGATGAAAAATGAGTATTTGTCAATTGAATGGATAGGAGAAAAAGTTATAAAAATATTAAATTTAATAATACGTTTGTAATATAATTTTAATGGTTTCATAAATATATGACTATGATTTATTGTTTTAGATAATCTATTTTAAACATTAAGTTGTATGCAAAGTAATAAAAAATTGTAGTTAACCCTCTTGGGTCATATTATTAGACTCTTTTCTTACTATAACAACAAATATATCAGAAGTTTTAGGTGCACCTGGGTGGCTTAGTCAGTTAAGCATCTGACTCTTCATTTTGGCTCAAATCATGATCTCATGGTTTGTGAGTTTGAGCCTACGGCATCAGGCTCATGCTGATAGTGCGGAACCTACCTGGGATTCTCTCTCTGTCCCTCCTGCATTCACGTGTATGCACATTCTCTCCTCTCTCTCTCTGTCTCACATTCTCTCTCCTCTCTCTCTCTCTGTCTCTCTCTGTCTCAAATAATCTTTTAAAAAAGCTTTAAACCAATCATTAATGCCTTTTCCGATTTTGTTTTTATATTAAGAACTTTCAGTATTATTGTCTAATAGTTCTTTAGAATGCTTATTACTTATAGACTATCTAAATGCAGATAATCTCCAGGTGACTGTAGTGACTTTAAAATTTTAACAGAGAAGTCTTTAGATTGCCCATTGATTTTTATATCTAGTCATATCCCTTTATTGGAGAATTAAATCTCTATACCGAAACTCAAAAGAATTTGTAAGGAACTACAATTTATCATTCAAGATAAACCAAATTTTGTTTATGTTTACATTTTGGATAGAATTAGAGATCCTTATACATACAGAAACAATAGTCTTTTTTAGATCAAGTGTAATGGAAGAGTATTCCTCAGTTCTTAGCCACTGCTTTCCACAGTAGTATTACTGTTCAAGGGGTCTCTTAAACTACCTTTAACAAATGTATACAACCACATCTCAAAGACGGAATCAATATAATGTACCAATTATAGCCAGTACCAGACCAGCAATTAGCAGTTAATAGTAAATGGCATATACTAATATAAAACTTTAAGATTAAAAAATTGCCTCATGAAGAAGAAATACTCCTCTAGGACACCAGTGCTAGGGTTTGGTTTTTCTTTTTTAAATGCTTATTTATTTATTTTGAAAGAAAAAGAGAGTATGAGCGGGGGAAGGGCGAAGAGAGAATTCCAAGCAGATTTCGCAGGGCCCGTGCACAGCCACATGTGTGGCTGGATTCCATGAGATTGTGACCTGAGCTGAAATCAAGAGTCAAACGCTTAACCGGCTGAGCCGCCCAGGAACCCCAGCAGTGCCAGTTCTTAACTGCCAGTGGCCACTTGCAGTAAAGGGCTTTGTTATACTACATCAGTACTAACACATTCTCTCTGGTGAGAACCAACCTGAAACCTTTATGTAGTGATAGCTTTAGTTTATTAAGCTTCTAGCCATAGTTTTCAGGAAAGAAAATTTCAAAACCATGAGATACAAAATTAGGTTTAAAGAAGTAAGCGATTTTAGGGACAATGCCTTATATCTAAGTTATTTGATTGTTATACTGAAACTTAACAGTAACAGTTTTTATCTATGAATAAATGACCTTAAAAGGTCTTTCCTTATATCTTACCTCTCAGATCTGTCACAAAAACTTAAGGCCTAAACTAGTGGGCTGTCTGTACCCATTTTGTTATTTTATACTGCCAATGGTGATAAAATGGCTTCAGTAAGCAGAAAGAAATCAAACATTTCCTGCCAAGCTTAAGGCGGAAACCTACACCATGATCAGATCAGCATGATAGTGCTTCAGAACTTGGGCGTATTGACAATATCATGTTTCTTTTTTTATGTACTTGAACACTCTTGTGAGGACAGATGGGGAATCGGGGAGCCTCTTTTAATACTGAAACATCATTTTGAACTTAGCTTGTAGGAGACACTTGAATTTTTTGCCTTGTGTGAGGGGAAAGGTGAATGATGGTAAGGATTATGTTAATCATATATAACAAAAATAATTAAAACGCAATGTACTTTACAAAGAAGATTTTTTTTCTAGTTTAACTAAAATAAATGGACTGTGTTCTATTATGAAGACTTTTTAATCTTAAAATCTTTATTTCTCCCTCTGTTACAGATTTAAAAATGATAACTTTCTGGACTTTTAATTAATAGGAACTGAAATATTTTTATATCTGCTAATTTGCATAAAGATAAAAACCTAGCATTTGTAGAGAAGTAGTTATCCAAGAGCCACCTTATTAGCAATTAGTTTTAAATTTTATATGGCTGGTGAGAAGACACAGTGCTTTTAGGATACCATGCCCGTTAATATATTGTTAGTAAATACTAATGACCTAAAAGAGTGATAAATCTACCTGTTACAAATGGAATAGACTCATGGTATATTTTGGAAGTGTTTATTCAATAGTGGTCAGAGTAGGACTCACTGAAGAAGTCATATTTAAAATAAAAGTCTAGGATAAGAAACAACTAATCATGAGAAAGATCTGGGCATTCTCATTCAGGGCAGAGAAAACAATATGTATAAAGGTCCTAATATAGAAGAGAGCTTAATAAGAAAATCTGTGGCCTGGATGGAGTAAAAGAAGTGGAGATGAGACAAAAAAAGATTCAAACAGCAGACCTGAAAGGAGTCAGATTTTATCTTGAGTATAATAGTATGCCTTTGAGACTTATTGAAAAAGGTAGTAGCATCATGGAATTTATATTTTGAGAAGATAACTCTGACTGCTGAAATGGTTGGATAAAGAAAGAAGTAAGGAGGCCTATCCAAAAGCTATTGCAGTTTTCTAGTCAAGTGGTAATGTTAACTGGGAATAGGGTGATGCCAGTGAAAATGGACATAATCACATGGAGTAAGATATCTTTTCTAAGTTAAATAGCCAGTACTTCTGATGGATTTGATATGGGCAATAAAGATGATGAAAGATTTCAGGATGGTCCCTGTATTTCTGTTTAGAGCAATCAATTGGATAATGATGCCACTTTCTGTAATTGGAAGGATTGGGGTTGAATGGACATCTCTGGATGTGGAAAGCAAAAAGTTGGTTTTCAGCATGCTTGGTTTGAGGTGCTTCTACGATATACTAATAGAAGTTCTAATTATGTAAGAATGGAGCTCCCAGTAGACTTTGGTGCCAAGGATTTAAAATTTGGGAGTTATCAGTATATAGATAATACTTAAAGCCTTATTAGCAGATGAAATTATATAAAAAAAGAGTGAATCAGTTCTAAAACTGATAGCTGAGGAAATCCAACATTTGAATGAATATCTGATAGAGGAGGAAAAAGCAGACTAAGAATGAGCAGTCTAAAAAGTAAGAGAAAACCACTCTGGTAAAGAGGATTATTCTGTATTAAGTGACTGTCATTACCATCAGTTGTTGCTGAGAGGTAAGTAGTATATGCATACAAAATCATTGAATTTGGCAATATGGAGGTCATTAGTGATACATAAGGAGAGTTGCCCAGGTGTGGAGGAGTCAGAAGTTGACTAAAGTGAGTAGAATAATGAATGTGAAGTAAGAAATTGGAAACAGCAGTAGCAGGAGGGAAATGTGGTAACAGGGGAGCGGTTTTGTTTAGTTTGCTTTTTATTATAGAGATATTAAAGCATGTTTATATACAAATGGGAATGACTCAAAAGAAAGGGGGGTTAATTAAGATGGAGGGCAGAAGTTAACCAAAATAGTAAAATCTCTGATAACATTAAAGGAGGGGAGAATGAACACATATTGGGAATTGGCCTTTACCTGGTAGAAAATTTCATCTTTTGAGATAAACAAAAAGATTGGCAGACGTGGATAAATGTATAGAATTAGCCATGGGAAAATGAGAAAGCTCTCACCTGACAGATTCTGTTTTCTTGTTGGAATATGAGACAAGATCATCAGAAAACAGGAGAGAATTAAGGTGGGAAAACTGAAGAATGAGGGAACGTGAAGCACAGTAGAAACTGAGTGAAATTACTATTAATACATGGTGCTGAGTGTCCAACGTGTTTGACTATGAATTTATGACGTCGCCAAAATACTCGTTTGATTTTCTCTAAGTTTTGGCTATTTGTTGGAAGTTTAGTAGTAAAAGAAAGAAGATTGTTGAGTTCATCTATGGCTGTATGACCCTTAAATCCTTTCGATTCTTATTTTTTACCTAATGTATTCTGTCAATTTTGAAGAATATGTCTGTTCTCTATTTTAAATAAAATTTTAAATTAATGAGTTTCAATATGTGGTTTGTTTAAGAATGTAATTTATCCATAAAATATTGTAACATAGACATGTATTTATCAGTTTTAAGTTATCTTAGATTAGACACTAGAGTCTGTGATAATCTATGTCTAGATTTGGTGTGGTATATTCTCAGTGTTCTTTATATGACATACCCCAAATATAGATGTTATACTTATTTGCATTTTTTTTTATTTCTAAGAGAGAGAGAGAGACAGACAACATGAGCAGGGGAGAGTCAGAGAGAGAGACAGAGAGAGACAGAGAGAGAGAGAGTGAGCAGGGGAGAGTCAGAGAGAGAGAATGTGAAGCAGGCTCCAGGCTCGGAGCTTGCTGTCAGCACAGAGCCCAATGCACAGAGCCCAATGCGTGGTTCAAACCCACAAACTGCGAGATCATGACTTGAGCTGCAGGGGGATGCTTAACCGACTAAGCCACCCAGGTGCCCTACTTATTTGGATTTAAAAACATCCATGCTCAGAGAACGTTGAATTGCAAGAAAAGCAAAATGTTTGGATCTAATTCTCTAGTAAGCAAATATTTGTAGACCAACCTGAAATAAATTCACTTTTATAAGATCTTTAAGGTAAAATTTGGAGTCAGGGAATTAAAGCTTATAGCTATCACCCTGAAGAGGCCGTTGACTTATTCAGATGAATTACTAAGCAATTTATTATTACTAGGAAAGTTTTAGTCATTATTTTGTATTGTATACATAGCAAATAGGTTATCAGAGATGGATCACAGAAGGTCACACAGAAACTGTTCAGGGTTAGTAACTCTGAAGTATTTTTCTACATTTCTTTTTTGATAGTGGAGCCATAAATATATGACTTTTTTTTGTTATTCACTCTATGGATTCCAAAAAATAATTTCTGATTGGGCATTTTTGCTGTGTCTCAATGCATTTTTAGACTGGTGCCATAGAAAAATTAGGATGACCTACTGGTTTTTAAGCTATCAGATTATCTGGATTTCAAACAAATTTTCTTAGAACATATCTAATTATAATCAAATTTTGATACTTAAGGATAACAAATGCTACAGTCCTTTTTTGTCCAGGATATAGCAAGAATTCTTTGTTTCTTCTTTAAAAATATTTATTTAAATGACCAGAAAACATTAGGGCTGTGTTGAAGTGATGCATGTTTGAATTATACATTTAGAAGTTAAAGGAATGTACTCTACCTTCTATTATTACCCCAGATCATTTCATGGATAATTAATATGCTGCCAAATTGGATAGTATCAAAAACTTTTGTCTGTTTTAAAAAAGCAAATAATTTACCTTTGAACATAAAATAACACTACTCTAAAAAGTAAGTTCACTACATTATTGTTTTCATTAGATAAGAAACATTGGACCATCAAAAGTTGTACAAATATAACTTCTCTTTCCACTTTCACTATCGCCACCATCCCATTTCATTTCTGATCCCTCCATTAGGAAAATTTAGAAAATTACCAGCAGTTTCACTGTCAATAGTTAGTTTACATTCCAGTTTTTTTCTAAAAATTCTGTACATACATGATAGATTCTTATCATTCCAGGAAGAAGCGCTACTTCTGATGTACTAGACATACACAAGTCTCCATTCTCTCATCAGACCTTTCTTAACAAAGGGCTTAGTAAATCTATGGGATTTCTATCCATCAGAGACACACAAGATGAGGAAGATTATTTCAAGGACATTTCATCAGATAATAATTCTGCACGCGAAGATTCTGAAAATACCTGCTCACCTTACCAGTTCAAAACTAGTGGCCCAGAAAAAACTATCTCTGGCATTGATGTGCTTCCCAAGAAGAAGATTTGGGCTTCATCCATGGACTTGCTTTGCACAACTGAGAGAGACTTTTCTGGGGAAAGTGGTGGGTTCCGACAATATCTCCCTGAGGCAGTAACAGCGCGGACGTCAACCACTCCTCGAAAAAAGGAGGCAAGATACTCAGATGGAAGCATAGCCTTGGATATCTTTGGCCCTCAGAAAGTGGATCCAATGTTTCATACTCGAGAATTGCCCACTTCCTCAGCAATATCAAGCGCTTTGGACCGAATCCGAGAGAGACAAAAGAAACTTCAGGTTCTAAGAGAAGCCATGAATGTAGAAGGTCAGTAATTTTGTGTATGTTTGAGAGAAAATTGAATTGAAATATTTAAAATTGTTTTTTGAAATAAAGAAGGGTTATTAAACCATTCCACAGGTCTTATTTCCGCTGCCAACCCTTTATTCCCAGGTTAGTTTCTTCTCTGTCAGTTTCTGTTCTTCTTTCCACCAAAACCCTGATCAAATTGTACTGCTTTCACAAAGCCATCTTTAGTAAGCATCCTAGTTGAGTACTTTATAGCCCTGCAATATATGGGTTAGTAGAATTTTAAGATTGTAATCTTCTCAAGGCAGGAGCCATGTTTTCTTCTTTTTAATCCTCCACAGCACTGTCTATCTTGCACTATCTCCTAAGAGGCTATCCTAAAGGACTGGTTCATAGAGATAAGAGGCGGCTAATCAAAATCAGCAACTCTAGGGAGGCAGAGTAGCATAGTGATAATGAATTAGTACCCAAACCACCAGCTTCAAAAAACAAATTTAGGGACACAACTCCTGAAGATCATAATTTTTTGGTCTAGGATGAAGTTTTATATCCATATTTTAAAAGTCATAGTATTTAGGTTTATAGATCTAGCGTCAGACAGCCTACATTTGAATTATTTATTGCGTCAGTAGCTATGTGATCCTTACTTCAGTGACTGGGCTTAATCCCTCTAAGTGTAAGTTACCCCATCTGTAAAATGTGCTTAACCAAAATAGATGAATTAGGAAATAAATGTGAGGTGATTAATAAATCATAATATTACAGTGTTAATATGAGGGGCATAAAAAAACAACTTTATAAATGATAAATTCCTTTTTTTTTTTAAGTGTTTATTTTTCTTTGAGAGAGAACAGAGACTGGGGATGGATAGAAAAAGAGGGAGGGAGACAGAGTATCAGAAGCAGGCTAAGTGCTGTCAGTGCAAAGCCTGGCGTGGGGCTCAAACCCATGAAATGTGAGATCATGACCTGAGCCAAAGTCAGGCATTCAACTAACTGAGCCACCCAGGTGTCCCTGTGAATGATAAATCCTTATTATTTGCAGGGTAAAGCTCTGATTCAAAATACCTGGTTCTCCCACAAATCTCAATATATTCGAGTAGAATAAAATGATGTTTTAGACATGAATAGAGGCTATTTTTAACTTAAATAAATGGAAGAGAAAACAAAATTAGAGTTATCAATCTAATCCTCTACATTTTGAAGATTAAAGCTTTGTTATCTTCCCTTGCCTCCCAGACAAACTTTGGGACATAGCTGAAAGGCAACTTGAAGGTGCTTTCTAGTTCAGCTAGCAGGGTGACATAATCAAGGATCATATTCATGGTTAAGGCCATTATTTCCAGTGGATTATTTTTGATTCATAGATTACCTTCAAAGTGCTCTGCTAAAGGTTTGTTCTGTTACTTAAGCTTAAGCATAACTCTAGGCTGAACATACTCTACACATGGTGCTTTACTTCCAATAAAAGAAGCTTTGCTTTTTTTCTCTTCAATTCAGGAATTGCAAATTAGTGATGAATTTGAAATAAAGAAAATTATCAAACACTTAGTTGATATTATGGGCATGTATATGTGTGTGTTTTTAAAAAGTAGCCAGCTTTATGAGATTGTTGTATATAATCTTGTTCTGAAAAATTTCAAGGACAGAAAATAAAAACTTAGAAATGTGTGTTATGCTCAATTTTACACTTTAACTCTAATCAGTAAACTTGTAGAGTTGTGGCAGCAAACAATAGGCATTTTCTATAGCTTAAGGTCTCCTCTTTCAGAAGTTGTACTTCATGATTATTTAATATTACACAACACACAACAGCTACCATATGAATAATAACTCAGCCTGACCTTATGAACATGCCTTCTTAGAGACATTTATGTGAAGAATTCTTACCTGTGGGGGGGAGGGGGGAATACTAAAGCCTTAATTATTCATTCAAGTGGATAAAACCATGATAGTCTCAGAGTATAAATAGTGGAGATACATACTGATGTAGATGACTATTTCTAACATATATATGTTTTTTAACATGTGAAATATATTTTATTAACATGCAAATAATAAAAATCAACTCATAATTTCTAATGTCCTCATGGTGTTTCAAAATAATATTTACTTATTATTTGGTAAATTAATAGTGTGGATTAGTGAAGTCTGAGGAAAGTGTTTTTTTACCCTTGAACCTTGGTTTGAGACTTAAACAGTAAGAAGTTAAACACTAGTGGAAATATATTTAATCTTTTAAATTTGGCAACAGTAGTCTGATATAATTTGACTAGGTGATTTTTTTATTACCTATAAAATGAGTATTAAGCTAAACTGTGTCCTAGTTTGCATATGAGCCTTTTATCTTATCAGGGAATATATGCAGGCACATATGTTAAAGAAAGTTGGCTGCATCTTGTTTCCAAATATACATATATATCTACAAAGATAATTTATAATGTTATTGACCCTTATTTGTTAAAAATATTAACAAACCTAATTTCCAGATTTAGAAATTTTATATTCATTACAAGAAATACAAAAGATTTCTTTTTAAAAATAAAATATGCTTTGAATTGTTTGATTCAGGACCATATCCATCCTGAAATCTTTCTTTGCTATTGAGAAATTTTCAAAAACATTTGTTCTCACAAAGAACCTATACATTTTTTTCCCAGAGTATATTTTAAAACCAAGTTAAGGGAGGGGGTAGATGGGCATGGAGGAGGGCACTTGGGATGAGCACTGGGTGTTATATGGAAACCAACTTGACAATAAACTATTTGTAAAAAAAGAAATAAAAAAAAAAATAAAACGCCTCTTTGTCAAACTAAAACAAAAACTAAAATAAATAAAACCAGGTTAAATAAAACATCTTGAAAATGTTGGTTTATTATGGAAATGCTTATACCATCTTAAATAAACTCCACTATTACATAGTAACTTGTAGGTAGTAATAGATTATATTTGCTTTAGAAAAAAAATACTCTTTAAAAAGAATGTTCATGTTTATAATTCAAAAGCAATTACTCTTAGTTATTTAGTTGAATAATTTGCTGGTTTTATGCTGTTTTTTTTTCTAAAAAAAATTTTTTTAATGTATTATTTATTGCTGAGAGAGAGACAGCATGAGCAGGGTAGGGTCCGAGAGAGAGGGAGACACAGAATCTGAAGCAGGCTCCAGGCTCTGAGCTAGCTGTCCGCACAGAGCCTGATGTGGAGCTTAAACCCAGGAACCATAAGATAATGACCTGAGCCGACATTGGAGGCCACCCAGGTACTCCTATGCTGTTTTTTTCTGAAAGTAAGATAATTTATATTAGCTGTTCAAACACAAGTGCAGATTGCTAATATAAAGATTTTAGCTCGTATACAATGGAGAAAAAAGAACAAAAACAATACAGATCCTATTTATTTAATTCTCATGACATTAGGCTCCACAGATCCCTTTTATGTGTGAGAAATCAAGCAGAACAGTGCATATTAGTGTACACATATCTTTTTTAAACATTCTTGTTTTAAAGCATTTAAGGGACCACCTGAGTGGCTCAGTCAGTTAAGCATCCAACTCTTGATTTCCACTCAGGCTATGATCTCATGGTTCATAGAATTGAGCCACACTTGGGCTCTGTGCTGGCAGCAAGGAACCTGCTTGGGATTCTCTCTCTCTGCCTCTCTCTGCTTCTTTCCAGCTCGTGCCACACACACACTCTCTCAAAGTAAATAAACCTAAAAAACAAAAAGCATTTAAAAATGTTAATAGTTCTCTGTACAATTTTTATGATCTTTAAATTTGGCTGTTGCTGCTATCAATAAGTTTTGAATTAGAAGAGATCTTGGAATACATATCCCTGAGCAAGTGAAGATTTAATAACTGAACCAAGATCACATAACTAGTTAATGATAGAGTTTCTGTCATCATGGGAGGTTGTAGATTTCCATCTAGATTTTGGAGCTCCAGTCTAAGAATTTCCAACTACATGCTACTTCGTAATTTTTTTTTAATCTGTATTTGTATTTGTACTATATGTATATGTACTAATCTAGTATTTGTTAGGTTAATAGAGCAATCGCAAGAAAAGAAATTGCTAAATTTCACTTTGTCCTTTTAGGCATGCAGGGAGGCTCATTGAACTAATGGGAAAGATAGTTGCCTCCTTCAGCCTCGGATGTATAGCCCTTTCCTTAGTTCCTCAAAAGGAGCCTTTACCCAAATCGCATTTATAGCATCTCCTTAGCTGACATCAATCAGCCAGCTAACACAGGGGAGACCAGAATTTGGTACTGGAAGGAATCTAGATACTATTTAAACCAAACCTCTCAATTTCAAAAGCCCAGACTAGACTAATTTGCCACAGGAGATACATAATTTATAATTTATAGCAGAGCTGTATTTAGAATCCAGATCTCTTGAAATCCAGAATAAGATTTTTTTTTCCACTCTGAATTCAAGCAGAAACCATATACATTTCAAATACATTGTTTGGAAAATTTTTTACTGCCTGAAAAGTTGGACATTCCACTAACCACCTAACAAAACCCTCAGTTAAGTCTCTTTCTAATAAAATTATGTAATTTTCAGTACAGTAAAACATGATAGTACAATGAAAAAAGGCTCAAATAAGGCACTTTTGGTTCTTTCTGCAGCAGACCACACTGGATTGAGGTTATGATAGAGCTCTCTACTGTGTCGCATGGTTTGTTGTGGTAGTGTTTTAACCAGGTTTTCCTATGGTAGCATCTGTAAGACAGTTATCCTATAGCTGGCAAGATCAGATAGTAAACTATTAAAAAGCTGTGCTTGGCATTGAATGTTCTGATTTCCTTGGGAACAAAACAAGAAAGGAACAGAAAAGACCCCAAGAAAGAAACTATACTTGAAGTTTAAAAATTATAAATATAAAGTCATTCCTCTAATTATTAAGTTAACAATCGTTCAGATGGTTCTCTGCATACAGAAAGCATTAAGGATGGGCCAGGAAGAAACAGTAACAGTTTTCTCTTGTGAAAACTAGTTTTAAAATGTGATGTCACTTTTTTTTTGGCTTTATTCTTTTCACTTCTTTCACCTCAGTATAGGACTATCCTAGTCTACTCGTTTCTTCTTCCTTGTTCCTGGTATCTTTTTTCCACTTCTCTACTCCATCTTAATATCTGAGAAATTGTCTGTTTTCTAATAGAAGTATCTGTCACCATATGTCTTGTGTGTAATTACCACACACTCCGTATCTAACATTGCCGAGTGGGTTGGCAGCACATTCCTGATTATGAGAGATTGACTTGGAATCAGTACTGTGAGTGTAGTATGAACAGTACTCCACGCCCTGGGTGGGGACCATGAATACCATTTTGCTTCCAACAGTCAAAACTCCTCTGTATTCTGTAAAAATACTAGAAGAGAATATGAAGAATAGATATAATTAAATCCTTCAAAAGTGACTGTGGTTAAATGTTACTATTTAAGGAGTTTTAAGTCAAACTACTGTACATCAACCTTAAATATTGTTACAGAAGACAATATTGTGACCTCTGGTCTAGCCTCATTTTGCTGTTCTATGACTGCCTTGTGAATGCAGTTTAAACTCTGTGTTATGCAACTAGAATATGTAAACACTAAAGTATGTGAGCCTGTTATTATTGAGGCACCTTAATGTTTCATTTTCAATCTTCATGAGAAGATTGAATTTGAAAGCTCATATGTTTTTATAGTTGCATTTTAGAAAAGCAAGAGGGCGGGTTTATAAATATTACAGTTTACCACGTAGGATACTTCTAGGGACATGTTATGAGAGAGAAATTTTTTTCTCAAAACTTCTCTTCTAAAATCCAGAACTGATAAAGATTAACTATTCAGTTTTTATTTCTTCATCTTATGTTGTTATTTGGATTAATTAATGAACTAAAATAATTTAATATTCAGTTTCTATTTCATTCATATCAGTTCCACAAATGTAAATATAAATAAGCAGGGATTTTAGGTGATTTGGTCAAATACCGCATTTATTTCAGGTATTGATAATAAAATATATCTGATATGATACAAATATATTTTGTATCTATGAACAGCACACTATTATAGATGGAATCAACATCTTGGCCAGAAAGAATCAAGTGCCCAGTCTATTTCTAAGACTGAATTTTAAAGAGATTTATATTTTAGACCAGCAGAACTTCCTCAGTGAAGGAAATGTTCTATATCTACAAGGTCCCAACTCAGTAGTTATAAGCCACATGTGACAGTTGAGCACTTACATTGTACTGGCTAGTGCAACTGAGGAACTGAATATTTTATTTACATTTACATAGCTATATATGCCAGGGGCTGCCATATTAAAAGAGTACAGCTTCAGACCATTCTCATATAAAGTAAGTCCAATATAAAATACCAGTATTCAAATGAGGGAAGCTTTAGTTGAGAAACATTTGGAAAGGAGAATAAACGATTTACTTCCCTTCTTTGATTTATGCATTTTGAAAGAATGGAATTGCATTTTAAACACTAAAGAAAGTTAATGATGAAACAAATACAAACTTTCCAATATCTATATTCATAGTAACATAATACTGATTTTCGAGTCTATAGAAATCACAGCCTATTTTATCAAAAACTAGGGACCTAATTTAAATTGAACTCATACATAATTAACATGAACCCAGTTTGGCTTTGGAGTAGACACCCAAGAAGCATAGATTGCTATGTTTTAAGAAAGATTTAAGAGGCATCATACTAGCAACAGTATCATAGTAATTTTTCAGACCTAGCAGTTTAAATCTCCAAAGTATTTCTTCATTCCATCCCAGTCTCTCAAATCCTTGCTCCCGTGGACTATGGAAATAGCTTTCTAAATTGCTATTTCAACTACCATTTATGTCTTTCATTTTTCTGCCACACAAATCTGAATAATTTCTTCTCTGCCCAGCCATGAACTTTTCATCATTTGAGCAGGATAAAATTCTAGCTCCTTAGATCATGTCTCTCCAGTCTCATCCTTTTTAGCATTTCCCATCTCACACCCCACACCAATACCATGTGGTGAATTCCCTCAGTCTCTCTGTCTCTCTCTCTCTTCCCCTTCTTCCCTCCCTGCAGCCAGTTCTCCATTCCATGACTTTATTCATACAGCTTTCTGCCTTAAGACTATCAGAGCTTTCAGGCATTTCTGGTTCAGGAAGCTTTCTCTCACCTTCCCAGTTTAGGATGATGGCATGTTTTTTCATTGAAATTACTTGTTTTGAGGAATTTGTTTCTCTTTCTATAGATACCAGAAATTTGGCATAGTGTAATTCATAACTGTACCCTTAGTATCTACCACTATATCCTACATTTAATCTAAACAGTATTGCAATATAGTTATTAACATTAAATATTTGGTATATGCTATTTCAGATATGTGATACAACAATATTTTCTGGTGAATTGTGCATAGTGAGCGGAAATCCTTCTTCTGTGTTTTGTCCAACTTCAATAGAAGTTGTGGCCTGACCAACCAACAGTAAAGACAGTCAATTTCATTTAGAATTCTGACTGTTCATTTGAAAGATTTAGAACAGGCAATAAAGTCATAACACAGGATCCTGGAGGATGCTAGAGGAGTGGTAGCCAACCCAGATGCAAGACACAGCCTAGACTGGTGACTGCTACATTGCACATGACTCTTAGGAGGGAACTGGAGACTTCATTCTTTTTACCGTTCCTGCTTTGCACAAATTTTACATCTATAAAGTAATTTATAGTTCATAGAGCATTTTCCCATTTATCTTTCCTCAATTACATATATTTATATTTGCATGAGTTCTGTCCCTCCTGTTTAAAAAATGTTTTGATCATCTCTAGCTCTTAATGGGGTTTAGAACATGTTTAATTCATAGATCATGTTGCATGGTATATGAATCCAGTGGACTCTTGTGAACATATAAAAGGTATAATCTTTAATCTCTAAAAATTAATCCCTTGAAAAGAAAGCATAAAGAAAAACATTTCATATATGAAAACATAATATCATTATTTTTGTTTCTCTGGTTTATTTGAAAACTGAAATACTTTGTTAGGGCTAATAACCTTAAAAATGCAAGGTTTAAAATATTTTTTATAATTCTTTAATTCCCTGATGCTACAGTTGTCTGCGTCTCACTTTCTGCATGTTAAATGTCTAAACTTGAATATGTGTCACTCATAAATGATTACAGTTGATGCTTGGTTAGGTTCATTTTAATGCGAAAATTCTAAATTTGAATGTTTCACCTGAAATAGCTTTATATAAGCTCAGAATATTATGCAAATCTTCATAATACCCTTAATATTAAAAGTATAGTGTTCATGATCAGGTACCACAACTATATGTTTAAAGTGTTAAGTGTGAAAAAAAATTTAACTGAATTGTTAAGTGTGTTAAGTGTTAGTGCACATTGTGACTCTTAGTTGTCAAGAACTTATGGCTAAATGCTCTAGCCTATTGAAAAGCTGCTTTTCATTGATACTATAAGTGGAGTCTATTAGAATTGGAGTGAATTTTGTTTAAATGATCAGATGACAGGGGCACTGAGTGTCTCCGTTAAGCATCCGACTTCAGCTCAGGTTATGATCTCACAGTTCATGGGTTCAAGGCCCATGTCAAGCTCTGAGCTGACAGCTTAGAGTCTGGAGCCTGCTTCAGATTCTGTGTCTCCCTCTCTCTCTCTCTCTCCTTCCCCCACTTGTGCTATCTCTCTCTCTCTCTCTCAAAAATAAGCATTTAAAATATTTTAAAATATTTTAATAAAAAAATAACAGGTCAAATTTCAGCTAAAGAATAATAAAATATTTGTCAGATTTTCATATCTTGTATTCTTACAAGAAATACCATACTCTTAATTATGGTAAAAAAAAAAAAAGTGCTAGAAACTAAAAGATGTCTTCAGTTGTCAGAGTATGTATGATTACCGAATCTTTGTAACTAGACTTCTCCCTAAATGTTAGTTATTTAAACCATCCTTCTGTAGACCCTATTCTTCTCAACTTCTCACCACTGTTCTACAAAATGTTTTTGCGAGAGAACATATGCCTATGTATTTTGTCTGTTTCTACAGATAGATTCACATACACCCAATTTAGTGCTACTTTTTTGGTAAAAGGAATCAAGACTGATTTTACTATTTTATTTATTCTTTTGTACTTGTTATTATTTATACACTAAGGTTCTTTCCTACAGCTTCATTTTACACATTTAAAAACTAACTATTCATAGGAAATCAAAGAGAAGGAAATTGATTGTTAAAATGAGGAATAATCATGACCCTAAATGGACCCTAAATGATTTGTTCAGTGTAGGTTTCATTTAAATGTTTACTGAGAAATTTGCAAACCAACAAATTAGATATTGAATGTAATTTTATCCCACAAAAGCCAAATATAGTTCTGCAGTTATAATGGTGAAAGCTTAACATTTTGCTATAGTTCAATGAAAGTGGCCATATGTCCATTTTATAAAATATATATTTGATTTTTTTTAATTTAAATTTTAGTTAACATACAGTGCAATATTGGGTTCAGTGATAGAATCTAGTTATTCACCACTAACTTACAACACCCAGTGCTCCTCACAAGTGCCCTCCTTAATGCCATCACCTATGTAGCCCATCTCTCACCCACCTCCCTCCATTAAATTTGTTCACTGTCGTTAAGAGTATCTTGTGGTTTATTTCCCTATCTCCTCTTTCCATCCCCTGCCTTCCCATTCACCTATTTTGTTTTTTGAATTCCACATAAAGTGAATGGCCAAATAAGATTCCATTGTATATATGTACTTCTTCTTTATCCATTCATCAATTGATGGACATTTGGGCTCTCTCCACAGTTTGGCTATTGATAGTGTTGCTATAAACATTAGGGTACATGTACCCCTTCAAGTCTGTATTTTTGTATCCTTGGAGTAAATACCTAGTAGTGCAATTGCTGGATTGTTCTATTTTTAGTTATTTGAGGAACCTCCTTACTGTTCCTTTAATTTCTTTTTTTACATTTTTTTTTATTTTTATTTTTTTTATTTCTAGGAGAGAGAGAGACAGCGTGAGCAGGGGAGGGTCAGAGAGAGAGGGAGTCACAGACTGAAAGAGGCTCCAGGCTCTGAGCTGGCAGTCAGCACAGAGCCTGACCCGGGGCCCGAACCCACGAACTGAGAGATCATGACCTAAGCGAAAGTTGGACGCTTAACCGACTAAGCCACCCAGGCGCCCCTACATTTATTTATTTTTGAGAGACAGAGACAGATTATAAGTAGGGGAGGGGCAGAGAGAGAGAGAGACACAGAACCTGACGCAGGCTCCAGGCTCCGAGCTATGAGCACAGAGCCTGACGCGGGGCTCAAACTCACAAACTGAGATCATGACCTGAGCTGAAGTTGGACACTTAACTGACTGAGCCACCAAGCCACCCCACCACCACACTGTTCTTAAGAGTAGCTGCACCAGTTTGCATTCCCACCAACACTGCAAGAGCGTTCCCCTTTCACTGCATCCTTGCCAAAACCTGTTGTTTCTTATGTTGTTAATTTTACCCATTCTGACAGGTGTGAGGTGGTATCTAATCATGGTTTTGATATGTATTTCCCTGATGATGAATAATGTTGAGCATCTTTTCATGCATCTGTTAGCAATCTGGATGTCTTGAATATTGTTAATAGAGCTACGCACATCATTCAAGAATGTTGGCGTTCATGGCATTCATAAAACTTTGTAGTACACAATAAATACTTAGGAGTGTTTCTTTGTTTAAAAAAAATAGTCTAACACTTTTTAGTTAAAATAACAATCACCAGGTTGTTTTGATCTGGGTATGTGATGATTTAGTGTACTCTCTGTTTTTGTGTCTGTATAGAAGTTTTCATAATAAAAAAGCTGGTTTTCTTTCTTAATCACTCAATTAATACCACATTCTTGGGATCTAGAACAAATCTAAAGTGCTTATATCATTACATATATTAAATATATATATTTAAATGTAGATAGAAAACATGTCTGTGGTATCCGGATCCTGCAAAAAGAAAGGTTCTCAATAATGTTAGGACACCTCATAGATAATTAGGAACTACCCTTCTGCAGACCAGAACAGAGGACGAAAGCTTCTCTGGAACTAGTTAGTGTCTACTGGGTGTCTTCAAGTAGGTCATCTCAGAAGGCCAAGCCATGTTCCTGTCAGATTATTTGATCTGTAAGCATGCAAAACGTGGGGCGCCTGAGTGGCTCAGTTGGTTAAGTGGCCGACTTCGGCTCAGGTCATGATCTCACGGTTCGTGGGTTCAAGCCCCGTGTCGGGTTCTGTGCTGACTGCCATCTCAGAGCCTGGAGCCTGTTTCAGATTCTGTGTCTCCCTCTCTTTCTGACCCTCCCCTACTCACACTGTCTCTCTCTCTCAGAAATAAATTTTAAAAAAATTAAAAAAAAAAAAGCATGCAAATCGTGCCTCTCCATATACACGAATGCAAGATACTGTCTTGGTAAAGGATAGGTTTGTAATAATTTATGTTTGTACTGAATTTTATAAGAATTCCTGAAATGGTTTAATTTATTACTTAATTCAGAAATAGAAAGCCTATACTTTCAAAGGCTAGCTTTGCTCGTAAGCATGACTGAGTAGTAAATATTGCCTGGAACTTTAATCTGGCCATGCCATTACATGAAAGGAACATGGCTAAAAGCATTTTGAAAGAAATATTCCAGAATACGAAGCTTACAAAAGAGATTCGTACACTCTAATTAACATAGACTGCCCATTCCTACCCCAGTCTTAGAAGAAGAAAAAAAAACAGAAGTCTTCCCATCCCCTAGTACTGCTGCAAAACTAGTAATCGATTGCCTGTTTCTGGAATACTAGTGCCCCATTACTATAAAGCAATAAAGGATCATAAGGCACTGCCCGCCCTCCCCCCAGGGTGTGGTACTGAGAACATTTACAGACCAACAGTTCATCATGGGAAAATGATTTGTTGTTATACTTTTAAGAGGGAATAATCAACACTGCATTAATTTGCCTCACAGAAGAAACCCAAGAATTATAAAAAGGAAAGAGAATATGGACACATGAAATAATATAAGAACAATTATAAAGCACCACCAAAGAATGGAAATTTAAATTTAAATGTATTTACTATCCAGCAGCCATTTGGCAGAAATAGCTATGAAACAATAAATTCATTTAATGGGGGGTATGAAATTATTATTGCATGGCATAACATCTGAGAGAAGTTCTCTATTCTGTCTACTAAATAGGCTTATTGCAACTTTGTATTTTTCTTTGTAAGGTAAAAACCTTATTCCCTCTGTAGTTTTGAGTCCACTCCTTGGCCTTGTTCATTTTATTTACTGTACATTGCAATGCCAGGTTTATAATTTCTTTAAGTTACCTTGGAAAAATCCCTCAAAAAATTAACATGGGGATTCTATAGCAATATAATAAAAAGTTTATTAGTGCCCCCTTGAAAATAACAGTTCTTAAGTAATCATTTAACTATGTTCATTAAATTTAAATAGAATTAAACAAAACCATTGTTTAATGTCTTCTATAATCTTTTCAAATAACATCTTAAACCAGAGGAATTTTTTTAAGTTATCTTATTTACTATAAGACTTCCTTGTGGTAGAATGGAATCATTTTTTAGAAGTATCGGTAAATCTTTGGATTTTCAATCCCAAAGCCCTTTTCACTAATTGTAGTATTATTTAATACTCATTTTCAGTGTGTGTAAAGCTGAACAAAGTAGGAGTCTTCTATATCATGCTTACTGTTTAAGGTAAACATTGGCAAAAGAACAAGGCGCAACTTCCTCTCAATCAATTCCATGGCCATTTTTACTTCTACTCTTCTCATTTTTTTAAAGTTTTATCTCAGCATGACTTCCTGATCCTGCCAGCACATCATATCTGTCTTGTTTCTACATGCCTGGGTTCTATGGTGCCATTTGACTATTTCATTCATTTCTCCATCTCTTTTTCCTTTAGCAATCTCTACTGAACACCTTGTAGCACAGGAATAATTCATTTTGCAAAGCTCTTGTTCCAAGCTTGCAAACTAATTAAAATGAATCCCTCACATGTCTCCTTTGTATTCTGTCATACAGCCCATTTCACCCCTCAGTTCCAGGAGTTTCCCATGGTTTTCCTTCTCTACTGCCAAAAAAAAGCCACAGAGCCATTCTGATTGGTTCCAGTAAAATTCATGCTTTCTAGTGTAATCTAAACTCTCATGGCTGTATAAAAGCTTTCATGTGGTTTTTACTGACTCTTATCACATCCTTCATAGCAGAACTTCTTTACTCTTCTCAAGCTCCCAGCCACTGGCACCCAGGAGGTAATTCACTTTTTTATTAGTAGGAATAAGACTCTTCTGATATAAGTATCTTGGGATTCCTCCTATATTTTCACTCTGTCCCTTGTTCATCATTTCTTTCTCTTAAGAAAAAGTTCTTCCTCCTTGCCAAACTGACCATCCATGTGTGTTGGGGTGTTTTTCCATCTCCTGTCTCCTTCACATTTTTTCATCAATTTCCCCAGTATCATTTGCAATTTTAGTCTCTCCCAATCTGCAGGCTTATTTTCCACTGATTAACATCATGCTCAGACATTCCAATCTGCCACAAAGATTCAGATAACTCATCTAGTCTACTTTTTTTTTTACATTGAGTTTTTAAAGCTCTATTTAAATGTGTTTTTGTATGTCTTGGGGAGTAGGTGGAGAGAGGTTTGTCATTTCCATCTAATTCTAACAATTCTAACAAGTATATCTGTGAGTCCACAATATGAAGAGCCACTGCTATAAATGCAGTCAGAGACCAGGTTGTTAAACGCTTTGAATAGCAAGCTAAGGAGTTTATAAACTATATTTTGAAGACTTTAAGAAAGGATAGCAATATACCCAAATTTTCATTTCTGGAAAGTTCACGCTCTGTAATATGAATCATAATATGAAATGGGCAAGATTGAAGAAGAAAGAATCTAGGATACATGAAGTAGTCCAGACATGAGATGAATAATGATCTATGACCATGAGTATGCTAAAGAAGAGATGAGTTAAAAACATTTAGAAGATAGAATTTTTATTTTAATGTGGTCCTGCCCACCTCATACAAGGCACACACTGCACAACCTCACAAAGTACCCCACACACACTCCCAATGCTTATTCATCTCATTCTATGGTGGATCTAAACATCCTGTCTTGAATTAAGTATTTTGTACTTAAACATTTTCAATTATTTGAGCTGGGGACTGTGTCTTTCGGTTTTCTATCTCTTTATAACGTGTAACACAGAGAATTACACATAGTAAGCATTCAAAAACTGCTTAATGATGATGTTTATATAACATCCACTCTATTCTCCTATCCAAGTACAAACCAGGCCCAACCCTGCTTAGGTTCCGAGATCAGATGAGATCGGGCATGTTCGGGGTGGTATGGCTGTAGACACATCCACTGTATCTTAAGAGCTTTGCATATATCACTTCCTCTAATGCTGACAACAGTGCTACTAAGTGTATACTATTATGATACCTGCTTTTCAGATGAAGAAGTTGAGCCACAGGAATCTTCAGTTACCTTCTTAAGGTGTCGCCCACCTGGCAAGTAGTGAGTTGAGATTCAAACCCAGGCAATCTGGTGTCATAGTCCAGGTTCTTAACCAGTATGCTGAACTGCCTCAAAATTGGAATCCCATTGTTTGAGTATCATCTAGCAACTGGTAATTTTAAAGCAATACATAGGGGTGCCTGGGTGGCTTAGTCAGTTGAGCATTCGACTTTTGCTTAGGTCATGATCTCACGGTTCGTGGGTTCGAGCCCCGCGTCAGGCTCTGTGCTGACTGCCAGCTCAGAGCCTGGAGCCTGTTTCAGAGTCTGTGTCTCCTCTCTCTCTGACCCTCCCCTGCTCACGCTGTCTCTCTCTCTCTCTCTCTCCTAGAAATAAATAAAAATATTTTTTAAAAAAAGCAATACATAAATTTTTTAGTCTCATAAGAGTAAAATGTAATATCTGATTTGTGTGAACAGTTCATGGATTTGCTTTCTAATGTTTCTGTTTTAATCCTTTTAGAACCAATTCGAAGATATAAAACTTACCACAGTGATATCTTTAGTACTTCCAGTGAAAGTCCATCTATTATTTCCTCTGAATCAGATTTCCGACAAGGTAAGAGGCATCTGAATAACCAAAATATTTTAAAGAATCCATGAATGTTCTTCTTTTTCAGCAGTGTTAAGATATAAGGTATCAAAAGAATAATTCTGTATAAAATTTAAAAATTATAAAAAGTTGCCAGTTACTCATTTTAACAATATTACAGGAACTTAATAGCAGTTTCATCAAACAACAATGTAGTTATTTTCATGATAGGAAATAATTCACTGTCTTCAAAAATGACTTACCTCTGAAGAATCTAATGACGTTATGTCATTAATTTGGTGGTATGAATATAATTTGTAAAAATTATCTTATTGGTAATTTTAAAGCAATACATAAAATGGTTTCATTTTAAATAAGTTACTTTATATTTTTATTACCTGGGTTATATTTTTTCATTCCTTTTTTTCATTCTTTAGTACGAAAAAGTGAAGCTTCAAAGAGATTTGAGTCCAACAGTGGTCTCCCAGGGGTAGATGAAACCCCAGGTCAAGGCCCGTCACAGAGACCGAGGTATGTGATAGGAGAAAACAGTAATATTATATTTCTAATTATTGATAATATATTTCCAGTTAATAAGATAATTGAAAATTATTTTTTCTTTTTTTCTCTTTTCCATTTTCTCTTTTCTTTCCCTCTTAATTCTTGGAAATTCATTTAATTATGTGAAAGACATTGTAGCAGTTTGAGTTGTTGATTCTTTTAAAATTAGAATTGGGTCTGATTATTTAGTCTGTGCTTGAAATTAAAATTGTCAATATGAATATAAAATCACTTATTAACAGGAAGTTTTAGAGGCATGGCCTTAAGCGTCTGTGATAGTACACCTTGATTTCTAAGGCAATAATTTATCTTTTGGAAGGATGAACAGGCTCCACAGCAGGTTTTTAGGGAGTATTATTTGTTGAATGAATAATCAGTAGGTTGCTACTAAGTAACCTATTATGTAAAAAGTTAATTATTCAGTACATATTTCCTGGCTTACAAGAGATTAACTTGTGTGTTGTTGTTTTTTTTAAGTCCAGTTTGGGCTGTTTATAGTTTATTTTCATACTGAAATACTCAACTGTCTAATAAGATGTTAGGTATTATTCATGTGCTGGGCTTAGGATGGTAGTATAATAACTGTATATTGATTTACTTTGTTGAAACTGAAAAGTGTCATATCAGTAGTGAATATATTGCTGTGTATCCTTTTCACATGTGCACAGTTCCCTTACATGAATAAAGCATATTCTTAATGTTAAACATTAATTTGAAATGTGTAATGTTCTGTTGGAGAACCAGAGGTTGCTTTAGAATTTACTTAGAAACCATGGAAATCCTTTTAAATTTGATATCTCAGTTCATTTAATTCAAGTGCCACCATATACAAAAGAATCATTTGGAGATTAACAAAAACTTGCCCCTTAGCTAATTAATTCTGGCAGACACTGTTTCACACCCGTAAACTATTAATAGACCAGGTAACCCTAGCCCTGTGATTAAAGCAGACAATTTATCGAGGGTTTAGAATGCAAGTAATTAAATACATTGCACTAAAGTAATTCCTTTCAGCATTCCAGTTTTTATTAAACTTATGTCTATTTGGGGGCGCCTGGGTGGCTTAGTCGGTTAAGCGTCCGACTTTCGCTTAGGTCATGATCTCGCGGTTCGTGGGTTCGAGCCCCGCGTCGGGCTTTGTGCTGACTGCCAGCTCAGAGCCTGGAGCCTGTTTCAGTCTGTGACTCCCTCTCTGACCTTCCCCTGCTCACGCTCTCTCTCTCTCTCTCCTAGAAATAAATAAAAATATTAAAAAAAAAAAACAAAAAACTTATGTCTTTTTTTTTTTCTCTTCCCTCTTATGCTTTTTAAGATAGTTCATGATACTTTATTTCCTTTGAGGAAAGTTCTAATAATTACTCATTTTCCGAAAGCAGTGCTATATTTGCATAATAGAATCTTATATTAATAGGACCCCATTGTGGTGAGACCCTGATTTAGTAATTTTGAACAAAGAGTAAGAGACAAAGATAGATTTATGCTTGATATTATACATTTTCTTAAAGACACAAAAGCATTTTGGGATGAACAGCAATAAAAAGCAAATATTGAGGGGCACCTGGGTGGCTTAGTCGGTTAAGCGTCCGGCTTTCGCTTAGGTCATGATCTCGCGTTTGTGGGTTCGAGCCCCGCGTCGGGCTCTGTGCTGACTGCCAGCTCGGAGCCTGGAGCCTGTTTCAGTCTGTGACTCCCTCTCTCACTGACCCTCCCCTGCTCACTCTGTCTCTCTCTCTCTCCTAGAAATAAATTAAAGAAAAAAAAAAACATTAAAAAAAAAAAAAGCAAATATTGAAATGCACTAAACACTATGGTGAATTGAAGGAGTCACCCTTGTCTACATATTTAATTTGGATAAAATTTATATAAATAGTATGATGCCCTTTAGGTTGATGAAAAGCATGAATAAAGATAACAATTGGAGAATTGTTAAGCTTATGATTTAAAAATTAATTGATTTTATAGTTCATTTGTTAGTTCTTTAAAAAATATATTCCTCCAAATAAAACTAAGTCATTTTGTGAGTTTTATTTCAGTTTTCTTGGTAAATGACCTCAAAAGATTATGAGAGAACTTTAGTTCGACTGTTTTTAATTTTAGGGGACTTTAATTTTAAGGCCACGTTAGCTCATAAAATTGTATTCTAATGATAAACTATCTTTCATTTCATACTTTAAGAGGAGAAAAAACCTCCATGTGGCATTCATAGCATCTTCATTAGATAAACACATACATAAAAAAAGTATTTCAAAAAGTAAATTCTTAAGTCTGTATATATTATATTTGATGTAATATGCTAAACTCAACTTCTTTTAGACAAGTCCCACCCTCTTTTTCTACCCACAGAAAAACACATTAACTAAAATACACTAAATTCCTTATACAAGTGCAGGATTTTCTGAATGTGTACAAAGGTTTCTGATAACATCCTTAACATGCTGGCACACAATTAGAAGGTCCTGTTTTGTTCTTTAGATCATATATTTGTAAGCTATAAATAGTGTTGTATTTTGACATGTTTCATGCTTCTTTATAAAAATTTCCATTCCCTTTAGCTAGATTGAAATGGAAAAACAGATCCAGGCAGTGCTATTGATTTGTATCATAAGGGGTGGGGGGAAATTAACAGGAAACTATGAGTCAGATGCAGCAGAATGAGTAATTTTTTGATTCTGGGTTATCAAAAGTGCCTTTCAGTGACCAAAATGGATATTCAATGCTGCTTTCCCAAGAACATCTCTTGTTTTTTTCTATGTTTACTTTTGAAGTACAATTTGTATGTAGTACAATTCCCACTGCTTCTGAACCTACCTGCTTGGCAAGGTAGACTATTTTTCTGACTTAAAACAACCTGTTCATTCATTCCTAAATGATCCACATTTTCTTAGTTTCATTTATTTGTTTGCTTTGTCTTTGCTTTTGTTTTATTTTGGGGTCTTTTTGGTCTTAAACTTTTTAGCCTTTATAGGAACTTCAACCAGATATTGTGTAGAGAGAGATGAAATGATAATTAGTCATTTTTGCTACCTATATGTAGCCCTGGTGTAAAAATAATTTTAACAAGAAGGGCAATATATTTGATGAAAATAACAGATGTGAGTTAAAATGTATAGATTCAAATTCTTATTTTATTATACTTGACCTCCCTTAAGTGAGAGAGCCATATAATTATATTCTGTCCTTTGCTCACGAAATGATTCCTGTGCACCTACCATGTACTGGGAACTTTAAGGTACTGAAGACAGAGCCATGAACAAGACCAAAACAAAAAAAAAAGAATCAGATAATGATGGTGCTTTTAAGAAAACTGAAGCATGCTAAGGGAATAGAGAGTGCACATAGTAAGAAACCATCAACAAAATGAAACATCAACCTACTGAATTGGAGAAAATATTTATAAGAAAGTATCTGATAAGGGATCATAGCTAAAATATAAAGAAATTATACAACTCAACCATTCCTAAGGCCAAATAATCCAATTTAAAAAGGGGCAGAGGATCTGAATAGACATTTTTCCAAAGAATACATACAGATGGCCAATAGACACATGAAAAGATGCTCAACATCATTAACCAGGGAAATGCAAATCAAAACCACAGTGCATATCATCTCATACCTGTTAGAATGCCTAAAATCAAAAAGATAAGACACCAGCATTGACAAGGATGTGGAGAAAAAGGAATCCTCAGCCACAGTTGGTAGGAATGTAAAATGTTACAATCACTGTGATAAACAGTGTAGAGGTTCCTCAAAAAAATTAAAAATAGAACTATCATATGATTCAGTAATTCCACTAGTAGATATTTACCCAAAGAAAATGAAAAAATCAAATTTAAAAACATATATGCACCTATATGTTTATTGCTACATTACTTACAATAGCTGAGATATGGAGGCAACCCAAGTGCCCATCAGTAGATGAATAGGTAAAGAAAATACAGGCACACACATACACACAATGGGATATTACTCAGCCATAAAAAAGAACGAGATCATGCCATTTGCCACAACACAGATGGACCTAGAGGGTATTATGCTAAATTAAATAAGTCAGAGAAAGATAGATACCATATGATTTCACATATATGTGTAATCTAAAAATCAAAACAAATGAACAAACACAGATTTACTAATCAACAAACTGTTGATTGTGCCAAAGTGAGAAGGAATAAAGGGGATTAAAAGGTATGGTCTTCCAGTTATAAAATAAATAAGTCAGAAATGAAAAATACAACATTGGAAATATAGTCAGTAATACTGTAGTAATGTTGTATGGTGACGACACTGAATGTGGTAAGACTGAGTAATATAGAATTGTTACATCACTATGTTGTTCACCTGAAATTAATATACTACTGTATGTCAACTACACTTTAATAATAAAAAAAAGTTTTTAAGGGAGAGCATACACACACAAACCGGAAAGGGGCAAACAGAGAAAGAGACAGAGATTGAGAATCTTAAGCAGGCTCCAACACCCAGCATGAGCCTGACACATGGGCTTGATCTCACAACCATGAGACCCTGTCCTGCATCAAAATCTACAGTCGAGTCGTAACCAACTGAGTCACACAGGTGTCCCAATAATTTAAAAAAAAAAATTTATTAAAATAGTCATAAAAAAAAGAGAGAGACCACAGGCTAAAGGGATAAAGAGTGCAGGGGTATGATGTCCAAATTCTATGTTTCATAGGCAGGGTGATCAGAGAAGGCCTCTCCCAAGGGTTATATTTGAACAGAAAACAATTTTAAGTGTCTGGGTGAACTATGCAGATATCAGAAGGCAGAGGGTTCCTTCTAGACAAAAGGAACGACAAGAACAGAGGCCTTGATGTAGGAGAGGTATGGGAGATGTGTTGCAAGTTAGAGGAATACAGGAAGGATCGTGTGGGTGCAGCAGGGTGAGTTAAAGGGCAGAGTGAGTAGTAACCAGGACCCAAATCATGTCAGACCTCAGAAGCTTAGGTGAATGATTTGGATGTTATTCTAAGTATATTGGGAAGCCATTGGATGGCTTGAAAACTATATCTAATTTACATTTTAATGAGATTAGTCTGTTCTGTTCTGTGAAGAATGGATTAAAGGAGTAAAAGACCAGTTAGGCAGTGATAGTAGTATATTTGGATGGACAGCACAGACAAGATTGTTGGTGATAGAGAAGACATATTTTCAAGGTTCTACCTTCAGGATTTGCTATTCAATTAGATACGAGATTTGCAAGATAGAGGAATCAAGAATGATTCCAAGTTGTTGTAAGCAACCAGTTTGACAAAAAGTTTTACTTGGGGAAAAACTATCAAGAATCTGGCTTGAGACATTTTAGCCTAAGGATGGATATTAACATCCAAGTAGAACACTCACATAGGCAAATAGAATTAGAATTCAGAGAGACTGGGTTATAGCACAATATAAAATAATTAAGACCACATAACTAGATGAGATCTTGTAGGTATGGAGTATATATGGAGACTTGGAAAATCTGGAGAGCTGAGTGCTGTTGTAGTCTAATACTAAATTAGAAATGAAGGAGGCACAAGCAAAAGAGACTAAGGAAGAGCCACTAAATTAGAAGGAAAATAAAAAGAGCATGAATTTCCAAATGAGAAATGTTTTAAGAATAGGAAGGACTGAGCAACTACATCTTTTGGCACTTAGAAGTCTAGTAAAATGAAAATTGAGAACTATCCTTTGGCTTTGACAGCAGAGAGGTCAGTCATTTTTGTGAACAGCTTTGGTGGAATAGAAGGGACTAAAACCATTGGTCTGAGTCTAAGAGACTGGGAGATGAAGTGGAGATAAAGCTTAACTGGTAATTTGAAGAGGTTTACTCTAAATGACAGCAGGAAAAAATGGGATAGAGTCCAAAAGGGGGTATAGAACCAAAGGAGGATTTTCTGTTCTGAGTGGGAAATAGCACATCACGTTTGTTTGCTAATGAAAATGACATAGTGTATGATGCATGTGAGAGGGTAACTGAAGGAGCAAGTCTCTGAGTAGGAGAGGGGTAGAATTTTATGCACAGTAGAGGTATTGGGCCTGTGTAAGCATGCAGGAAATCCATCGTTGTAACAGAAGAGAAGGCAGAACATGTGTGTGTAGATTTGGAAAGTTTGGTGGTAGAAGCATGAGGAAGTGATTTCCTGATCGCTTCTCATTTCACCAAGACAGCTGAGGAAAGGTCATCAGTAGAAAGGGAGAGAGTGTTTGATCTTTGAAAAGAAAAGGGAAGGAAGAAGATATAAAATAGTTCTCTAAGAAAATGAGTTGCCAGTGCGTGCTGAGAGCCTACTGAGATAAGTTCAACATGGTTCTGCAGTTTCATGAGAGTTGAAATTATTTGCAAAGGGATGATTTTAATAATGGGCCTTGGAATTCAAGCAGGATAAGGACAAATAGGGGTAGAGTCGATGAATTATTTGAAGAAGGGTATTTGAGGTAGAGAGCTAAGAAAAAGATTATATGATTATATGGAGAAGCCATTAGATAATAGAAATAGGATATTTTAGAGGTAGTGCAATTATTGTTTATAGGCAGTATGACTATGGGAGTAGATGGCTGGTGAAGTGGAGGAGGCCAGTGTGCTGGAGGACTCCTCAGTCTTTGTGACACTGCCTTAAATGATGACAGGAGCAATGGTGGAGAAGAGGACTGAGTCAGGCACTTAAATCTTTAATGAATAAGGGAGAGTTGATCAATAGGACATTAATGTCTAGAGCAAAGCAGAGCAGTGGATAGGATGATTTCATAGCATGCACTTCAAGGAGGCTGGGGGCTCTTGTAGGTTGACAAGGGTCAGAAAGCTGATGTAAGAATTAAGGAGAATCTCTATCCTAGCTTAAGGCCCAATGGTACAGGACTATAAAAATAAACAGCCCCATCTGAAGAGAACTGCAGTGGAAGCAGTGTTTAGAGGATGCTAGATTGCTCAAATAAGGGTTGGAGCATATAGATCGATCTGGTGAGAATGGGACAGCATACTATATAGATATATTAAAAGTAGGATCGAAATGTTACTGCACGGGTTCTTCTGGGATGACAAAATAAAGTTTGTGTAAGTTCTTGATACCTTACTTAACATGTTTGATTTTTTCTGGATTAGACTTAAAATAATTATTTTCTTCCCAACCCTTTTCTCTTTTGTCTATAGTAGACAATATGAAACACCCCTTGAAGGCAACTTAATTAATCAAGAGATCATGCTAAAACGGCAAGAAGAAGAAATGATGCAGCTGCAAGCCAGACTGGCTCTTAGACAGTCTCGATTGAGCCTGTATCCAGGAGACACAATCAAAGCCTCTATGCTTGACATCAGTAGGGATCCCTTAAGAGAAATGGCCCTTGAAACCGCTATGACCCAGAGAAAACTGAGGGTAAGTTAATTCTCAGATTACTGCATTTGAACTTGGCCTCACAGGGATGTGTTATGCAAAATACTTTTTAAATTTTATAGGTGTCCTAAAGTTGCCTGTAGATGAAATTGAAATCCCATATTAATTTCCATTAGTGTTAAGTATCATATTAGTTGATATTAAAATAAATATTTAGCTGTTTTCATGATTCCTTTTTTAAAAGAACATTAAATGGATTTAGAATATCTTAGCTGTATATTTTAAAAGTATATTCATGATCCTTAAAGTCTACTGGATTTATTTAGTAATGTAGAGGATTATCTTTTAAAATTAAGGAATTTATTATCCCACAAACCAAGATCAGGAATAGAGAACTCAGCATTGGTTCAGAGCCTCAAGAATGTTATCAAGTGCATTCCACCTTTTTGCTCGGCCATTTTCAGAATTTTGATAGTAATTTACTTTGTAGTCCAAAGATGACCATATGAGATCTAAGCATCATATCTTCATGTTACAATATTCAAAGATAAAAGGAACAAATCTGCATTTTATATCAGTGGAGGATTTTTTAAATATTCAGTTAGTTTATCTTTTTCTTTCAACATATCCTATGTAATTTTATAAACAAGTTCAAAATGAATAATACTTTCATGTAAAATATCTTGAACATTTTACATCTTCTATAATATTAATGGCTATAAGTACTTTGTTATGTGCCCTTATCATATACTGTGATTTCTTCAATCAGTTTACAATTATTGAACATGGAAAATATTTCTAATTTGTTATTGCTATTGTAAACAATGCTCTGATGAAAATACATTTAGCTAAATCTTTGCAGGTAATTTCCTCCAAATAGAATAGCCAAGTCAAAGGCAAACACCTTTTAAGACATTTGATATGTATTGTTTAATTTCCCCTCAAAAAGTTTGTACCAATTTATGTTTCCTGTGATCATGCCTATTTCACCATATTCTTACCTACTCTGGATAGTGTCATTTTATTATCATCACAAATTTGATAGGTAAGGCAGTATTTTGTTTGTATTTTTCCTTTACAAATAATTCTTCAAACATGAAATAAATAGTAGTAAAAGTAATAAAATCTAGAGTGAATTTTGTCTTTCTAGCTCTACACAAAGTGTATTACCCGATTCTATTTTGTTTTTTGTTGCTTGTTTCAAAGAATTCTCTTAAAAGCACATTTGTATGCCCTAAAGTTGAAAGAATTCAAATTTCCCTCATAGTTTTCTGAGGAGAAGAAATAGTATTGGGTGGTAAAAGTTGCGTCGAGCCACACATTCAAAGATTTGGTTTCTGTTCCTAATAATGCTGTTAAATGACTTTAGATCAATTCTAAACCACTTTGTGCCTTATTGTGCTAATTTTCAAAATGTGTAATTGGGTCATCATTTATAAGATATTGTCCAATTTTAAAGTTATTCAATTCTAATAAAATATGACTGAATTTATTTTAAGCTGAAAGGAAGAAACTCAATCAGGTTTCATCAATTTATGATTAGAACCAATACCTTTGTCAAAATTAAGCACTAGACAGAATATCATATAAATTAGTGTGGGTCTCCAATAATTAAAAGTATGCATAAAGCATAAAGAGCACATATATATTTGTATATATGTATATACACCTTTTTCCTAAATCATAGTTTCAGAGAGCTAATGCAGAAGTATGGCTCATTAGAGATTCATAAATGGTATTCTTTACCTTTAATTTTTTTCTGTGTTACTTTTAGTGCAGACACATTTTAACTTGTTTATACCCTGTTGCCTTAGTTGATCTGTATTAGATTCCGTATTTCCCATGGCAGACCATTTTCATGTTTTCTGATGTTTCTATTCTTGTTTAAAATGTGGCCTACCGGTTGGTTCGTTGAGTATTAACAAACACTTAATGTTAAAGTTTTACTTAAATGGTATCTGTCACATGTTCCACACTTGGTTAAGTGGATAGAATTCCCATACCTGGCAGCCAAAGAAGAAGTGAAAAAAAAATAAAACACCAGTAACCTTCATTAGTGCGATCACATTCATGTGCATTAACACGAACACACACACATGCACACACCACCTGCTGTCTTTGTCATCAAGATTAGCCCTTTCATATTACTTTTTGTCCATTTGGACATAAGCATTCAGTCTATTCTTAATTCTGCTCCCATCTGGAGTTTATTTCCTCGACCAGTTATTCACTCTTCGCAAAACTTCTTTTTTCTTTTCTTTCTTCTTTTCTTTTCTTTTCTTTTTTTAAATTTATTTCTGATAGTGAGAGGCAGTGTGAGTAAGGGAGGGTCAGAGAGAGAGGGAAATGGAGAATCTGAAGCAGGCTCCAGGCTCTGAGCTAGCAGTCAGCACAGAGCCCTATTGGGGCTTGAACCCATGAACCGTGAGATCATGACCTGAGCCGAAGTTGGACGCTCAACCAACTGAACTACCCAGGTGCCCCCAAAACTTCTTGATATACAGGAGGTAAAGGAAATACAGTGTGTAGACTCCATCTTCTGAGACCATGTTTTCTTACTAGAGGCAGCAGGTGGGGGACAAAGTCTGATGCCTGTAAGATCCCTAGTTGTCACTATTTAGGGGAAAAAACAGTGTCACGGGGTTCCAAAAATATGATTATGAATAGATATGTATATTTTATAATTACAAAGTGTGTGTTGTCCTTTAACTATGATTTGTTTTATAATACCTCAAATACCACTTCCTAAAACAAACAAACTGTATTCAGTCACTTCCCACATTAGCAATACTAAACCAAATCCTTATCATGAGCTTGATAACTGCATTACATCAATAATTAAGACTACTACTATTTTTTTTTCTTTTTTCTTTTTTCTTTTTTTTTTTTTTTACAAATAGTTTATTGTCAAATTAGTTTCCACATAACACCCAGTGCTCATCCCCACAAGTGTCCTCCTCCATGCCCACCCCTCCTCCCCCCCACATCCACCAGTCCTCAGTTTTTGTCAGCATTCAAGAGTCTCTCATGGTTTGCCTCTCCCCCTTTCCCCCACCATTTCCGCCCTTCTTCTCCCCCTTGGTCCTCTGTTAAGTTTCTCCTAATCCTCCTATACGTGCACACATATGATATTTGTCCTTCTCTGCCTGACTTATTTCGCTCAGCATAACACCCTCAAGGTCCATCCATGTTGCTACACATGGCCAGATTTCATTGTTTCTCATTGCCATGTAGTATTCCATGGTATAGATAAACCACATCTTCTTGATCCATTCATCTGTTGATGGACACTTACTATTTTTGAGCACCTGAGTTTATCTGAAGGCCAAAAAAAGAAAAACTTTTAAAACAGTGTGAAGCGAGGCTTTTATTTGACATCACTGTGAAAAATGAAACTGAGGAAGAACTTCTGTTTACATTTGGTGTAAGGCATATTCCATTCATGTTCTTTGTAAAATGTACCATACTTCTTTACTGAAAGTTTCTGTGTTTGTTTCAGATCACATAGTTCTGTTGTGGTGGCTTTACATGTACTTGATTATGATTATGATTATGATTATGATTATTTTCCCTTTAAGAAAAGCTCTAGAGTAAATGGTAAAAACTGTTGATTTTACTTATGTGATTTGCAGAATTTCTTTGGCCCAGAGTTTGTGAAAATGACAATTGAACCATTTATATCTTTGGATTTACCACGGTCTATCCTTGTAAGTAATAAAACCAATTTGTGACACTCTTAACAAAATATTTTCGGTAATGATTTTTTTTAAAAAACAATTACAATTCTTACAATTTTCATTTAAATAGATATCCTTCCTTTTTTGTTTTTTTTCAACTGTAGACCAAGAAAGGGAAGACTGAAGATAACCGAAGAAAAGTAAGCATAAAGCTTCTGAGTGGACAGAGACTGGAACTGACTTGTGATACCAAAGCTATATGTAAAGATGTGTTTGATATGGTTGTGGCCCACATTGGCTTAGTGGAACATCATTTGTTTGCACTAGCTACCCTCAAAGGTACCAATATATTTTAAGTTCAGGGTGTAGCATGGAAACTTGGCAACAAGCTGACTTCCATACCTGTTATTGCCCAACTTGTTTTGGGAAATGTTAACTACATAAACATGTCGGCATTGAGAAGTAGGAGTTAGGAACTCCCTTCTCCTAATTAGATTCATTGTTTTAATAGCTGTGTCTTTTAGCATCTTCTATACCTGACCGTGAAGATTTTTCATTAGCTCAATCTATACAAAAGTGGATCTTAATTATTGTATTTGGGGGACCATTATATATGTCAATTGCCTATACATGTGCTCTAGAAATTAAGTATCCTGCTAATCTGAATTTGAATATATAGTAGGATCTTATTTCTGAATGCCTACATCAACTTCTTCAGCCTATTATCCTAGAAATATACAGTGACTTTTTAAAATGTTTTCAGCTCATGAATGCAAATGAGTCATTTTACATATTTTTTAAGCTTTATGTGCACTGAACTTTGAAACATTCACAGTGGTCTGAGAGCACAGCTTTAGTAGAAACCACTTCTATTGGGGTGCCTGGGTAGCTCAGTCTTAAGCATCCAACTTCAGCTCAGGCTGTTATCGCCTGGTTCCTGAGTTCAAGACCCACATCGGGCTCGCTGCTGTCAGCACGGAGCCCACTTCAGATCCTCTGTTCCCCCGCTCTTTCTCTTTCTGCTCCTCCCTCACTTGCCCTCTATCTTTCTCTCTCAAAAATAAATAGAATATTTAGGGGAGCCTTGGTGGCTCATTCAGTTAAACATTCAACTCTTGGTTCCAGCCCAGGTCATGACCTCACAGTTTCATGGGTTCAGGCCCTCATCCTGCTCTGTGTTAATGGCACAGAGCTTGTTTGGGATTCTCTCTCTCTCTCTCTCTCTCTCTCTGCTCCTCCCCCACTCACACTATCTCTGTGTTTCTCAAAATAAATAAACTTAATTTAAAAATTTCTTTTTTTAGAAAAGAAACCATTTGTATTTATCAGTTCAAATTTCTATAGCTTCTTACTGCTTTGGAGTTGGGCTTTAATAAATGCTTGTCAATAAATCATTATATTTATAAATTACTTTTCAATATTTTAGATTCCTATTTACCTCAAAAATTTAACTTAGCTTAGACAACAGGGTACCATAAATTACAATTATGGATCAAATTATCCTGAAACCCTACAAGATCAGGGTAATGCCTTCTTTGTCATAAAAGAAATGTATTCTTCAGCTTATTTTATTGAATTCTTGTTTCTCAAAAACTAATAATTTATTTTGTAGAGTCATAATAAATATTCAGTTAGTGCCTATTAATGTTCTGTCACTTGACTAGTTGTAATTTTGGACTAATCAGGTGATACCATTCAATGAATAATTAACCAGAATTCTATTAATTCTGTTAATTCTATTAATTCTGTTTAATTTCTTAAACATTCTGGATAATCTTTTACTTGGAAAGTCAATAATATTTAAATGGCATTAAAAATAGAAATAAAATGATGAGTATTGTTTCTCTTAGGTTTCAGATGGAAGCTCAATAAAAATAAACAATAGCTAATATTAACTGAATGCCTACCATATGCCACATGCTTTCCCAAGCGGGTTATATACATTAGGTCATTTGTCCCTATAGCAAAGCTAGAAAGCAGGAATTTGCACTATCCTGATTTTACAGACAAGAAAATTGATGTCTAGAAAAGTTAAATAACTTATTGAGTGTCCTGCAGAGAGTAAATGATGTGGTGGGGTTGAATCTGGGTCTGTCTGCCCGTAGAGCCCTTGTTCATACAAGACGGAACCGTGGCATCTTGCCCTCATCCACATGGAGTCCCTCAGAGTTCCTTGCCATACTACTTAGCAATCTGGTTTCATTCTTTTTTTTTTTTTTAAATGTTTTATTTATTTCTAGGAGAGAGAGAGAGAGAGCGTGAGCAGGAGAGGGTCAGAGAGAGAGGGAGATACAGACTCTGACATAGGCTCCAGGCTCTGAGCTGGCAGTCAGCACAGAGCCCGACGCGGGGCTCGAACCCACAAACCGCGAGATCATGACCTAAGTGAAAGTCGGACGCTTAACCGACTAAGCCACCCAGGCGCCCCGATCTGGTTTCATTCTTGTGTGAAACTGTTTTGTGCAAGTCGGACAAGAAAAAAAAAAAAACCTGAAGGAATCAGAAGAAAACATTAAAGTATTTTTATTTTATCTGAGTGTTTTCTCATTCTGTTTTAGATAATGAATATTTCTTTGTTGACCCCGATTTAAAATTAACCAAAGTGGCCCCAGAGGGATGGAAAGAAGAACCAAAGAAAAAGAGCAAAGCCACTGTTAATTTTACTTTGTTTTTCCGGATTAAATTTTTCATGGATGATGTTAGTCTTATACAGTGAGTACACAAGAGTTTCTATTTTTCTCTTTTTGGTGCCTGGTCTTTTGACTGTTTAGTTTACTGCTACTGAATTATGTGATTCTGATCAATGGTAATGTCTTTATCATAAAAGAAATATTTCTTTCGATATAGTTTATTAAATTCTTGTGCCTTGAAAGCTAAATAATAGGGGCACCTGGGTGGCTCAGTCATTTAAACATCTGGCTCTTGATTTTGGCTCAGGTCATGACCTTATGGTCATGAGATAGAGCCCCTTGTTGGACTCCATGCTAACAACACAGCCTGCCTGGGATTCTCTGTCTCCCTCTCTCTCTGCCCTCTCATGAGCCCTGCTCATGCTCTCTCTCTTTTTCTCTCTCTTTCTCAAAATAAATAAATAAACATTTTTAAAAAGCTTTATAATAAACCATCTTGGGAACTAAATTTATAGGCCAATAATAAAAACCACTTTAGGTTCGAGATAAAGCCTACATGTTTTCTGTGCATATTTATATTTCTAGACACACTCTGACCTGTCATCAGTATTATCTTCAGTTGCGAAAGGATATCTTGGAGGAGAGAGTGCACTGTGATGATGAGACTTCTTTATTGCTGGCATCCTTGGCTCTCCAGGCTGAGTATGGAGATTATCAACCAGAGGTAGGATTTGTTTTTTCTTCAGGGCCATCTTTATATTGATACTTTTATCCTCAGCATAAAAATACCAAACCTGGTTGATGTGTTTGCTATTTAGATCTGGAGATTTTCGAGGCTAGTTTGGCACCTCAAAGTGACCAGTTTCCCTGCATACATTCGTATATAAAATCATACAGTGTAACCTTCCTTTTCTTTATTTTTTTTTTCCTGTGTAAAATTTCTTGTTCCACAGTTTCAGGATATCTTCTCCCAATTTCTAATTAATAAATACCAGGCACAGGGATTACCAGCCAAATCTAGATCACAGGGGTCTTCTTTCTTCCACATGGATCCAAGCAGTGATGGCCTGAGAACCTAGCAGAGCTCATGGGGCAAAGAACAGATGTTCATGGCTAGTTGTTCTGGAAAAAAGTGGATCTAAGAGAAAGGAAGGGCAAGAGTCTGCCACTTGAGTAGCATCCTTCATAACATGAACCTTGACTGTAGTGACATTTGTTTTCAGTCTCCTTAAACTTGCTAAGTTCAGTCATTTTACCTCACTGAATGAAACACAAAAACTGATGCATTTCCCTAACTCCTCAGGGAGAAGTCCAAATAAAAGTGTCTTACATCAGGATTCCTGGGTGGCTCAGTCCATTTGGCGTCCAACTTTGGCTCAGGTCATGATCTCACAGATCATGAGTTTGAGCCCCATGTTGGGCTCTGTACTGACAGCTCAGAGCCTAGAGCCTGCTTCAGATTCGGTCTCTGTCTCTGTACCTCCCCTTCTCTCTCTCTCTCTCTTTCTCTCTCTCTCTCTCAGAATATAAATAAACATTACAAAATTTTTAAGTGTCTTATGTCTCAGTTTAGGCAAGAACTTTAAGATAGGAGGAAGAGGGCAAACAGAATTGCTTATAAAAACATTCTCTTTTCCAGGTTCATGGTATGTCTTATTTTAGACTGGAGCATTATTTGCCTCCCAGAGTGATGGAGAAACTTGATTTATCCTATGTTAAAGAAGAGTTACCCAAATTACATAATACTTATGTGGGAGCTTCTGAAAAAGAGACAGAGTTAGAATTTTTAAAGGTAAGCATGCAAGATTACAAATGATAAACTTTGTATCTTTTTCAAAGTAAGCAAGAAATGTTGGAGCACACATATCTAAAAGTTCATTTGCCAATAACTGGGTAGTATTCATTATCTCATCTGCCTTATTCCCGACTAAAACCATAGTATTTTAATTATCTTGTAAAGGAGAGAACTGAAGCTCAAAGAGGAAATGTAATGTTCCCAAAGTTGATGGCTGGTATTTGGGGCAAAACAGTGATTTGAACCCACATCTGTCTGGTAATGGATTCTCTGCTTTTATTCCATTCCATACTCAAAATACATTATAAATATATCATGATACATTATAAAGAAGTAACAACTGAATTTTACGACTGACTGGATATAGGAGTGAGTTCATATTGATTCTAGAATTATTTAGTTTTTTTTTCTTAAAAGGCTTAAAATTCAATTATATCTTCTAAAAATGCTCTTTCAACTAATATCAAATAATTCACATAATGGAAGGGGGTCAGAAAAAACTGGCTTATGGTTTTAGTTCTACCATAACTAGAAAGATAGCACTAAATTAACTTCTAACAAGAATAGCAAGTACAGTATTCTGTTGAAAAGAGAAACTTTCAGAACATTCTCCTGATTCACCTCCCTAGCATGTAACAGTATTCCTTCCATTTGCTGCCAAGCCAAGTTTCCCAGCCCTACAAATGTCTATGAAAAGATTTCACTCACAGACTTATACCACCTTTAATCTAGAATTTATGGTACGAAAGATGGTGGTTTGTTTGTTTGAGTCAACATTTAAAGGCATTAAATGTAGTTATGTTTTTCCTCGGTTATTACATTTTTATACTTGTAAGACATAAATATCAAATTCTATCATTTTTCATTTCTACCTTTTAGAAAGTAGATTAGCACAGTGGTCAGAATTTGTATGGGAATATATAATCAGACAGTATCGCACTTGAATTCTTGTTTCAACCAGCTGTGTGAACTTGGATGATCTATTTAACCTTTCTGAGCTTTAGTTTTCTCTGTGTAAGTAGTATGCTTAATGCATAAGTAGGTTGCCCTATTCCTAATAATGTATATGATCGCTCTGTTCTCTTTAACTTTAGCATCTTTGTTCTAACCTGAGGATTTTTTTTTTTTTACAAGAGAACAAATCTACACCTTTATTTATTTACTTTTCAGTTAGTTTAAATCCTTGAGGGGTACAGCATCACACGGATTCTGTGGCCAATGGCTTTAGCAGGAAGGTTGCTTCGGAATTTTGCTTGAACCATGCCACTGTTTCCATGAGCACGAGTTACTTTTCCCCAGATTACTCCGGTTTTATTCGGTTTGCCACCAGGAATCACTGTGTTGTTCTTTGCTTTGTACACATAAGCACATCTCTTGCCTAGATAGAACTCAGTTTCATCTCGGGCATAAACACCTTCAATTTTAAGAAGAGCTGTGTGCTCCCTCTGGTTCCTGAGACCCCATTTATAGCCAGCAAAAATGGCTTTGGACCACAACCTTCCAGACATATTTGTCATTTCAGGAGTCCTGTTCCCAGCAGGCCTCCATGGGTTCAAAGATGGCGGAAAGAGCTAACCTGAGGATTTTTAAATCTCATTAATATACCTTTCTAAAGTTACACTTCTGCTATATATTGTATTGCCTTTGAAAAACTTTTATCTTTCTGCAAATCTGCTTTATTGAGGCATAATTGACATACGATAAAATTCATAAATATTGAGTGTTCAATAAATTTTGAGAAATATATATAGTTGAGCAATCATCTCTAAAATCATGAGGAAAACAAGGGTTAGAAAACTGTGGCTTGTTTCTTTTGTAAATAAAGTTTGGTTGGAGCTTGGCCATGCTCATTTGTTTGCATATTGTTTATATCTGCTTTCACACTACAACAGCAGAGTTGAGTAATTACAGCAGAAATCAAATGACCCTCCCCCCACCTCAAAGCCTAAAGTATTTACTATCTGGCCCTTTATATTTTTTTTAAATTACGTATTTAAGTACTCTCTACACCCAGCATGGGGTTGAACTCACAACCCTGAGATCAAGAATCATATGCTTTTTAGACTAAGCCAGGCAGGTGCTCCATATCTGGCCCTTTAAAGGGAAAGGTTTGCCAACCCCTGATATAACACATTTACAACACCAAAAATGTGTCCCTTTACAGTCAGTCTGCTCCTCTCACCCCCACTCCAGCCCTTGGCAACTACTGTTCCGCTTTCTATCACCATAGTTTTTTCTTGTCTAGAATTTCATTTAAAGAATTATATATTATGTAATTTTCTGTATCTGTCTCTTCTCACTTAGAATAATACTTCTGAGATTCATCCATAGTATGGTATATATCAGTAGGGGTTCTTCTCTTTCTTTCTTTCTTTTTTATTGCTGGGTAGTTTTCTTTCATACAGATAAAATTTCATCAGTTGATAGATATAGAGCTGCTATCAACTTTCAAATACACTTTTTTCTGTGAACATATGGTTTATATTTCTTTTGAGTAACTACCTAGTAGGGTTGCTGAGACGTATGGTAAGTGTATGTTTAACTTTATAAGAATGCCAAATTGTTCTAAAATGGTTGTCCAACTTCACAGTGTTACCAATAATGTGTGAGATTTCTAGTTGCTCCACATCCTCAAAATTCTTGGTTTATTCAGTCTTTTTCATTTTAAGTATTGAAATAGGTAAGTAATGGTATATCATTGTGGTTTTAATTTATATTTCCCTAATTACTTTTTACGTTGGGCATCTTTAATGTGTTTATTTGCCATTCATATATCTTCTTTGTTGAAGTGTCTAATAAAATCTTTTGCCCATTTTTGTATCTGGTTATGTGCCTCCTTATTACTGGGAAGTACTAGTTTTTTATATACTCAGGATGCAGTTTATCAGGATCTGCTTTATCAGATACATATTATATATACATTTATCTCTTTGCCTTTATACTTTATCATTGACTTTTAAAGAACAAAAGTTTCAGTTTATCAATTTTCACTTCGAAGATTCGTGATTCGTGTTTCTTATGTCCCATCAAAGAAGTCTTTGTCAAACCTACACCCACAATGATTTTCCAAGCTTTACAGTTTTAGCTGCTCTATTTAGGTCTGTGATTCATTTGGGGTTAATTTTCATATACTAGGTGTAATAAAGGTCGGGATTCATTTTTTTTTTTTTTTGCATGTGAATATCCATTTGATTGAGCATTTATTGAAACGACTGTTCTTTCTGTACTAAAGTATGATGGCACAACTTCTGTATCTTTATGTCACCTTTTACCAAGGTGCATTGCTATGGTGTCACATTGTTCCGACAGGTCTGTCAAAGACTGACAGAATATGGAGTTCATTTTCATCGAGTGCACCCTGAGAAAAAGTCACAGACTGGAATATTGCTTGGAGTCTGCTCTAAAGGCGTCCTTGTGTTTGAAGTTCACAATGGAGTTCGCACATTGGTCCTTCGCTTTCCATGGAGGGAAACCAAGAAGATTTCTTTTTCTGTATGTCCATTTTAACCCCTTTTCATTATATTTTAAAATATGTGTTGTCAATTTCAAATGTAACATATTAATTGATTTTCCTTAAGTAAACTCTAGACCCTTTTATTCAGTAGGACTAATATATTTTAATACTATTTAACTCTTCTTTCTAAGTTGTAGGAAGTATTATTGAGATTTTATTTGGTTTTAGTTTTCTCAGGAAGTGATTTTTATTTTCTTATTTTCTTTTTTTTAATTAATTAATTTGTTTTTTAATTTATATCCAACTCAGCGTATAGTGCAACAGTGATTTCAGGAGTAGATTCCTTAATGCCCCTTACCCATTTAGCCCATCCCCCCTCCCACAACCCCCCCAGTAACCCTCTGTTTGTTTTCCATATTTAATAGTCTCTTATGTTTTGTCCCCTCCCTGTTTTTTGTATTAATCTTGCTTCCCTTACCTTATGTTCGTCTGTTTTGTATCTTAAAGTCCTCATATAAATGAAGTCATCTTGCCATTTACAACTACATGGATGAAACTAGAGGGTGTTATTATGCTAAGTGAAATTAGAGGAAGTGATTTTTAAAAGAATAGTATACATTCCTAGCTGGTTGCATGCTCAATTAACTTTAGTTAAATTACAACCGAGTTGACTTTTCTGTTAATTCAGAACTTATTCTAGGATACTAACTTCTCACATGAAGAAACTCCTCTAATATATTTTAAGTAAATAATTACTTTAACCCAGTAAATTTTGTCTAGCTCAGTATTGGGTCCCTCACAGCAACTGTATTGGCATCTTAGCAACCCAGAAATGTATTGGATTTTATGAACTAAAGGACATTTTTTTTTTTAATGTCCCAGGACTTTCTACAGATTTAAGTTTTAGTGTATACTCCTTATGGTGATAAACTTTTAGAATATCATGTTTATGAAAGATAGTGAGCTGTAAAGCCATATTTTGATTTTGGAAATAATTATGGAGTATCTGAACATTGAAATGCAATTGGGAAGCCCCAGAGATAAATCAAAAATTATTTTGAGATATTTGTTTTCATAATGGTATTCAGGGACTACGATATCTCTAGTTCGTACGTGGGCTGAAATATGGTCTCGCTAGAACAAGGTTTATAAGGATACCAGTCTCAAGTTCCAAACTTGGTCTGGTTAATCTTCAACCTTGAGACATTTTGAAATCAGTCCTAGACTTGATGGTTCGTTGGTTTCCTGTGAAACTCAGAGGTACCACTAAGATTACTAGATAATAATGTGTTCTCTCAGGAAAGCCCATACATTCTCATTTTCCCAAGATAGGCAAGACCAGGATATTACCTGGGTATAATTTACCTTCCCCAGTGGAAATGCTGGCAGAGCAGATGTCTATAGGAAACCTTAGATTAATTAAATACAAATCTAATTTTGACCAGTTTAGAAAAGGCAACGAATCAAATAAATTGTCTAGCATTCAGCTCTGTGTTGTTTGCCAAGCTATCACACTAGTCCTGCTATGTATAGAACTGCCTGTGATTAGCTCATATTTAAAGATCTTCTGTAATAGAGAATAGACCACATTCACAAGCAGACTGATCCTTGTGGTTAACAAAACTTGTTTATCCTAAAGTTCCTTCTCCAACACAGAGCTCTCTTTTTAAGCCTCTTTTTTTTTCCCCACTAGCCTCTAGGAAGATGGAAAAGTCACCCTTTGCCCTTCTCATCTCTCATAGTTGAATTCCCGTGAGAACATTTCTTGTCCAGTCTATCAGTAAACACTTAGAATCAATTATTTTTATAATTTGTTTGAAACTTGTAACTATTTGAATAGTTAACCAGGTATATTACTGACAGTCAAAATACTAGTTTGCTGCTACTGTGACTTTAACTCTTCTTTAATACTTCCTGATTTCGTTTTTTAACAAAGAGAGAGCAGGGTCCCAGAGATTTCATTGGCAACACATCCATCTAGAATTTAATCATCTTATTTTGTCTTTATTGAACTGATTATATATGTTTAATAGCTGGATTCCATTTATGGCTAGTGGTACTAGTTTTCTACTTAAAGTTGTGATATAAAGCTTAAATGAATTTATGTAAGTAAGCAAAGTCAATTTTAAAACTTATGAATAAATGAGACCAGAAATTATGAAGAAGACATCTGCATGATTGAAGTTTGAGTAATACTTTGTTACTATGTTATTTGTGAACCTTGCCAAATTTGACTTTTCTATGCCTGCCTCTCCATTTGAAGACGAGGGATGTGAATAGGGAAAATAATTTGCACAGTAGAAGCACCCAAGAGCTAGAGTAGAATCTAACTGGATACAGGCAATTCTCCAGAGACATTACTCTTAGATCCCTGGAACGCTGAATGTTAATCTTTTAAGATGTACAAATCACCTGCAAGCCTCACCACAGAAGCTGCAACATTTCAGATGCCCTCTTATGCAAGAAACATTCATTTATCCAGAAACATATGAGAGATAACACTACCTGGTGGTTCTCCTGTTTCCCCTGAATTCAAATGCAAGAATCACTCTCTCTAAATATCAGTGTGTTTTATCTTTCAACCCAGCAGCCGTGTTACCCGGTGCCTCTCCATTCCCACATTTTAACTTCTCACAATGTCCATCCCAACCTATAGGCCACCAAGATTCTTCTTGGCAGAATCACAGCTCTTATATATTAATAAATCAATTTTTGTTGAACTTCATTTTCTTACCCAAGAAGAACATATTTCTATAATGTCTTTGAAACAGCTTTGGTATTTGTAAACATTGTAGTAAACTCAAAATGTCAATAACCTCATTAAAGGAAATTTTTCCCCTGCCAATATTTGGTACACTATCTGATCTAGGCTACAATTTCTAGAAGTGGCATATAATATTAATTTCATTTATTTCCTCAATCTGTAACAATAACAGGCTTATGTTTTTCCATGTTTATGTTAGAGGCAGGTCAAAGAATACTCATGCCTCATGAGAAATAAAAATAATATCTCTATTAATTACTACTGTTTACAGAATTTAGTTATGTCATAAAGTGATAGGAAAACATCCTAATTATTAATTCCCCTGATTAATATTGTAGAAAAAGAAAATCACGTTGCAGAACACATCAGATGGAATAAAACATGCCTTCCAGACAGACAACAGTAAGGTGTGCCAGTACCTGCTGCACCTGTGCTCTTCCCAGCACAAGTTCCAGCTTCAGATGCGAACGAGACAGAGCAACCAAGATGCCCAAGATATGGGTAAGGAGAAGCAAACAGGGTCAGATGATCAGGGTATGTGCTCGATTTTTGCCACAAATGTTAAAAGAATTTCCTTACTGGGGATGAAAGTTACAAGGTACAATGATGTTCAGTAATTACGTCAAGTTTATAAAGGTGCCACAGATGAAGCCAAGATTTCAACTTTGTGTTAAGTTTGAAAACAGAGCCCTAGGTCTGTCAGGGAATACCTGTTAAGATGTCTATTCTGTGGTTATCATTAGGCTAACTGATGGAAGTATTACATTTGGGTCCGTGTCACTACCCACAGTAAAGTTACATACTATTTGAGAAGGTAAGACCAACGTACATGAAACAGTAGTACACAATAGAGGGTCAAGGTTTTAATCACAGATTCTATCGTCAGGCCACATGATCTACACTGTAAGAAGAAAGGGAGATCAGAGGCGAGAATACACCATTGGTGGCAATGGAACTGGAATTTGAAGGACCAAAGTAACTACGTAGGTTAAAGATAAATGGCAGGGCTTTCCAGGTGAGGGGGGAAAACATGGGAAACAGGGCAGGGAGCAGGGGAAGGGTGCATGCAGGACAGTGAAGTTACATCCCATAACAATTGGGGGTGGCAGATTTCCCCATTAATTTTACTTGAGTGTGTCCCTATTCAGAGACTGAGATGAATAACCACCACACCCAGTGTAAATGCTCAGGAGACTGGTTTCAGTTCCTTTTGATGAGGAACCATCAGAAGGAACTAATTCAGCCCTGAAAAAATTATCTCTGTCTGAACGGAAATATTAAAAGCTTACTCCATAAGACCACATGTAGAGATTAAAGTTATACAGAACCTAGTTGTGCATAGTAAATTCCTAGAGTTTTCTGGGAAATTCTCTGAAGAGTCTGATTTTTAAGTTTAATGGAATGGCGCTATTGACCTCGTATAGCACAGAGTGTCCTATGAATGCCGTATCCAAACTTCCTTACATCCTGAAATCCTACATAAAATGTGTTTCCTATAGGATCAGACTGGGGTGATGGCAGCTTATGAATAGATATTTCTCAGCCTTTCAGATTCAAGACGGTAGGAGCTGTATGCTTACAAAAAATGAAGATTCCACAAACCTACCTGAAACTTGGTGAATCACCATCTCTGGTTATTGGGTCTCTGGAAACCGCATTTTAACATGCTTTCCTCAGTAATGATTTTTATGCATACTAAATATGGTGATTATGTAATGTAATCTAATTATGCCTTTCTTTCCATACTTTGCTCTACTAGAAAAACTATATGCTCTTACATATTTTAAAAGTGCAGTGAAATATCAAACTTATTAGAGCTATCAGTTTTCCTACTTGGACTAATATTCTCTTCAATACAAACAAAAATTCAACCGTTGAAGGTTGCATCATTACAGATGTGGTATAATGTGCTGTAATGAAAAAAAAATCTAGAGACAAAACTACAAAGTTAGCCTTTCATTCTCAACACTTCTTATACTGAAGAACAATATAGTATAGGAGTTAAGAGCATGAACTGTGGAGCCAAACTGCCAGTGTGCAAACCTCACTTCATTACTAACAAGCTCTGAAATCTGCCTTAGTTACCCATCTGTAAAATGATTATCATAATGATAATACCTACATCATGAGGTTGTTGTAAAAGTGAAAATGAATTCATACATGTACTCAACTTAAAGGTGCCTGACACAAAGTAAGTATTGAATAAATATTATCGTTATCATCATCATCATCATTGTGTTACCACTACTACCACTAAGAGAAGTAGTAGTAGCAGTATAATGACCCCTTAAGAAAGTAACTGACTTCTTAGAGTCTCATTTTCCTCATCCATGAAGTAGGAATGCCCTGTGTATCTCACAGGTTTGCACCCAGGAACACTACAGCTGTGTATCCTTGAACTCCTGTTAAAGCACTTTAAAACAGTTTTATCCACAGCTTATCCCAGATTTTGTTAAACCTTCAAAAGAATTATTTTTTGCTTAAAGTGGATTAAAAATAACTACCTGCCTACTTAACTGTACTAGACAAATGAAAATAACTGATATTGTCTATAGGAGGCTGATGGGCAAACACATGTATGTTACCTCTGTTGCATCATAGAATGTTGCTGCTACAACCTTAGAGGCCATTAAGTCAAACTTCTACTGGCGAGGAGACAGGTTCAGAGCATAGTGTCTCTCCTAACCTCACAGAGGTCAAATGAGGCTGGAACCCTGATATCTTAATTTCTATTTGATGAGTTTTCATCAAATAGAATTAATTCATACATAAAGTGAAATTAATAATCATTTATTGAGCACTTACTACTTGTAAGATATCATGCCGGGTACTGTGGGATAACAAAAATAAATGAAGTCCCTCTCCCCAGAGAAACATACAGTTAAGTTGACAGTATACGAGAATACAAAAGAGTACAAGGGACTAAACAAATAACACAAACAGAGATGAGGTAGTGTGGATTGCAGACTCAGTGTGGAACTAGTGAGCCCTGAAGTTCAAATCTGAAATATTAATATTAGGATGTATGCTCATTCCAATGTCCTTTCCCATCCTGGCAGACCATATTGGGGTCCTTTCCAGGTGAAAGGGATTAAGGACAGATCAAATAAATGGGTGTTTTATACTTCCATCCAATGAATATATACAGTATTTTAAGTCATACCCAGGAGTAGGCTATGACTGAAATTGAATAGCATAATCTTTGATATGTTTACAAAATAGTCTGTCCCTATTTCTCCCAAAGTTCTACATTTTCGCTATGGGTGAAGAAATCTGTTGGGTGTAAAGGCATTTCTTGGTAGTTGAATCTGTGCAAGACTCAGTTTTGTATCTTTGATTACAGTTTGCTCTCAAAGCAATATATATATATACATATAGATGTATGTATATATATATAATATACTCTACATTTTACATTATATACATATATCATATATGTGTGTGTGTGTGTATATATATATATATATGTATGTATAGCTACCTGCTCTGATAAAACTAGCTAAAAAATCATTTTGGGAATTTTTGAACCAGCATCTTATTTTTATTCTCATGTTTTAACTTGGCATCCACTCCCACTTCAGAGAAAGAACACTGAATTTTCCTGTTGGCAGTGAAACCTGTCTAAACTTCATTCTGATGCATATTAAAAATCTTATATGTTTTCCTATCTGTTTATGCCTGAGGTGAAATATTTATTATTATTATTCCTAGGAATTAGAAGATAAATGAAGCAGTCCAAAGACCTAAGTCAGCAACATTTGACTTTTTTTTTTTAAAGAATGTTTTTGCAGCTGTTTATATAGTGGTCAAGCCTTAGTCCTTATAGAGTACAGCAAAGAGTTGGTACAGGACACATTGTGATGTGCATTACTAGTGCATGAACAACTAAATCATTTGAAATTTTGTGTTCCTGGCCCTTTATTTACATGAAAGAATTTGGATGTTAAAATTCTGTGATACAATGCCATTTCATTAATATCCTCAAATGGTCAAATACTGCCATGACATTGGCTCTCACCAAATAGAATAACCAGGCACTTGTTGTAAAGTATCTCTCTAAATTTAGCCTCTGAAAGACTTTGGATGTGTATTTCAGAGTGAAAGGAATTTAAGCATTAATAGAACCCCAGCTCCTTGATCATGTTAATTAAAAGAAACCAAAAAAGACAGAAGGCAAATAATTCCTGATTCTCCCATGGCCCTTGAGCCTCACTTAAAGCACAAAAAATCAACAAGGTGGGAAGGTGAGATTGGCATAGTAATGAAATAACAAAAAATAATTTTCTGTAAAAGCTTTTTTTTTCTTGGTGGTAACAGTTTTATTGAGGTATAATTCACATCCTATATGGTTCACCCACTTAAAGTGTACAATTCAGTGGTTTTTAGTATATTCACAGACTTGTGCAACGATTACCATAATCTGCCATTAGCTTTTAAAAATGTAATAATGAAGAACTTTTTCTTTGAGCAAAATTCTCCTCTGTATAGCTTCTTTTTCAGGCATGATCTCACTATGTCAGCCATCCAGGCTTAGTCTCTCCCTCTCCCCATCCTTGGCTTACAAGTACGATAGCAGAGGCACTACTAGGGATGAAAATTTCCATGCCAAATGTTGTCATTTTTAACTGCAGCCCAAAATTGGGAATTTGGAGTCAGCAAGCCCAAAGACCAAACATTATTAGATGCGCAAGGTTCATTAGATGAAGTAGGAAAAGCTACAGGGATGGAGAGATGGTTTGAAAACCAGAATCTTCCAGCCTCCTTTTTCAAGCCCTTGATTGCCACAGTTGGAAAGCTACTACTTATCTTGGCAATCAAAACAATTTTAAAAAACCTGCATGCTGTATTTTATTTATTGAAATAACTCTTCGCATAAAGGTATTGCGGTGTTTCCATCGTGTAAAGCCATCCTATTTCCTTGTAGAGAGAGCTTCGTTTAGGAGCCTGAACCTCCAAGCAGAGTCCGTTAGAGGATTTAATATGGGACGAGCAATCAGCACTGGCAGTCTGGCCAGCAGCACCCTGAACAAACTTGCCCTTCGACCTCTGTCCGTTCAAGCTGAGATTCTGAAGAGGCTATCCTGCTCAGAGCTGTCGCTTTACCAGCCATTGCAAAACAGTGCAAAAGAGAAGAGTGACAGAGCTTCCTGGGAGGAAAAGCCTAGAGGGATGAGTAAATCATACCACGACCTCAGTCAGGCCTCTCTCTATCCTCATCGGAAAAATGTCATTGTTAACGTGGAATCCCCACCACAAACCATTGCGGAGTTGGTAGGAAAACCATTACATCAGATGGCGAGATCTGACACAGAATCTTTGGCAGGATTCACAAAACTTAATAAGTAAGAACATAATTACCCAACTACATCTTTGTAAATTCTACATTTCATACATTTGTTTTTGTTTTGACGTTTTATTATTTTCACCATATCTTTTTACATTGACACATCCCCCTCCTACCTTCCTTTTCCCTCTTTAGTTCAAAGTCTGTTGCAAGTTTAAATAGAAGTCCTGAAAGGAGGAAACATGAATCAGACTCCTCATCCTTTGAAGACCCTGGTCAAGCATATGTTATAGGTCAGCATAAACAAGCTTACCTTCTTTCTTCCGTACCTCATGCTCATAGTGAAGTGAACGAAATGATGTTAGCTACCAAGATAACATTTTTGCTTCTTTGTCCTAATTGCCAAAACTGCTCATGAATATGAAATTTTACACTGCTAAAAAATGCACCAAGTCAAATCAAAAACTGATTTAACAGATTACTTCCTGGCACAGACTGTTACTTCACTTTTTCTTGGTCACAAAGAAAAACCGTGACAATCTTGCTGAGAGAACCCACCCAGCCTGGTACCCTGACTTTGTTTGGAATAGCCTCCCTCTGGATTTTCCATACAAGCCTGTGAGAGTGGACCCCACTCATACTGTAGTTTTTAAAGAAAAGTTTATTTAGGGTACTTCCAGCTTAGCATGAATGGAATTGTCTCTGAAACCAGATAATTTTATGAAATGTACTATGGTTGGTAGGTGGAAATTCTTAGTTGATTTAAGTTTTTTTTCCAATTCTCCCAGCTAGCTGGGCCATATTAATTTTTTAAGTGTAGAAGCATATAAACACATACTACCTTATAAATAGTTCAGGTTTCCTGTTGTTTTAGGCATCTTAAAAGGAAAATGCACTGGAATCTTTCAGAAGAGTAGATATTTAAGCACAGAGGTGTGAATGACTACTCAGAATAAGAAACAGCTGGGGAGACAAAAGAGCAATAAGGACACCCTCTTCTGCTGCTGTTTTACCAAATAATACTAATTAACTCTCACTTAGACCAACCAAAGTTTGATCGTTTAACCCTAATTGCACAATGTGTAAAATTAATTCTCTTATGTGTAGTTGGATTCAAGATCTGTGGAATAAATGAAGTCAAAAAGAGACCTCTAATCTATAGTTGACATATTTTGAAAAGTAACATTACTGTATTGATGTAGGCTTCCACACATTTCAGAGATGATACTATCATCAATTTAAATTGAATTGATGAAAACCTTTAGATAAAAGATAAGATTTCACCCTATAGGTCACCCGATATTTTGAAAATAGCCTGAGAAGACACTAATTCAACCTTTCAAAAATACTTTTCAAAATGTATTCATATATAATGGGATATCTTATAGATTCTAAGCTATTTTCATTAGAAAAGTTTTCATCTACATAAAAATTTATCACAGATGTAGAGTGGTAAATATTTTTCTGCATTTGTTTTTTGATTAAGATTATTCATTCTGATTATTGAATTTTCTTTTAACATTTGAACAAATGCCTTTAAAACTCTTTTCACTTTCATCATTTCATATTTGACATATCAAAATGTCATTGTCAGAAACAATACACTTGTGTTTAAATTTATTCTGCAAAACAAGCTGATATGCTTAACTTGGACATTGTCAGAAGACATTTTTGAGTGTATATAGAAAAAATGTTGCCGTCTTAATGTTTTATTGATTTTTCTGAATTTATCAGAAATTACTACTATAGTATCTGACCATTTTATAAACTGTCTAATAATTTAATTTATGCCACAGGAATGACTTTGCATAGTTCTGGAAATTCTTCATCACAAGTACCCTTAAAAGAAAATGGTAGGTTTACAAACTGTTTTTGCCCTCATTTCCATCATATCTTTTCTCTTATACCTCATGAGATCATCCTGGACATAATATTGAAGAGTTTTCAAATCCATGCTGAGGAATTTAGGCCTTATCTTGGAGTCAAAGGAGAGCTGTATTTTTCAGCATCATGGTGATGTGATGGGACCTGTGATTTAGATTAATATTGACGAACTAAAGAAATGGCAAATTACAAATACAGACACTAATTGGGAAGCTAAGATAGTAGTTCAGGTGGAAGGTAATTTTGATTAAAGAGTTTTAACTGAGGCACTTATTTTAACTGAGGATGCTTGAGCTGGATCTGAAGATAAAAGGAGGAATTATCCAGGCAGGCTGCTGAATAAGCATTCCAGACCAGGGTTGTAGTGTGAACAGACATGGACACAAGTAAGAGGATGACAGACTTAGGTAACTGCAAGGGTGTCAGGATGGAGATACATAGGGCCAGAGTGATGCTTGAGAACTAAATAGGGACTACCTTCAAGTTTTATCATAAATATTATTGACAGAATTTGAAGACATTAAGTGGTGAGATTTATGGTTTAGAAGGAGTCTAAGAAATAACAGTTGTAGGAAGAAATTTTATGTAGTAACCTGAGTCTGTGGATTCAAATTATTTAGTGTTAGATAATAAAATAGTTTCATCTACATTATCTTACTTGATCCTTTTAACAACTTTCACAAGTATAAACAATATTTTATTATTGTGTATATATGACTTTTCTTCAAAAATTTTTCAGTCTTACCCTTAGGTTTATTTCTAATTTTCCTGAGAGCCAAGGCAAAAATGAATGCATGAGAGTAGATTGAACCCTATGAAACTACAGTTTTTGGAAGTTAAAACTGTCAGACACCAAGTGACATTTTATATAATTATCATTTTTTAATATAAATTTCCATACCAATTCTTCAAGACAGGAAAACTTTCCTCAGAAGTAAAATTGAGTCAAAAAGTAAAAATACACACAATATCTTAAAGACTCATAGCAAATGAAGGATGTTTTTATCTCATTTTTTTAATATATCAATACTCAAAACAAATCTGAGGGTGTATCATTAAATTAAAAAACAGTGAATTTATACTTGGGTGTAAGTTACTAAGACTCTGATATCTAGCTCTCTGATGATTAAATGTCTTGCATGGACTCAATTTACAATATCTCTGTACCTGAAATAACTCAATTTTAACATGTCCATAATGGTAAAAATTTGACCAATAGTTATTGAGGGCTTATATGTGCCAGACACTGTTCTAAGCACTTAGTATTTAATCCCTCATTTAATCCCTACAACAATCCTATGAGGCAGGTGCTAATGTTATTTCCTTTTCACAAATAAGAAACCAAGGCATACAGAGGTTGAATTGTACAGAAGTACACAGAACTGGCAAGTGCTGGAGCTATGATTTGAATACAGGAAGTGTGTTTCCAAAGCCCATATGCTACCCTTTAGACTGTCTATTAGCATAATAGTGCCTAATCATTTGTAGGTATTATTTCTCTTAAGTATAAAGTTTTGAAAGAAACTGGGTAACAATCTATTAGAAGATGAGAACCTAAAATGTTTTAACCTACGTTCTGATGGAAGAGAATAAGAATTTACACTGGACACCAAATGAGTGACATGTACAGGGTAGTTGCTGTTTAAACCTTCAGAACCCTCATCTTCTGAGGCTAGTGCCCCCTACTGATGAAGGCAGCTCCTTCCTGAGGTAGGTGACCAACACCCCTTCCTGTGGAGGGGTACGCCAGTTGCCTTGCAGACAAGTCTTGTTTTCTTCAAAATTCTCTTTGAATCCGCCCACATAGCCCTGAATTAGTGTTCTGATGAGAATCAGGTTTTCATGCAATAGAGCATGGCAAACACATTTCTCCAAATAAAGTAACTGAGTACCCAAGAATTTTTAATTACTTGTCCATGAATCAAATATAAGACTTCTCACTGTAATTTCAGAATTCTTTGCTGGTCAGGATTATTAGAAGACAGTTAGAAATGAGCATCATTGGGGCGCCTGGGTGGCTTAGTCGGTTAAGCGTCCGACTTTCACTTAGGTCATGATCTCGCGGTTCGTGGGTTCGAGCCCCGCGTCGGGCTCTGTGCTGACTGCCAGCTCAGAGCCTGGAGCCTGTTTCAGTCTGTGACTCCCTCTCTCTGACCCTCCTGCTCACGCTGTCTCTCTCTCTCTCTCCTAGAAATAAATAAAAAACATTAAAAAATTTAAAAAAAAAAATGAGCATCATTTAATATTGAACTATTCATCATTTAATACAAAGACCAACAAATAAAATTCAATCCTAACCTCTTATGATGTTTAGAGACCCTTTAAGAATGTGAAATTTGAAAAGAAGATTAAAAAGGCATGAGCCTTCTAATCTTATGAAGCAGAGATATTGGAAGGATTACAATCCTCTGATTAATTGTGATTTCAGGAAAAAAAGTTTCTTAGTCTTTAAAAGAACAGATTTTTATTTCTTACCAAGAGAGTAAAAACCAAAAAAGAAAATATTGAACTAGTGCAAGAATTATGTAAAAGTGGTTTCTTGTTTTACTATAAGTCAGGATTACCATATAATTGAAAAGTAACCTTTAGCTTAATTTGTCACCTTCGTTCCTATCCAAAAAACAAAAATGGGATCAAACACTGGACTCTTTAAAATAATGTGCAAAGGGTACCTGGGTGACTCAGTCAGTTAAGCATCTGACTCTTGATTTCATCTCCGGTTATGATCTCATTCAGAGTCCTTCATGTGGTCAAGCTTGGCGTGGAGCCTGCTTAATATTCTTTCTCCCTCTCCCTCTGCCCCTCCCCCACTTGCTCCCACACACACTTTCAAAGAAATGCAAAAAACAAGTGCAGGGTAACTTGGTACAGACACTGAAATAAGCTTTTTAACCCAATATTAGGACTAATTATTGCCCTTGTAAGCAATCTTAATTCCAGGGAATAAAATGTTATATGAACAGATTTTAAAACACACTTTGTTTAGTCAGATGTCAAGAAAGAAAGTAATGTTAATGCTAGACTTTTCTACCTAAGTCTTAATTAGAATACATACAAAGTTGAAAATGATAATAAAAATCGAAGCCCAGAGTGCTCACAAAAGAACTCAACAGTTAGCAGGAATTAACCAGAAGCAAAAAATAAAGTCAACTAAATTGAGACTGAAAGGAACTTTGTAGTATATTCTAACCAACCCTTTACATTCTGTAGGTTGAGATAAATAAGTCCCAGAGATATTATATTTAATTTACAGAAATAAAACACAAAATTTTCCATTATTATCCTCCTTACCCAACCACTGAGGCAGTTAGTACATTAGGTAGGATAATAATGAAAAATACCTGTCTTTGTTTTTATAGCAACAGTATGCTGCAGATTCATCATCCCCAGGATTTGAAATGGGTCTCCTTCCCTAGAGTAAGTGATGGGTTTATCCAGAGTCCCCTCTACCTACAGTCCAGTCCCTCATAGAATCAGTGGCATGGAGCTTCTTGATACCGGACAAGGGTCTTTATTGATAACCAATGAAATCAGTTTTTCTTGCAAAACAAAAATTGTTGGCTTTTACTTAAATTCATTATATGACTTTGACCTTATCACAAATATGCTCATCCTAGAAAATTCCATTTACTCGTAGATATATCTATCATTAATATGTAAAGTTATTTTAGGGGACTATGTCCACATGAAATTTTAAGAGAGATGAGAAAGGCAACAGTGGAACTAATATGTCTAATCAAAGAAGGTATACATTTTTCTTACTAAATTTTATATTTATCAATTATTCCAAAGAAATTTCCCAGGTAGACACTGGGAATGATACAAGCATCTGTTATTTAAGGAAGTGGAAATTTCAAGTTGACTCTCTTTTTCACTTTCAAATATTTGTAGAATTTACTATGATCATAGGTATACTAATGGGAAAAGAAAAGTCTTTTAAGGTGTTAAAAATATGTAGTCTGGGACACCTGAGTGGCTCAGTCGGATAAGTGTCTGACTTCGGCTCTGGTCATGACCTCACGGTCTATGGGTTCGAGCCCCACATCAGGCTCTGTGCTGACAGCCAGCTCAGAGCCTGGAGCCTGCTTCAGATTCTGTGTCTCCCTCTCTCTCTGACCCTTCCCTTCTCATGCTCTGTCTCTCTCCATCTCTCTCTCAAAAGAAAAATAAACTTAAAAAAATTTTAAATGAATAAAAAATTAATAAAAATACGTACTCCAATATTAATGCTTATTTATATAATAATACCAATAAGTCAGAAATGGCTTCATACTTGTGGGACGCCTGGAAGGCTAAGTCAGTGAGCGTCCAACTCTTGATTTCAGCTCAGGTCAGGATCCCAGGGTCCTGGGATCAAACCCAATGTCTACCTCTGTTGACGTTCGTAGGCTCTGTTGAGCCTGCTTAAGATTCTCTCTCCCCCTCTGCCCTTCCAACCTATTTGCTCTTTCCATCTCTCAAATAAAAAAAAGGAGAAGAAGAAATCTCTTGAAATATCTAGAAATAGTACTTGAAATATCTAGCTGCCTTACTTACAAATTCACAAATTTTATTCAGTCCTCATTGAACTCTGTAAGTATCTTTCAGGTAACTTGAGTTGCCATGTACTGTATATTTCGGATACTTCCTCCTCCATCTTTTTTGTTAAACTAGTGGAAAAGTATTTTGAACATCTATCTGAATAGAAGGCATATAGAATACAAATAGAAACTGGGCATGTTCACAGTACTGTCTAGTAACATGCATCAGTACACCATCTTTCTTCTTTCTGTTGCTCCTCACATCAGTAAGTTACTTTATATTAGTGGGGGTGGAGTGAGAGGCTGGGGGGAAGGCATCCCTGTTAAAAAAGAGTGGGCTAGTAAAGCCTCCCTTTCCAAAAGAATATTTACCTCTGTCCCTCTCAAATCTTGTACTCTAGCCAAACTGAGCAGTGACATTTCTCTGGGACCCTTTCTGCCTTCTTTCTATCTCAGCTTTTGCTAATTTCTTTTGTTGCTGTATAACCAGCTCCATGATCTACTTATTAAAATCCTACCCCATTTCCTTGAAGTCTTCTTTATTTCTGGCAGGAAGAAGCCTCTCCTGTCTTACAGGCCTGATTCATGCCTTTGTAATGCAGCTATTTCGCTGACAGTGTTAACATTTCTGTGTATCAGTCAGGCTAGATCTTTGCTCTTGTAACCTTATCTGATTCATCTCACATTTTCTGTGCAGCAGATTTCATATATATCATCTTGTTTTATTTTCCTAAATTGCCTATTGAGAGACTTCGACAGGAAAGTTGTTCAGTCAACATTTTAAGGATGAAAAATTAATCAAATGAATGATTACTAACATCCCACTGGTGAATCCTTGAATATAGAGAGCTTAATCTGTTGCTTCTAATTATGGAGATAAATACGTAAAAAAAAAATTGCACATTCATTTATTGTGTGTGTGTGTATTCCATTAATGTTTACCTGGAAAATAACTTTATACACATATACACGTGCTTATTGGCCAAATAAATAATATAAATAACTATCGTGTTAGTTCATACATTGGAAAAGAAAATGGCATTTTTATTCTTTGAATCAATACCTTTGACTACTAACAGATACCCCTTAGGAACATTAAGAATATTGATCAGTTTTATAATTGAAGGCAAAAGCAATTTGCATAAAGCAAACGGACTTTGTCTTCACAATGGTGACAAAAGTTTACATTTAATACCTAACCTGACCTTATTCTCTTGTTTATTTTATTTTGTTGGTTTTGTTCTTTCGTAGTTTGTATTTGGTTCTAGTTGAAAATTAGGATACTTGTCTGTTATAGGAAAAAGTATTTTGGATACTTAGATGAAAATATTAAGCTAGGCATTCACTAATTCATGTACTTTATATCATATATATGCATATATATACAAACCTAATATATAAGGCTCTTCGCATCATTGTCCAGGGTCTTTTGGGGGCAGGGACCTCATAAATTAATTAGAAATACTGAATTACTTCTACTCTTATTGTCTGTAACTAAGTTTGTAACTAAGTCTTGGTCAAAAAGAAACAATGAAATAGGAACATATATACTACAGAGCACTAGCAAACTTGCATTAATGCTTGGTGTTTAAAGGATAAAGTTAATTTACTCCAGAGAGCAAATGATTGCTGTTACTCCCTATGATTTAAAGTGCTTTATTTCTAGAACATGAAGTATCACATTTGTGTCATTTAAGGATTAATACATGTTGTATAAAAAAACTAATACTTATTTTGTAACATATTCATACAATCTGAAATCCATAGGTATTCATATGTTGGCAGATCATCTGTAATGTTCAAAAAGCTTCAATGTGTGTAAGAGCCATGCAGAGATGAATTGGAGGGGTTAGTTTACATAAATACCTTTCTGAGTGTGTTGTTTTCATCTATCACCACATCACACATGAACCACTTTGAACTAACAAATTATAACTGGCATTAAAAAGGTGTAATTTGCTGGTGCTGCTAAATCGGGACAATTGCTAAATTGGGACAAGGTCCCAAAGACTGGGTGGCTGAAGTAACAGAAATTTATTTCTCACCGGTCTGGAGGCTATAAGTCTGAGATCAAGGTGTTAGCAGCATTGACTTCTTCTGAGACCTCTCTCTCTCCTTAGCTTGTAGGTGGCCAGCTTCTCCCTGTCTTCACATGAGCTTCCTTCTGAGTGCACACACATGTGCACATGTCTGTATTCAAATTTCCTCTTATAAGGACACCAGTCATACTGAATTAGGACTTGTCCTAAAGGCCTCATGTTAATTATTTCTTAATTTAACAATTATATACTGAGGTACAAAGACATAAGAGTTCGACATATAGATTTTGGAGTGGGATAGAGAGATACAATTCAGCCCATAACAGGAAGAGCTGCAGAAAGTGATGTGTGTGTATGTTTTCAAATGTTCAGACTGCTAAGTAAATGAAGTAATTTTATTAACAGACAATTAAGTAGCATGTTTATTGTCTTAATTTAGGAGATGTTTGTGAATGATCAACCTACTAAAAAAAAAAAAAGGCCTCATTGAAGTAAGAAAAAGCATATCCTAGTTCTGATGCAACAGTCCCTCAATTTATTTAACCAGCATTTATCAAGTACTGACTGAAGGCATTTTGCTGAAAGTGATATTAACTTGTAATGTTGAACAAGTCATGAACTGTTATTCCTCATCTGCAAAACAATGATTTAAAATTTCTTTACCTAATTCAATTCATGAGATTGCTTCATAAATAAGAAATAAATGAAAATCCTTTGAGAGCATAAATGGGCTAAACAAGTCATTATTAACAGAATTTTTAAAAGCAAATAAAGGGGTGTCTTGGTGACTCCATTGGTTAAGCTTCTGTCTGACTTCAGCTTAGGTCATGATCTCATGGTTCATGAGTTCAAGCCCCACATCAGATTTTCTGCTCTCAGAGCAGAGCCCACTTCAAATCCTCTGTTCCCCTCTCTGTCTCTCCTCTGCTCGTTCTCTCATTCTCTCTCTCAAAAATAAGTAAACTTTAAAAAAGTAAATCAATTTTCTTCTTCTTCTGCTTTACCATACAAATTACCATGAATGTTTTTTTCATTATAAATAAAAATGTGAACCACTTATTAGCTGAAAATTCTTACCCTAGTGAGCACTGTCAAATGCAGAAAGTCACCTGTGATATACAGAGAAACAGTGTCAGAAAACCTAAGTGTAAGGTTCAGCTCTTGTCTGTGCTAGCTGAGTAAACCTGTTCAAATCATTTAAACCCTGGAGATTCACTTACTCGTTTGTAACTGTAATATACTTATTTCACAGGCAATCATCTATGAGGAATAAATGTGATAATATCAGTGGCATGATAATCACATATTGAACCATGTGGTGGTAGTATCAGTCCTTTCTTTCATAAACTATAAATCACTATCAAAAGATGATGATGTAACATTACTTGAAATATAATATTAAAGTGACCGAGTAATCTATTAAAACTCTCAAATGTTAACATTTAAATTGGAACAAGCAGACAGTCTTAGTGCCTGAGCATGGTATATTTATGTTAACATTATACTTTTCCAATAGATGTGCTACACAAAAGATGGAGCATGGTATCTTCACCAGAAAGGGAGATCACCTTGGTGAACCTGAAAAAAGATGCAAAGTATGGCTTGGGTAAGTCACTGTGAGATTCTTAAAGGTTTGTAAGAATCATAGAGAAAAGGTCTATAGCAAAGCATTGGCATTGAGCACCGGTTGCCTACCCGTAGACCCTTCACCCCACCCACCTAGTCAGGAAGTGCAGAAGATAAAATGTTCACAAGCAAGTCTTCCACCAAATTTAACAGCCCTATTTCACATGTGTTACCTATTTATTATATTTGCTATGAGAATCTTTACACTGCTGTGTATTGGACAGACTGATCATTAGTCACTGAAAACACCAGTATCATGAAAATCTTTTTTAAATGTGCCATTTCACAGGATTTCAAATTATTGGTGGGGAGAAGATGGGAAGACTGGATCTAGGTGTATTTATTAGTTCAATTACCCCTGGAGGACCAGCTGACTTGGATGGATGCTTAAAGCCAGGTACTTTACATATTAGGTAATTTCCTAAGTACTTAACTGACAGGCATGAATTTGCACAGATGATAAAAGTAGAACTTGGGCAAAACAAAAAGAAGAGGGCAGTGACATTTCTAAGATTTAGCATGAATTTCTCTTTATTTTTGAAACTACTGGATTGTCTATTTTTACAGGAGACCGTTTGATATCTGTGAATAGTGTGAGTCTGGAGGGGGTCAGCCACCATGCTGCAATTGAAATTTTGCAAAATGCACCTGAAGATGTGACACTTGTTATCTCTCAGCCAAAAGAAAAGATACCCAAAGGTAATGTTGTAGATGTGATCTGTTTCATTTTTCACAAGAACTTCAAATCATAGCCAAATAAATTGGATTTAAGTTCCTTATTTCCTTTCTGAAAATTTGGTATATGTAGCTCTGGTTTGTTTTAATATTATGCATTAGTGTAACTTTTCATTCATCACTTCTAATATTTCCTGTCTTGTTCATCTTTAGTAATATATGCAGAAAAATGAACTTGTTGTGCAAAATTGATGTCACTTAAGTAAATGTCTTAGTCCAAATTCGAAATTAAATTCTTTATCATTGTCTAATTCATATAGTTGTATAATAGTTATCTATGAAGCCCCACCCTGAACAAGATTATAAAAAATAAAAGGATAAAAACATCAGAAATCTAAAAATAAGACCATGTCACTTTATCTCATAATTCCTGCCATTAGTAAGTTGTGGGAGAAAGGGCACTTGATGAAGATTAGATGACTTGAGTTTGAGCCATGGTGGTTTTTCTTTCTTTAAGGAGGAGACACTGATCTTGGCTCTGCCTTGTCTACCTTGCACAGGGTTGCTAGGAGGCTCAAGTGGTGACGCAGTGTTTGTGAAAGAGGCACACATACTAGGGGCACCTTGCTGGCTCTGTCAGTTAAGCATCTGGCTCTTGATTTTGGCTCAGGTCATGATCTCACAATTTGTGGGTTCAGGCCCCGGGTCGGGCTCTGTGCTGATCGTGCAGAGCCTGCTTGAGATTCTCTCCCTCTCTCTCTCTGTCCTCTCTCTCTCAAAATAAATAAAAATAATTTTAAAAGGAAGAAAGAAAAAAGCACACATAGTATTTGCTGGGCAGTGGGAAGGGCTCCAAAGTCTAGGCTCATATTCTGTCTCTGCCACTTACCACCATGTACCTTGAGTAAATCAGTTGAACGTAGTAAGCCTTACTACACTTATATATCTAATGATGAACAGATAAATGCCTATCTTACAGATTTTGAAAGTTAAATGAGATAATACATTTAAAGAATTAGCATATTGCCTCATACCTATTAAGTACTTAAATGTGAATTTTAGGTGTCCTTATTTCTTTTTAAATGTATTCATTTATTTTGAGAGAGAGAATGCGCATGCACTCATGATTTGGGGAAGAAGAGGGAGAAAGAGAGGAAGAGAGAGCACAGAGGCGGGGCTGGAACTCACAAACCATTAGATCATGACCTGAGCTAAAATCAAGAGTCGATGCTTAACTGACTGAGCCACCCAGGCACACCTAGGTATCCTTATTAATAGTATTTTTCAAAAACATTGAAATGCTCGTTACGTGCAAGTTACCTTCATCCAAAAGATACTGAGAAATATGTAAAAGAATAGTTAAGTATTAGCTAAGAAACAAGGTTAAATAGTGAATTTTAGGCATAATTTCAGACCATTATGATAAAATAGAAGAAAAACATTTCATATAATGTGTTATGGCATTAAAATTTCTTATATTTTATACAGATGAGTTATTTTGACTATGGTTTCTTATATTCACTAAATATTTTATATGTATATATAATGTATTCTGTATATATATATATATTAAATATGTACATACGTAAATAATATTTTCAACAGATAGAACAAACACAACAGGTAGAAAACACCATCACTTCCCAAAGGAGCCTTATAATCTAATTGCAGCCTAGTCATCTTAGGTGAAGGAAAATGATTCCATTAGAAAATGTCGTAGCATACTTCTGAGTTTCAAGCAGCCAAAACCAAAAACAAAACAAACATTAGGTTCCTTTACTCACCATGTTTTATCAAAAGAAGCTTATGATTCAGAAGAAACTCATTTTTCTTCTCAATATTTAAAGCTCTAAGAGACTCCCATCTTAATTTTCTTTTCAATAGATATTTTATAGAAAATTCACTCATTTGTTCAACAAATATTTATTTTTTATTTTTTTAATGTTTATTTACTTTTGAGAGACAGAGCGTGAGTAGGGGAGGGACAGAGATAGAAGGACACAGAATCCAAAGCAGGTTCCAGGCTCTTGAGTTGTCAAACTCATGAATGTGAGATCATGACCTAAGCCAAGGTCGGATGCTTGACCAACTGAGCCATCCAGGCGCCCCTCAAAAAATATTTATTGAATGCCTGTGGTGTACAAGACACAGACGCTATACCCTCATGGGACTTACACTTTATCAGGGGAGACAAATACTGAAATTTTGGACTAACCAAACAAATAAATGTTTCATTGTAAGTATGATAAATGTTAGGAAAAAGTCCAAGGTGCCAAGAGAGCATTTAGCAGAAAAACTTTACCTAATGTAGGGAATCAATAAAGCTTTTTTTCCAGCAGACTTTCCTGTGGTTATTTTATTTTTCACCTATTCATTCTCAATAAAAGTTAAAAGCATAATGTTAAAGTATAGTTCTCTGAAACAGTTTCTTCAAAAAGCTAGATTACTCTTACCATCATGTGTAGCTATAGTGTAGTATAACTTAAAGTAATCTCAAGGAACATAGAACATTACTGCTATGTACCTTAGACTGTCCCTTTCAAGTATCAACCACCATGGAGGAAGTTTTATTTGTCTTTGTGTTTGCTAATTCCTTAAAATTATAGAATACATACTAGTTTGTTAAAGTAAATCCAATTTATACAGAAATCTATGAAGTAAAAGTCTCCTTACCCCATTTTCTAGGGAAATCTGTGATGTCTATGTCCCTTTCTTTATATTATAGATAAGTTATTGAAAAAAAAAGCATGTACACACACACACTTTTTTAACTAAAAATACAATTTTTTATAATTTAAATATCAGTTTGTAACTTATACACTATATTCTGAACATCTGTGAATATATACCTTTCTCATATGGCATTATATTTCATGTCATGGGTGTATCAAAATTTAATGTTTTTATATTGTACATCTAAATTAGCTATAATCCTTTTATAAACGTTGCTTCAACAAATATACTTGTATACACACCGTTGGAAAATGCACATTTTTCTAGAAGTTAGATACCTAGAAGTGGATTGAGTGTACACATTTAAATTTTCAACAGAGTGTTATCAGTTTGCCTAAGTTTTATTGATGTGTAATCAGCCAAGCAAATGTGACAGTGTTCTTCTAACTCCATCAGTGGTATGAGAGATTATCAGTCATTCTCATTTTTGTCAGCCACAAACAGGTAGAAAACTGCATTAAATTGCATATCCTTGAGCAACAGTGAGAATGTCGTTTTACATATTTATTAATTGTTTGTATTTTACTCTGAATTTCCAGTCTACAGGGGCACATGGGTGGCTCAGTTAAGCGTCAGACATTAGTTCAGATCATGATCTCATGCTTCATGGGTTCGTCAGGCTCTGTGCTGACAGCTCAGAGCCTGAAGCCTACTTCAGATTCTGTGTTTTCCTCTCTCTCTGCCCTCCCCTGCTCACACTCTGTCTCTCTCTGTCTCTCAAAATTTAATAAATGTTTAAAAAAATGAATTTCCAGTCTACATATCATATAATTATTTGGAGTCCAAAAATTGCAGTCTGGAAGAACAATATAAAACAAGTAAATAAACCATTAAATAAGGATTAAAGAGTTTGGGTATACGCATTAATTTTAGTTAGGGAATCAAAAAGGTCTTCACAGAGGAGTCTCATTTGAAGTAGGTCTCGGAGAATGGAAATGAGTAGTTAAGGCAAAGGGGATATGCATTTTTATACGAGATGCAGCAAGAGTGAGCAAAAGAAGGGGCAAAGAAATCTGAAAGCATCTGCTACACTTTTGGGGTCCTTATTTTGGTTCCAGGCCCAGGATCAGGTGTTGTGGATATAATATCCTGTGTAAAATGCTCCCACAATCATTAAGAAACATTCTGCAGGTTTCTAAGTCCAGGCATGTGTGTCACTAACCTATTATTCTCCTTGATGGATTTTGACTTCTAGTGCCTTCTACTCCTGTGCACATTGCCAATGGCATGAAAAACTGCCTGAAGAAGGCTTCCTACATGCAAGACAGTACTGTAGATTCTTCTGAGGATCACCACTGGCCACGTGGTGCCCCAAAGCACATCTCAGAGAGCTCTTGCGGGCTGCCTGGGGGCCTGCGCGAAGGAAGCCTGAGTTCTCAGGATTCCAGGACTGAGAGTGCCAGCTTGTCCCAGAGCCAGGTCAATGGTTTCTTTGCCAGCCCTACAGGTGACCGAACCTGGCAGGAATCACAGCACGCCAGCCCTTCCCCTTCTGTGATATCCAAAACCACTGAGAAAAAGAGAGCTTCTGCTGACAGCAACGGAAGCAAGACTAAAAAACCAGGCATTTCTGATGCAACAGATTACTCCGACCGTGGAGATTCAGACATGGATGAAGCTACTTATTCGAGCACTCAGGACCATCAAACATCAAAAAAGGCATAGTTCAATTTAAATCTCTATGGGTTTTTGGAGGGTTTTTTGTGTTTTTAAACTTAATAAAGCAAACAACAGCAAATATACTACAGAGCAGAATAATCTACTCTAAACTGCTTTTATTGTTCTGGAAAGGAGGAATAGTTTAAATATTATGTTACTAACTGCTACTGCATTTGATGCTAACTTTCAGACAAATTAGCAGCTTTGAATACTAATTCTAAAATGGCTATTATTCTTGGAACTTGCTACCTGATAACAAAAAGGAATGAATAATCAGGTTATGAGTAAATTTTACCAGTTGTTTATCTATTGCATACTTAATGTTTCTATTAGTAAGATAATTTAATATCTGAAAATTCTGTTCTTAAATAGCTCACATGATGATGGGCAGTTGACTTTACTGTTGATAGTCCGAATTCTTCAGAAGTTCTGAATGTATGAAAATAATAATAACAACATACAAAATTGCTCATGTCCTAGAAATGACATAAACTTAAACTCACATTCATAAGCAGATTCAGAAAAGACCCCATGAGCTCTTTGTTCCCTGAAGAACCAACAACATTCCTCACAAGAGGGTAATGCCCTTACAAATAGGGCTTAGCTGTTGTTTATACTGGATTTGTAAATATAAGATAAATAAACATGAAGCCTACTCTTCTTAGAGGTCCAAGTTAAAAGCTGCTGCTTGATATATATTGATTTTTAAAGGAAATAGAAATACTTTCTACATTCAGGAGCATAAAAAGCATTGGGCAAGGATTATGCAAAAGCTGGGTTTGAGCTGGGTTCTGAGCTTCCCTCTGCCCTAACTAGCTTTTTGACCTGAAGCAAGCCCTTTAATCTCTAGACCTCAATTTCCTCAACCATAAAATATGAAGGCAGTGGATTAGATGATCTCTAAGATGTCTTCTAGCCCTCCTGATCTTTGAATTTACTCTATTCTTTAATATCTTGATTCTTCTTAATTTTTCCATAAAGCACATATTGATCTTCCAGTAGTAATTCATTCTGACTCTAACAAGAAATCCTTTTGTTTGTTTTTCTTTGTTAAGGAATTCTCTTCCTCAATGAATACATCCAACAAAATGAATTTTAAAACTTTTCCTTCATCACCTCCTAAACCTGGAGATATCTTTGAGGTTGAACTGGCTAAAAATGATAACAGCTTGGGGATAAGTGTCACGGTACTGTTTGATAAGGTTTTCAAATGTTTTCTCTTCTCCATTTCCAGCAGCCTATTGTATGCCAAAATTATAAATTTAATTATTTTGCTTCAAAAGGGAAACCTGTCAAATACTTTCAAAATTAAAAACTGAGTTGTATCTTAAAACTTTTTTTAAAAACACTTTTGTGCGAGACACTTTCTCCTGTGGTTTAAAAGAAATTAGACTGATTTACCTGCTCAAACCCCTTACATTTCATAATGCTTAATCTGAATACAAAACTTCAAAAATGTAAAATTAGTAAGTATGTTTTACATGCATTTGACACTTCTACATGGAAAAAATACAGTTTAACCCACATGATGAGTAAATTCTAATGTATATGCCCTTTCTCTCCATAATATATCTTAATTTGTAAACATGATTAGTATATTAAAATTAGAGGTTCCCAAGGAACATAGGTACTTTTAAGGTAGTTAAAATATGAGCACAGGCTATTTGATGAAAATGCTTGAGACTTATATTAATTTTAACATGTAACATTATCATTTATGAAATTTAAAGAATATTGTCACTTAGGAAAAGCCATTTAGAAACATGGTAGAAATATCACTATTACCATAGGGCTATTAGAAAACCTAATTTTTTATCACTTTTAAAAATATCATAATCATAATGTCATGATTTAAAAATATCATGCCTCTTGTCCTTAACTTCTTTAGAATTTTATTATCTTCCTGTTGTGAAAGGAAAGAAAAGCTGTATATCCACAAAATATGGAATCTACTCAATACATCTCAACTACATTATAACGAAACTTACCTACCAAAGCCTTTTAAAATGAAAAAAATAAAAAAAAACTTGATTTGCAAGTTTCAGTTTAGCAGATATGATCTGAAGCAAATTATTCTATTTGCCATTTTTCTGACAGTCATGTTCTACTAATTTTGCATAGATGAATTTTGCTTCCTGCTTGCTCATAACACATGGTGTAGACTTAAAAAGGGAGAGCATTTCATATAGTCAAGATCTGACATGTTATTTTCTGAATAAAGAGTTTTTCTAAAATGTAACAGCTTTACTTTTGGAAAACTTGGCTAGCAGTATTCTTGGGTTTTGAATTAATTGCATGTGCTGATGTGGGACTGCTGCTTTGGCTGATGGATTAATGCTGTCTAGGCCTCAGATTTGAAAGATGGAGTGCGAAATTTTTCATATTACAAAATGTTATTTTATTTTTATTTTTCCATTTAGGGGGGCGTGAATACCAATGTCAGACATGGTGGCATTTATGTGAAAGCTGTTATTCCCAAGGGAGCAGCCGAGTCCGATGGTAGAATTCACAAAGGTAGAGTGTTTGTGTGTGTATAGGAATTACACATAGGATTACCACTTCAACAAATAAATTAGAAATTAAGAAATTCATAGAAACCTTCAAATATTCATAACATAAAAACATATGCAATTATTTTAAGACTAAAGCATTATAAAAAAAACTCCTTGATGTCACTCCAAAACTCTTAACAGTATTTTAGTTCATGTTTTGTACTTTCTGAGAAGCAAATTGTGGTAGAAAATGAGAAAGAAATAGTGCCTTGAAAAACACAGACATCTACATTTTTAATAAAAATTAACTAGGTTAGTGCCCTCCAATCTCTACATTTGTAGTCATTTTATTTAAATTGACTGTATAATATATACAATATTCTAAATTGTATTTAAGATTAGTCATAGAATTTAGAAAGAAAGTAAACACATATTAAACAAACTCTGTGACACAATTTTGTCCAGAATTTATCTGAGTCTGTCCTCAAATTAATACAAAACAAGACCACAAGATACTAGAAAACGTATAGAATCTTTATTTTATCATTTGCTTTTTTCAAAACTACTGCCTAATTTATAGGTGATCGTGTTCTTGCTGTTAACGGAGTTAGTCTGGAAGGAGCTACCCATAAGCAAGCTGTGGAAACACTGAGAAATACAGGACAGGTAATAGCTCATTATACCAACCATTTAAGATAGCTTAGAAGAACATAATAATTTGTGAATAATATCCATCTCACTTAAGTCTCCAAACTTATTAGTTAAGAAACCAAGCCTGATTCTTGTAAACGTCCTGGTATTTTTTTTCCCCTCAAATTGGGAAACATGTATTATGACAAGAAGAATTTCACTGAGGAAACTTGGCTTTCTCTATGACATTTAGCCATAATATTACCAGATCTGACAGGACGAAGGATGGAGATTGCATTTTTTTAAAATTTTTTGTCAACATCTACAAATATCTAGTGATTTTCACTTATCTAGTCATTTTTCAGCCCAAAGCTAAATTATATTCTAAAGTTTACCAAATTATTTACAATGGTCTATGTATTATAGTATAGTGGTATTTTTATTCTAGAGCCCAAGTTTCCTATAACATGTTTATGTTATTTCTATAAGAGAAATTTTTCTTAATTATTTTTTACACAGAAAATAAGAAAAACTGTGAAATTTTCAATCCCTTGCTTTGCTTTTCTATGTTTTCCTCCATCTACCTATATGTTGGTGGACCAGGTAGTTACTTTAAATGATTTTATACCTTCAAACATCCAAAGTCCTGAAAACTTAACCTATTTTCTTATAATTCTTCTTAATGAAATGCTATACCATTTGTCCAGGTGGTTCATCTGTTATTAGAAAAGGGACAGTCTTCAGCATCCAAAGAACATGTCCCCATGTCACCACAGTGCACCTTTCCAGATCCAGATGCCCAAGGTCAAGCCCCAGAAAAAATGAAGAAAATGACTCATGTCAAAGACTACAGCTTTGTCACTGAAGGTCAGGCCTTGGCAGACTGTCATCTCACCTTTAACTTATTCTTGACTTTCTCAAAATTTGATTTTTGTATGTTGGATGGTAATTCATGCCTGAGTCTCTCTAATTATTCTTGTCAAGTATAAATAATCTGATGGAGCACTATACCAATTTTTTAAGGACCTATATTTGCACCTGTTAAAATCTGAAAGACCTCAGGTAATGAAGTCATGCATGGAACAACTTATGGTCACTTAATAGTGTTTTTGAATAGTTACAAAATTGAAATGAAATTCTTCAAGGGAAAAAGTAAATAAAAATAATTGCGGAGAATGGCTTCAAACCCATTTGAAACCTTGACCCATTACATTTTCTATATTTCTGTTTAATTCTGTGGACTTGTCAAGCTAACCCTGGGTAGAAATTCACCTTATAATTCCCAGATTCTTATCTTTCTTACAAACTTTTCAAGCTCTTGCACATACTACTACTTGATAGTAAAATAAGAAATTAAGAATGGGGTTGCCTGGGTGGCTCAGTTGGTTAAGCATCCAACTCTTCAACTTAGCTCAAGTCATATTCTTATGGTTTGGGAGTTTGAGCCCTGCATCCGGCTCCACACTACCAGCAGGGAGGCTGCCTGGGATTCTCTCTCTCTACTTCTCTCTCTGCCCCTCACCCTCTCTCACTTTCAAAATACATAAATAAAGTTTTAAAAAAATAAGAAAATTCCTAGCAGTGCTAGGGATACAGGAGTGCTGATGCATAGGGACACATGTACCCCAATGTTCATAGCAGCACTTTCAACAATAGCCAAATCATGGAAAGAGCCTAAATGTCCATCAACTGATGAATGGATCAAGAAGATGGGGTTTATCTATACAAAGGGGTACTACATGGCAATGAGAAAGAATGAAATCTGACCATTTGTAGCAATGTGGATGGAACTTAAGGGTGTTATGCTAAGTGAAATAGTCAGGCAGAGAAGGACAAATACCATATGTTTTCACTCATATGTGAATCTTGAGAAACTTAATAGAATACTGTGGGGAAGAGGGAGGGAGACAAACCATAAGAGACTCTTAAATACTAACAACAAACTGAGGGCTGATGAGGTTGGGGGAGAGGTGGAAATGGGTGATGTGAATGAAGGAGAGCACTTGTTGGATGAGCACTGCGTGTTATCCAGAAACCAACTTTGCAATAAACTATAAAAAATAAATAAATAAATAAATAAATAAATAAATAAATAAATAAATAAGAAAATTAAAAATTATGTAGTACTGAGCTTTTCATAAGGCTAAGTGTTCATAATACAAAGTATCCTTTATTCTGAGATCTCCATCAAGCTCATTTTAAGGGGCATAAATGTCCTTTATAAATGATGGTGGTATATAGTTATTGTTTTATCTTTTATTTTAAATCTTTATTTGATTACCAAATGTCAGTACCTCTGAATTAGTCACTAAAATAAGGAGAAAAAATAACCCAGCCTGTATAATTTTATCTGATTATGAAAATAAAATTACTTTACCTTTTTATACTGTCTTGTATTCCGTATTTCTTCCATCATTCCTTCTTTAAATATGTTTTTTCATTCTTATTATTCTTTCAGCTTCTTTTGTAGACCGAAATTTTTTTATTATGCCGTTTCAATTTACTAGTTTAAATTATACCTCACTGAAACACTAGAATGTCAGCTTACTTTCCCCTTTCTATAATCGTTGAAAACACATGGGATTAAAACATAATTTTATTTTCAGAACCCTGATATCCAAACTGTTTCTATCAAAAGCTCTTCTGTTCAAGTAGTTTATTCAGCTTAGTTTATTAAGTTTTCTTAATGATAGAGAGTATGAAATAAGATTTGAATAATGAATAAAAGTATATATAGTAAGTGCCTATAAAGCTGTCAATATTCTGAGAAGATGGGCTTTTTAAAATGTGTCTAAAAGTATATACGTTTATATGCTCATATGTGTACACAGCATAAGAATATTTAATTTTTTATGTCTTTTTTTTTTTCTCCAGAGAATACATTTGAGGTAAAATTGTTTAAAAATAGCTCAGGCCTAGGGTTCAGTTTTTCTCGAGAAGACAATCTTATTCCTGAACAAATGAATGCCAGCATAGTAAGAGTTAAAAAGCTCTTTCCTGGACAGCCAGCAGCAGAAAGTGGAAAAATTGAAGTGGGAGATGTTATCTTGAAAGTGAATGGAGCCTCTTTGAAAGGACTGTCTCAGCAGGTAAGCCCCCAGGTGTGAGTATAACACTTTTAATAATGAGATGCATTAGCCTTTCATAATGATTTCATAGTGCTGTCTTAACTCTGTCTTCATTTGTCATTCATGGTGCCCCTAGGAAGTCATCTCTGCTCTCAGGGGAACATCCCCAGAAGTATCCTTGCTTCTCTGTAGACCTCCACCTGGTGTGCTTCCGGAAATTGACCCTGCTCTTTTGGTGAGAACTATGGAAAGTAATTCATATTTTTATAGAATAGCAACTGAGTGATTAATTTACCTGTCATGGTTTCATCACTGGTTGATTCTCCCGGGTTTCATCCTACTTTATTCTTTAGCTAGTAGTGTCTTGTGTGTGCCACGTAATCTCTGAGTGCATTCTGCATTTGTAATATTAAGTAATTCAATTCACTTTCTCATCTCTTCTTTCCACTTCTAAAGTTCTAGCATTTTAGGAGTTTGTTTTCTAAGCATAAATAGGAAAAGATATAAAATAGTGGTTATAGGAGCACCTGAGTGGATCAGTCGGTTAAGCATCCGACTCATGATTTTGGCTTAGGTCATGATCTCATGGGTTCATGGGTTCATGAGTCCCAGCCCCACGTTGGGCTCTGTGCAGAGCCTGCCTGTGATTCTCTCTCTCCATCTCTCTCTGTCCCTCTCCTGCTCACACTCTCTGCCTCTCTCTCTCTCAAAATAAATAAATAAACCTAAATTTAGAAAGTAAATAAATTTAAAAATAAAGTAATGGTTAAAAAATCCTTTTGTCCATTTCTCTATTCCACCAAACTGAGAACCATAGTTCTCATTCTGCTTAGTTTAAATAATAAAAAGTATTTGAGCGGCAACAGGGTGGCTCAGATGGTTAGGTGTCCAACTTCAGCTCGGGTCATGATCTTGCAGTTTGTGGGTTCAAACCCAGCATCAGGCTCTGCACTGACAGTGTGAATCCTGCTTGGGATTCTCTCAGAGCAAGCAATATGTTTGTCCATTTCCCTTTCTTATGTCAGGGAATAGCTAAAGGATCCAAAATCTGTTTTGATGGTTATTTATAAATTACATGCCAATAGGCAGGAATCCATGCATAGATGGATAATAATACTAATATAATAGAAGAAAGACAACTTTTGTCCTGTCTACTTTAAACCATGTTCCATTTCCAATAAACACGACTCATGAGTATGACAGGCGTCAGTTTCTGGCCCCAGCAACTTTGGCCTTTATGTCTAGTAGAGGGGTTATAGGATATTAATAGGAAAGTATCATTTCTGGAAGGTCTATTATAAGCAGCATTTTATGAGACTACATTGATTTTTGGCACCAGATAGGAAGAACTGAGTAGAACTATCCTCCTAATGAGTATATAAATTGATACAATCTTTCTAGAAAGCAATTTGAAATATTTTGCAAGGCCTTTAAAGCATCTGATGTGCTGATTATTATATAGGAAGTTACAAGGAAGTAATGAGAAACTCGGGTGACAATGTACATAGAAAGAAGCCCTAGATTTCTATTATAGTAGAAAGTTAGAAACAACTCTACCTTTTGAAAAAAATAAAAGGTATAGCCATCTGTGGTATCATTACATAGTTTTATGCAGTTTTTTTCAAAGCATATTAAAGACCTCAGAAAAAACTGTGATAGAAACCTAAACTTCAGGGGCACCTGGGTGGCTCAGTCAGTTGAGCGTCCAACTTCGGCTCAGGTCATGATCTCACAGTTCGTGAGTTCCAGCCCCGCGTCGGGCTCTGTGCTGACAGCTAGCTCAGAAGAACCTGGAGCCTACTTCAGATTCTGTGTCTCCCTCTCTCTCTGACATTCCCCTGTTCACGCTGTCTGTCTGTCTCTCTCTCAGAAATAAGTTTTAAGAAAACATTAAAAAAATATTTTTAAAAAAGAAATGTAAATTTCAAAGTATACAGGGGTGCCTGGCTAGCCCAGTCAGTGGAACATGTGACTCTGTGTGTTTGAGCCCCAAGTTAGGTGTAGTGGCTACTTAAAAATAAGATCTTAAAAAAAAAAAAAAAGTAGGATACAATAAATACTATAATTCTGATATAAAGTATAAGTCATAAAATATTAACAGTTGTTATTTTTATATGTTATTTATATATGGTTTTTCTCTGTAATGAGCATAAATTACCTTTATTATCAAAAAAATAATTGCATATCTTAATAGAAAGTGCTGCTGTTAAACCTGTTCCTTTCCCATGAAGTATTCTAACGTTAATATAAGTTGTCACACCCTGATCTCTTTAAATGTGTCCATTACAGACCCCGCTGCACTCTCCAGCACAAGCACTCCCAAACAACAGTAAAGACGCTTCTCAAGCAGCATGTGCAGAGCATGGCACCAGCTCAGATGAAAATGAAATGTATGACCAAAGCAAGAAACAATGCACATCCCCATCCAGGAGAGACAGTTACAGTGACAGCAGTGGGAGTGGAGAAGATGACTTAGTAAAAGCTCCAGCAAAGATATCAAATACGAGTTGGAGTTCAGCTTTGCATCAGACTCTAAACAACATGGTTTCACAGGCACAAAGCCAACATGAAGCATCTAACAATCATGAAGATACCATTTGTACCATGTTTTACTATCCTCAGAAAATGTCCAATAAACCAGAACTTGAGGCCAGGTATTGTCACTATTATGTGTAGTGCTGAAAGCAACTGCTTCCTGTTTGTGACAGGAGCAGCAACCTGCATTTCTCTAAGAATGAAATAAATCTGTGTGTGAGCTTCACACTGATCAGGCAGATGATGACTGTATTGGATATCCAGTTATTGTGACTGACAGTTTTAGTTAGCAAACCACTAAGCTCTCTAGCCATTCAGCCTGAGACTTGCTGCTCTCTTGGGAATATTTACTAGTAATTGGGAAAGTTGTTTGTATGTCACCATCATTCATATTACTTAAAAGAAAGAGGAGACCTATTTTGATACTGGTTGGGTAGGAGAGTAGGGATTACTAATGTAAAGAGAAGTGATTGGTGGGGAAGAGACAGAATTTGCAAAAGGTAAGCATAGAGGCAAAAAAAGAAAAAGACTACTTCTATACCTCTAACAGTCATTCATACATTTTACCTTTTGGTTACATCTTTGTGTATATCTCAGTGCAACCATATTTGTTCAAGTTCTTTTGGTGTTTTGGGGTTCTTTTCCCCAGTGGATCATCCAAATAACAACAGAAATAGAACTTATATTCTTTTCTTCTTTCTCCTCTTTCTTATTATGTTGAAAGAGAACTCAGCCTTGAATTAACAACTCAGAATCAAAAGTCTGTTTATTTAACCTATCTTATCTTACTAATTTATGCAGTTTGAAGAGCTTCAAAATAGAATCTGTACTGGGGCACCTGGGTGGCTAAGTCAGTTAAGCTTACAACTTTGGCTCAGGTCATGATCTCATGGTTCTTGAGTTTGAACCCTTTGTTGGACTCCGTATGCTTTGGATTTTGTGTCTCCCTCTTTCCCTGCTCTTCCCCTCTTGCACTCCCTCTCTCTTTCTCTCTCTCTCCCTCTTTCTCAAAAATAAATAAACATCTAAAAAAATGAAACATGGACAGGAAATAAAAATTGGTATTGTTCACATATAGCAGGCATGAAATAAATTCATAGTCCAGAGTCGGTCAAAAACTAGCTAGAAATGCAGTCATAAGCAGACATGAATATGTGTTAAGCACTTCCTGTGGCACAAACTTACTGTATTGGCATTGAAATGTATTTGAAAATAGTCTTGCTTCTTTGTCTCTGTAGTACTCCTCCTTCTCCTCTACCACTGGACATGACTCTTGAGCAGAGCTATCAACTCCAATCAGAATCTGCTTCCACTAATTCAATGGATAAATATCATACACATCACATTTCTGAACCAACTAGACAAGAAAGTTTGACATCTTTGAAAAATGACTTGGAAAACCACCTCGAAGACTTTGAGCTGGTGAGTTGTTTCCTCTGTATTAAGAAAATTCTGGGGCACCTGGATGTCTCAGTTGGTTAAGCGTCCGACTCTTGACTTCAGCTCATGTCGTGAGTTTGAGCCCTGTGAAAATTTCTGAACTGACTATATACAGAGCCTGTGTGGGATTCTGTGTGTCTGCCCTTCCTCCATTTGCACGCTCACACATGCATACTCTCTCTCTTTCTCTCTCTTTCAAAATAAATAAACTTAAAAAAAAATACATATTTTGTCAATTAAGATGTAGTTACACAAAGCTTTCCTTTAGAGAAATGGCTGTCTTTTAGAGTAGGTTCCTATCCATGTCCAATAAGTAGAGAACATATCTGGTGTGTTTCTCTGCTGAGAATCAGGGGAAAAGGCAAAAAGACATGGACATAAATCCTGATGCTACCCCTGACTTACTGTGATTTGGTAGATGCCTGTGGAATTACTTCATTCTTCTGAGCCTTAATAGTTCTGGCTATAAAACAGAGCTAGTAACCTCCTAGGACTGCGGTGAGGATTAAAAGAAATATAGGTAGAGCACCTAATACAACATCTGCTATTTCCCAAGTCCTGATGAGTTGCCTATTTAGTTTTTAATCAATTATGAATGTAATATTTTCTCTGCCACATGTTTTTGTATGTGCCCAAATGGAATCCTTTACATTGTACAAATAGCCCTAGAACTTCTGAATCTTTAAATTCAGTTTGGAAGCCAAATTTCCAGGAATAATATTCTTTACATTGATTGAAGTCAGCCTTTTTCCATATTGTTTTTATTATCCAAGTAATAAATATTTATCATTGGAAAATTAAAAACAAAAAGATTCTAAAAATATGAAAACCACTGATAATCTCACCACCAAAAAATCATAAACATTTTGGAGTTAATCTCTTCAGATACTTGGTTTGCCTAGAAGAGTGTATGTGTGTGTGTGTGTGTGTGTGTAACATGTACATCTCCAGTTTCATTCTCAACAGTAGAAAATCTTTTCTCAGAAAAATGAAAATCTTTGAAAGATTTCCTTTAGACATGTGTCATCATCCCTGTAAGCTATAAGCATCCTTCATATCTCATTCAAAATCTTTTTTTTTTTTAATTTGAGAGAGAGAGAGCATAAGCATGGGAGAGAGGCAGAAGAGGGAGAGAGAGAATCACAAGCAGTTTCCATAGTCAGCATGGAGCCCAACACAGGGTTCAATTCCATGACCCTGGAAACATGACCTGAGCCAAAATCAAGAGCCAGATGCTCAACCAACTGAGCTATCCAGGCACTTCTCAGTCAAAATCTTTAAAAAAAAAAATTTTTTTTTTTTACAACTGAATGAAGTTTTAATATCTGATCACCTAAAGGCATCATCTTTATACAAGAAAACCTTTTATTTTGTGGCTCTGGGTCATCTGCCTTAATTGTCCAGAAATAGGTGAAGAATTTTTCTAAACCTTCCCGTCAAAATATATATCAAAGGTTCATCAAACTATAGCCATTCATGTGTCCTTGTTTATCTTGAAAACACAAAACTTGAAACAAGAGTAAGTTTTGCCTCAATGTCTTTAGACAAACACATAGTATTGTTTCTAAACCCAACTCTTAGATGGAGGTACATTTTATCTGGAATTGGATAGACCTAGCTTCACTTGGCTAAGATCAGTAATCTTTTAAGGTTTGATTTCCTCTTCTGTGATTCAGTAGAAATAATAGTCATCTCTGTTTATCAATGGGCAAAAATAGACAACCTAAAGAGTCACTGTTTTCTTCCCCTAGGAAGTAGAACTCCTCATTACCCTAATTAAATCAGAGAAAGGAAGCCTGGGCTTTACAGTAACCAAAGGCAATCAGAGTATTGGTTGTTATGTTCATGATGTCATTCAAGATCCAGCCAAAAGTGATGGAAGACTAAGACCTGGGGATCGGCTCATAAAGGTGAGACAGTAAAGAATGGATTTGTGCAATGTGGCCAAAGACCAAGCTAGGGCTGGAGAAGGAAGAATAAGAAGGTTGAGTTAATATAACACTCCGTTTCTTTGTATGGTTTATGTTTTCCTTCTCCACATCTTAAAAATAAAGGCCTTTACATAGTTAACAGTTTAGGGAATGCTTAACGTTCCCTTTTTAATTTGCAAGTCCCTCTAATATTACTTAAAGCATTGAGTAAGCTGTCTTGAGTCTTAGGGACAGAAAGTTTTTAAATTACCATGAGGATAAATTTCCTATATTGGCAAAATAATGATGCATTTGTTAGGTATTCTACATTATTATTTCACATGTAATTACTTGATCATTGTACTTATGATTTCCACAGTAAAGTGAATTAGCAATAAATTAGAGACCACTCTCTCGCTGGCTAATGTAGAGCTAGGGAGATTGCTATATTTTCATGGCAACTTCTCTTTCCAAAAGTGTAATCTTTTTTGCCTCTTTTTCATTTTTGTAGGTTAATGACACAGATGTGACAAACATGACTCACACAGATGCAGTGAATCTGCTCCGAGCTGCACCTAAGACAGTCAGATTAGTTCTAGGACGAGTTCTAGAATTACCCAGGATGCCAGTGCTGCCTCATTTGCTACCTGATATTATATTAACATGCAACAAAGAGGAGTTGGGTAATGCACATTCAGGCTTTGTGCACTGTGATTTTTGTTGGCTAGATTAAAAGTAAGTACTCTTAAGACTAAAGAAAACCAATATTTTCTATTCCCTGAAGGTTTTTCCTTATCTGGAGGTCATGATAGCCTTCATCAAGTGGTGTATATTAGTGATATCAATCCAAAGTCAGTTGCAGCCATTGAAGGTAATCTCCAGCTATTGGACATCATCCACTATGTGAATGGAATCAGCACACAAGGAATGACTTTGGAAGAAGCTGAGAGAGCCTTAGACATGTCCCTTCCTTCAGTGGTGCTGAAAGCAACAAGGTACTCTCCAATTACTTGTGGGTTTTGTGCTTTTGGACATGTTTCAGGCTTTTAACCACCCTTACGTTATCTTAAAAAGATATTCCTGAGTTAGCAACTCACAACTAAACTGGCAGATATTTAGAAAGCTAGAACAGACTTCTTAATAGGAGATTCCAAGAGCACTCTAAGTGGATTAGTGTTTGGATACATGTTTGCAGTTAATAATAGGGTGGTTACTGCATTTGTCAGGATGTTTTCAATTGCAAGTAAAAGAAAATACAACTCAACTGGGTTTAAACAATAAAGGGAATTTACTTGTTTATAGGATTTTAAAAGTGCAGAGATGAGGTGCAGTGGTCATCAGGTGAAATTTGATGCAGGCTCTGGCTCCATTTTTTGCTGTTTTCAGTTATTCTCTCTTCTGTGTATGTGTTTCCTTCATGATTAAGTGGCTGTGTCAGTTCCTGCATATGCACCATCCAGAGCAATCTTTTAACAATTCTCACCAATAACCACAGTAAAGGAAGGACTGTCTGCTGATTGCCTTAGACCCAAATTAAGGCCATTCCCTGAATTGAGCCAAAGGGATAAAAATATATTGATTGGCCTAGGCCAGTCCTGGCCCATTCCCAGAGCTGAGACAGTCAGTTCTACCCAAACCTCATAATGAATGAGCCAATGAGGCATAGAATCCTCACTTTCACCATACCTCATAACAATTTCACATTATGAGAAATGCTAATGGCAGCTTTTCTTTCACTTTATAATAGAAATAAGTTGAAAAAACTGTATGCTTAAGTTTCAAATTACTACAAATATACTGGCATAAATTATACGGGTTTATTAATAGTTCTGAAGGTCATTAATCCAAAATGGATTTCAGAGGACTAAAATCAAAATGTTATCAGGGCTGCATTCCTTCTGTAAGAGGCTCCAGGAGAAAATCCATCTCCTTGCCTTTTCCACCTTCTAGAGATTCCCTGTATTCCTTGGTTTATGACCCTCTTCCATCCTCAAAGCCAGCAGTCATAACACTCTACTTATGTTCTCACATCTCTTTCTCTGACTCTTTCCTGCCTTCCTCATTCATTTATAAGGACTCTGTGATTACATTGGACCCACCCAGATAGTCCAAGATAATCTCCTCATCTTGAGATACCTAATTTACAACTTTAAAATCCCTTTTATCCTGTAAGGTAACATATTCACAGGTTTGGAGGATTAGGATTTAGACACCTTTCTGGGGCCATTATTCTGCCTATGGCACTGTATATACAGCCAGGCTTTCTAGATTACACATTTATGTTATATTTATGTCTGTGATAAATAGTGAGTTTTACATAGTATGTCTTTCAAATTATAGAATGTGTAATAAATCATTTAATCATAAACATTTGATCCTTCTAAACCTTTAAATTTGAATATGGACTTTTTCTTTGAATATAGTCCCTAGTCTGTTTCCCTCATGTATTTATTTTATTTTTTCTTAAGTTTATTTATTTATTTTGAGAGAGAAAGAATCCTAAGTAGGCTCCACGCTGTCAGTGTGGAGCCCAACATGGGGCTCAATCCCATGAACTGCGATGTTATGACCTGAGCCAAAATCAAGAGTTGGACGCTTAACCTACTGAGCCATCCAAGCCCCCCTACCTCATATATTTCTAAAAATTAGATCAGAATACATTTATTTTCACAGGTGTAGCTGAGTGGTAATTAGTGGAAGAGGAAAGTGTTCAAATAATCTGGAAAATATTTTTGTGAAAATTAACATCTCTGCGAACCATAGATCCAGCTAAATTTTTTGCCTCGTTACCAGTAGAGTACCCTTCCCCCTAGCTCTAAAATCACTTTCTTTTGCCTTTCTGCTTTTGTTGTCACTGTAGTCACAACAGATATGTTGGTGCTAGTCACTATTACTTTCCCCTTCATTCTTCTTCTGGCTCTCTCCACTACTATTTATATCTACCCTCTTTGAAGTCCACAGCTAGCAATAACAGAGAAGTATATATTTGTGGTAACTGTCTGTGTGTCAAGAACTGTATAGGGTCTGTGGTCTTTCCCTACTTGCAAGGTAAGTTTCTTGATTATTATTTCTTGAGTTATTGTTTCTTGTTATTGTTATTGTTTCTTGAGTGCTGGTAGAAGTTACAAAACTCCTGGGTCAGAGACAAAATGCTTTTTTAGTAACCACAAGCACCAAAAGCATGGTATTGGTACAAGTTCCACACATCTTCTAAGTCCCCTGAAGATGATACACGTTGTCCTAGTGGATTCCTGCACAGCAGTGGGTTGTACTACAGAAGAGGGATACGATGAGAAGAGGAACCCACCCCTTTACAACAGACTGCAAGAAAACCTGCTTTTTATTTGGAGAGAGAGGCTCCCTCATTGCTCAGGCCTGCTTATCACAGCCTTGAGAACTGGCCCAGATAAAAAGCAGTCAGTTCGTGGGTTCGAGCCCCGCGTCGGGCTCTGTGCTGACTGCCGGCTCAAAGCCTGGAGCCTGTTTCAGTCTGTGACTCCCTCTCTCTCTGACCCTCCCCTGCTCACGCTGTCTCTCTCTCTCTCCTAGAAATAAATAAAAGATTTTTAAAAAATTAAAAAAAAAAAAAAAAAAGCAGTCAGGGCCTTGCATTTCTGGGGTACCCAGGAAGAATATGCAGGATGCTTACGGCCTGTGGTAAATTGCTTCTCCCAACACTATATACTTTAGGCAACCTCCCTTTTCTCTCAAGTACTAGCAGTGATGAGACCGCATACCAGTCCTCTAGTTTCCAAGGTGATGTCTTTTTGACAGTTTTTCACATTGGATGGTACTATCCTTCTTATAATCCTTTACATATATATATATATATATATATATGTAGTCTAGATTTTCACTTTAACTTTTTAAGAAATACATATCAAGAGCTTCAGATACACAAAACTTAGTCATTTATAATTCTTAAGTTATCTTTGAACTATCACCTGAAGGACAGTGAACTAAGTTATTAGATCATGAATATTACAAGGGTTTTAAATGAGGGGAAATACAGTGATGTGTTAATCCTAAACCCAGAGAAAGATCATGTAAAGAAATGATTCTTGGGGCACCTGTGTGACTCAGTTGGTTAAGCGTCCAACTTTGGCTCAGGTCATGATCTCATGGTTCATGGGTTCAAGCCCCGCGTTAGGCTCTGTGCTGACAGCTAGCTCAGAGCCTGGAGCCTGTTTCAGATTCTGTATCTCCCTCTCTCTCTGACTCTCCCCTGTTCACACTGTCTCTCTCTCTCTCTCTCTCTCTCTCTCTCTCTCTCTCTCAGAAATTAAAAAAAAACACATTTAAAAATTTAAGGAAATTATTCTTAATCTTTTTTGGGTCCAGGATATCTCCCTCCACAAGAGAGGTAGATGAAAATTGATAAAAAATTTTGTCTGCAGCCCATCTAGAATAAAATTCCTGTGGCTCAGTAGTCACCAAGTGGTTCAAAGGGTATTTAAACAAACATCTTAAATAATTTGGAATTGCCTTTTCTTTTTATCTATAACACAGAGATGGTCATCCAGTGGTCCCCAGTTCCAAGAGAGCCGCTCTTGCAGCCCCACAGTCAACCAAAGCCAACGGTAAGGATACATTCATTTTGTGATACAAGTAGTTATACAGAAATGACTATTTTTTTTTCCCAAAAGCAAGTTTGGAGACTAGCACTACAGTGCCTTTATTGCCCTTCTAGAGTCCTTTTCAGGATCTCTCTAAGTGCAAAAACTTACATTTAAATAAAAGCATCTCTAAAATTCAGTGTGTAATAAGAAATAGTTGAGCAGCATGGATCCTGGGATTTACAGCCAGACAGATCTGAGTTTATAAGTTCTATGTGCCCTTTGCAAGTTACTTGACCCATATCCAAGCTTCTATTTCCTATTAGTAAAATAAAAATATTAGTACTATCTATCTTGTAAGGTTATAATGAAGCATAAATACAGTAATATGTGATGCTTATCATAATGATTATCACAGAGTAATTTATTCAGACAGTTATTGAATCTCTTCTCTGTGCAAGGCATTGGTCTGGGCATTTTAAGCATGGCAATGAAGAAAAAAAGTATCTGTCTTACATTCTAACGTAATAATAGAAATTGTAGCATTAGTGGTTATGGCCCCCGCTAACATAAATTTAATGCTTTTTCTTCAGACTAAGCATTCTTCTAAGTGCTTTAGTCCTCATAAAACCCTGTGAGAAGAGTGTTCCTATTATCCTCCATTTATAGAAGGAAAAATTGGGACACAGAGAAGTTTTATAACCTGCCAAGCTCACAGAGTTAATGAATGGTAGAGCCAGAATTTAAACCTGGGGTGTCTGATTCCATGCTCTCATTCACATAATCGGGTTCAGTAAACCTAGCTTCTAATGCTAGTGATAAGAATGATAGATGCAGGAATGTGGTTGAAATTAATGTATTTGAAATGTGAATTCAGTACTTCATATGTGACTAAACTTTAAGGTTATCAGGCAGGAGTATCTACCTACCAAATGAATCTCACTACTGCAGTTGTAGTTTATCTTCAAAATACTAAAGCGTTTTGAACGCCTTAAGGATCTTTGTTGCTCTCTAATGGTTCCAGTTCACATTAGAGTTGGACTATATCATGGAACAGTCAGGAGAGCCTTTTTCTAGTGACCTCCAGGTAGTTGCCTGTTGGCCCCTCTTTGTAGAAACTGCATAGTGATCTGTCATTATGGGGTTGTCTCACTTGACTCCCTTGGAACAGATTTCTTTATGAGTTCCTAAAATCAGATATTAAAAATAGGAACTCTTTAATAGCGATGGGAATTTAAAATGGTACAGCCATTTTTTAAAACAGACATTTTTTTTTTATTTAAACATGCACCTCCCATACGGCCCAGCCATTCCACTCCTTTTTGTTTACTCAAAAGAAAGTAAATATCCATATACAAAAACCTGTACATGAATGTTTTAGCAGCTTCCTTTGTAAAAGCCAAAATCAAGAACCACTCAAATGTCAAAAAAACTGTTGAATGAATAAACCAATTGCAAAATATCCAAACAACAGAATAATACTCAGTAATAAAAATGGTCTGTTGATACAGTAAAAGTTGTAATAAATAATTTAAATGTAATTTAAATAAAAAGTAACAACCTAATCAAAATTCCCTCCACATAAGACAGATTAGTGAAAGGAGCCAGACAGAAAAGAGTTTATATTGTATTATTCCATGTAATCAAAATTTAAAAAGATATAAATCATAGTGACGAAAGCAGATTAGTGGTTACTTGGAGACAAGGTGAAGGGCAGTTATGGGAACAGGAGAGAGAAAGGACAAACAATATGCTATTGTGTTCTGAACTATTCCAATATGACTTTTTGAACCTGTAGTTTATTACTGGTATACTTTTTCAGTACTTTTCCTGGAAGTTTGATACTGTTTTATACCTCTTGGAAATAATATGAAAAGACGTTCTTGACTCTGTAACATCATCCACATAATTATAGAAATTCATATATAAAAATTTCACATCAGCCTTTATCTTTCTAGGTGGAATTATTTTTAGGTCATTCTCAAATACAAGTGCTTGAGTCTCAAATAGAAATATTTTTTTCTTTTCTTTTCTGTTTTAACTTTTCCAAACTCTGCTTTATATTTCAATATGAATATTTTAAGACTTTAAAATAAATTCATTAATTTATGAATAAAATTATTTTAAATGTGATTTTTAACTGTAAGAGAGATAATTTATATATTGAATCTTTGTAATGGCTAAGAGTTAAAAGTGACATTTGGTTTATGCATATATTAAAAGTTCTATTTTGTTGTATCTGTAATTTACTGTGTTAAATTGATTCCCTTTATGAAATGATATGAATGTCTCTCTATCTTCTCTTAAATAGTAAAGTGAGGGGCGCCTGGGTGGCTTAGTTGGTTAAGCGTCCGACTTTCGCTTAGGTCATGATCTCGCGGTTCGTGGGTTCGAGCCCCGCGTCGGGCTCTGTGCTGACTGCCAGCTCAGAGCCTGGAGCCTGTTCCAGTCTGTGACTCCCTCTCTCTCTGACCCTCCCCTGCTCGCGCTGTCTCTCTCTCTCCTAGAAATAAATAAAACATTAAAAAAAAAAATAGTAAAGTGAGTGTGATGCCTGTGAAACCTGCCTCTCCCATTCAGCTGAGAGAATTTATATTCAGTGTCTCATCCTAGATCCATTCACCCCAAACTGAGCTTTTGTGCAGACTACAGTATTCTCTTTTAAGAAATTAGCATTTTTCTTTCGGATAAGCCGTTTTCTAATATTTGATTTCTTCTAGTTGGTTTTAAATCACTTTGAAATATGACCTCTTTTAGTGCACTAATAAAAATAAGAACATGCACAGAAATGTGGGTTTTCTTTCACTGTTTTGATGTCCCTATTATGGTCCCACCTGGCTCTTCTCTTACTTTCTGTTTGTTCCTTTCAGGTCACCACACTGTGGAGCCTTGCCACAAGCCTGCCCTCACTCCTAGTAATTCATTCTCCAAGGTAAGGAAAAGGCCACCTTCTTCCTATCATACCACCTTATCTAAATAACCATCTTGTTAGAGCACCTGGATGGCTCAGTCAGTTAAGCATCCAACTTTGGCTCAGGTCATAATCTCACAGTGCATGGGTTCAAGCCCTGTATCGGACTCCTTGCTGCCAGCTCAAAGCCTGGAGCCTGCTTCAGATTCTGTGTCTCCCTCTCTCTCTAACCCTCTCGTGCTCATTCTCTGTGTGTGTGTGTCTCTCTCTCAAAAATAAATAAACTTTTAAAAAAATAATAAATAAATAATCAGCTTGTTTGTGTCTCAAACCAAGCCGATTTCACATTTAAATATTTACCTTTTTTAGATACATGTAGTGTTAATAGGAATATATTTTAGTGAACTAATAAACCTTGCTAAGTAAAGCACGCAGTATAAAGGCGCTGCACAAGCAACCCTACATCATTTGGCACGTATTCAGCTCTTATATAAGCTAATCTCTTAAACAGATAGCTTCAGCACTGGGATCTTTTTATTAAAGTGCACAGCTCTTCTGGTTGTGTTTTAGATAGCTAGAAGAGAAGAACATACATAATTAAGAGTAGAATTTGTCCTTTGGGTTAATTTTGATCAACAGTGACCCTCAAATGACAATTCTCTACTGCTAGTAAGGAAAAACAATACTGACAAAAGAAATAGACTTATTTGCGTTTAGAAAGACATGGAAAATGCTTTACCTCATAATAAAATGTAAGAACCTAAATCATTTAAGATTAGCAACGAAAAATGTGGAGTTGATGCAACAAAACTACTTTAATACATAGCTGAATTCCACTTCAAGCTTTCTCTCTAAGGCTATGTGAGTGCTCATTTGTTTGTATAACATTTCCTTTTTACTATTTTCTTTTGGCATGTAATGAACATTCTAAACTCATCCCAGCTGGATATTCACTTTGTGGAATTGTTTAATCCCACACACATTCCATAGTCCGTTCTGAACCCCACTATTTGAATGCCTTTCCACATAAGCTCCAGAGCTGAGGCATTGATCTCCTAGTAATCTAGAAATCCTGGCATCTCAGCAAAATCTGGAGAAGAGCTGGATTTAGCATAGAAGGAAAATTTAGTGACCAGAAGGCCAAAAGTCTATGTCTTTCATCTCACTGGTCCAACAAATCCTAAAAAGATATTGCAGTAGAAGAATTATTAGGCAGAAATGATTGGGACACAGAAATCAAAATGTCTTAGTCAGAAATGATTGGGACACAGAAATAAAAGTGTCTTAGTCTTGGTATGTTTGTGGATTAAGAGACAGCAAGACCCACTATTCCCTGTTTATTCATACAGTCTACAATTGCACAGAGCTGGAACAGCTGAATTTGCACGTATTTCTAGTGTTAGTCGTGTTGTATGGTGCTTATTTTCTTTTTAAATATCAACATGTTGTTGAAGGGGCAAAGGGGAGAATTTCTGTTTAAGTTAAAATAAAACCCTCAGAAGCTAGGATCTTTGTTATTTATGGTTGCAAACATTTTTTGTTGGAGTTAAAATCTTCCAGGAAGTTTCTCAAACAATATTCTGTCCTTGATGCTAATGTCTGTGCTATGAATTTCTCATGAAGATTGGAGTTTCACAATCCAGTAAAATTTGATGTTATGTAACCACTATTTATGAAGAAATCATTCTATTGCACCTATCATTTCTACTTTTTATCTTGATAAAGAGTAAAATCTTGAGACCAAACGGCCTTTTATTTGTATAAAATTATTTTATTTATCCTAATCGTTTAATTTAGTATTTTTGTCCAAATCATTTTTCTTTCAATAGGCCATGCACCATGAAGTGTTCACAATTTGAGTTAGAAAGTTACATTCTGTTTAATAATCAATTTGTAGTTATGAACCCATTGTTATTTTCTTAAATTGAGATGAGATTTAGACTAGACTTAAAATCTTTATATCCAACAGTTGATCAGGATGTTAAACTAGAGTTTACGTTCAAGTCACAGCTTCACAAATACTTAAAAGATTTTTTTCCCTTTCCCTCAGCCTATTAGTTAATGATCTTTTTTTTTTTTTTAATATATTTTTATTTATTTCTAAGACAGAGAGAGAGAGACAGCATGAGCAAGGGAGGGTCAGAGAGAGAGGGAGACGCAGACTCTGAAATAGGCTCCAGGCTCTGAGCTGGCAGTCAGCACAGAGCCCGACGCGGGGCTCGAACCCACGAACCGTGAGATCATGACCTAAGCGAAAGTCAGACGCTTAACCGACTAAGCCACCCAGGCGCCCCTATTAGTTAATGATCTTAAAAAACTTTTCTGAAAAGATTTAAGGAAGTCAACTTGTATAAAATATGCCTCAAAAAATAGACTTCTGCAATTAGATAAGTTTAGAAAATACTACATAATAGAGTTCTCTTTTGGCAAGTCAAATTTATATTAGTAAACATTGTGAGAATTCTTGGAATAGCAATACTGATTTGATGTATGATCGGCTGTTTCCAGAGGTTTTAGATAACAGAAAAGTCCCATTCTCTTTGTACATTCCATTGTACTGATGTTTCCTAAACATTCATCTATCATGGGCTGATATAAAGTAGATTAGGTACAAGGGGAGAGGGAGAGAAGGACATGGTGGGGCAATCTACAGTCCCTCCCTAATCCTGGAAGTTAGGAAATTAGTAAACCAATGTTTTGCTCTGGTTTCATACTTTAGGTTAATGGGGAAGAAATAATTGAAGTTTTGTGCCCTGAAGGAAAATGCTCTACTTATCAGATGAAGGGATCAACAGACTTGATTCTCTCCAAAGGTAGTTTTTTCCAAATCAGTCATCCAATTAGTCTAAATGCCTTAATAGTTAGGTAATAAAGAAATATTAGGTATTGGGCTTACATGTTTCTATAGCATAAAAAAGAAGGATTGTTGTTCAAAGAAATAAAAGAATACTGTAAAATTAATTATTGTTCACTGCATTATGGTACCAATGTCCTGTATACATTCTCATATCTAATAGTAAAAGTATTTTTAAATGATTAAAAAGATTACTGGTTTGTTTGATAGTGTTTCTTATATTCCTTTGAAGCAGCAATTCACAGGCAACCTAAGAATTTAGAAAATTTTTCTTGAACGTGTTTGGGCTACACTATTATATCCTTAATTTTTGAAACCTAGCTTCTTTATTTGACTTTTTTTCATGAATTAATAATTTGGAATCAATTTAGGAAAATAAGCATTAGATTATTGATGTCTCATGGAAAGATTTACTCACAGACCTAGATTTTGGTTTGTTCTTTTTAAGCTGTATTTGTGTGATCTTCTGTCAGAGCATCCAGAGTAGTACTAGAGCTACAAATGGCTGGGTTCCATTTCTAGTTTTTCTAGCTGTTTTTTTAATCACGGGCTGCCTTTCAAAGTAGATGCTTGAAATTTGAAAGACCTGCTATAGTGTCTCTTTCTCATATCACTATTTTTAAAGTAAAATCTCATGTAAAATTACTGTTTTTCAAGAATCTAATGTACAAGAAGATGATATTTATGATGATCCTCAAGAAGCTGAAGTTATTCAGTCTCTGCTGGATGTTGTGGATGAGGAAGCCCAGAATCTTTTAAACCAAAATAGCGCAGCAGGAGATGCCTGTGTTCCAGGTAGATGAACCAGAATGAATAAGTTGGTACACAAAGGAGTACAAGAAGGAGGCCTCTAGGAAGCATTTTAATTCCACTTGGCCCATTTATTTATTCCCCAGGTTCATTGAAAACCAATGGAAAGTTATCTGAAGAGAGAGCAGAAGATACAGACTGTGATGGTTCACCTTTACCTGAAGATTTTACAGAGGTAAGAATAGTAGCTAGATAAACACTGTAGAAGGTTAGGTCTTGTTAGAATTATGTATTCCTTACTTTTAGTTTGCTTTCTTGCTGAGGCCTTATCTCTGCCTCTACCAACCCCACCATTTCTGATTTTAACACTGCTCACCCCCTGCCCCAACCCTGACATTTGCAGGTTTATGTTGATTTGTCTGCTTCCTGTAGACATTTGAATTTGCAGCCTATTCTAGTGTGCTAGGGCTGCCACAACAAAATACCACAAACCGGAGCGCTTAAGAAACAAATTTATTTTCTCACAATTCTAGAGGCTGGAAGTCCAAGGTCAAGATGCCAACAGAGTTGGTTTCTGTTAAGACCTCTCTCCTCAGCTTGCAGATGACCACCATTTCACTGTGTCCTCACAGTGTACCCCTGGTGTCTTCCTTTTCTTATAAGGACACCAATCCTATTGGATTAGAGCCCCATCCTTGTGACCTTATTTAGCCTTAATTACCTCCGTAAAGACTCTGTCTCCAAACAGAGTCATTTTGGTGGTTAGGGCTTCAACCTGAATTTTGGGAGGGACACAATTCAGTCTATAACATAGTCTATGCTTTAACCAGTTATAAAATATAATTAAATAAAATTTCCTTCCCAATAGTTAAATAAAAGCTATAGGCCATAATTTAACCCAAATGTACAAGACCTATATTATGAAAACTTGAAAGCTCTACAAAGAAGAAAAAAAGTATTAAAGAGAAACATTTCTTATTCTTAATAAGAAAAACCCAAAACTTAAATTCTCCCTAGAATTACCTATAAATTAATATCGTCCCATAAAACATTTCAACTTTTTTTTTTTAATGTTTATTTATCTTAAGGGAGGGGCAGAGAGAGGAGAGGAAAGAGAGAATCCTGAGCAGGCTCACGCTGTCAGTTCAGTGCAGAGCCCAATGCAGGGGTCAACCCCAGGAACCACGAGATCCTGACCTGAGCCTAAATCAAGAGTCAGTCAAACACTTAACTCTCTGAGTCAACTTGGTACTCCTTCAACTTTTTTTTAATGAGAGACAGACCAGCTTGGTAACATGATATTAAAGTTCACTTGGAAAAATTAGGGTGTAAAACTGTTCAGGACAAATCTAAAAATTAAGGCTCATGGAGGGAGAATATTCCTACCAATTATTAGTAAATATCACGTAATTCTACCACCAAAGTGCAGATAGATCCTACAAATATGCACCCTGAGAATTCGAGATGTTTAAGACCAAACTTTTTAGGCCAGTCCATCCTTAAGATTTAATAAATTGTCACTTGAATGTATGGGACATCTGCTTCAGAAGAGATTTTAACTAATAGTAAACAAAGCAAAGTAAAAAAACAAATTCAGTAAAGGAAGAAAATAAATGCTGAGATAAAAACATGAAGAAGTTATATTTGTATCAAACTTTAAATGTGTTCAAATCACTATGGAAATTATATTTACAAGCAAATTCATAAAAGAATTTTAGTCAAATTCACAAATATGACTAATCTCCATAGCTCAAAGGAAGACTAAGCCAGTATTCTGGAAAAAGTTTTCGTTTCATTTTATATTTCTAAAATATTACCTACATTTGAGTAGTTTTCAGAGTTCCTAGAATTTCTGAAAATATTTAGTTTTTCATAAGTATGCTTCTTTGGGACCACCGTAAACAAACTGTAGATTATTTACTGAGTTAGCTCATGACAGTGTGTTCTACGACCCTGGAAGATTTTTTCATGTTTTTTTTTAAACTTTTATTATTGAAGTGTAGTTGAAATGCAGTGCTCTATTACCTTCAGTTATGCTACATAGTGATTTGACAATTCCATACATTATGCAATGCTTACCACAGTAAGTGTAGCTTGTCACCTGTCATCTGTCAAAGTGATTACAGTGTTATTGATTCTCTTTCCTTTGCTATTTTTTTTAATTAATTTACTTATTTTAGGTAGCTCCACGCCCAGAATGGGGTTTAAATTCACAACCCTAAGATCAAGAGTCACATGCTCCACCAATTGAGCCAGTCAGGTGCCCCATGACATTTATTTTATAAAGTTTGTATTTCTTAATCCCCTTCACTTATTTCACCTATCCCACTACCCCATCCCCTCTGCCAACCACCAGTTTGTTCTCTGAATTTGTGAGTCCTGTTTCTGTATTTTGTTTGTCTATTTATTTTTTAGATTTCACATCTAAGTGAAACTATATGGTATTTGTCTTTCTCTGACTTACTTCTTTTAGCATAATACCCCTAAGTCCATCCATGTTGTTACAAATGGCAAGATCTCATTCTTTCTTATGGTTGAGTGATATTCCATTTTGTATACTATAATATATACTATATATATACTATATCTTCTTTATTTATCTGCTTGAATTGGTTCCATATCTTGGCTGATGTAAATAATGCTGCAGTAGGGGTGCTTGCTTGGCTCAGTTGGTAGAACATGGAACTCTTGATCTCAGGGCCATGCAAGCCCCAAACAGCGTGCAGAGATTACCAAAGAAAAAAGAAAAAAAAAGAAAAGAAAAGCTGCAATAAACATCGAATTTGTGTTTTTGTTTTCTTTGTGTAAATACCCAGTAGGGAAATTACTTGGATTGTATGTACAACACTGAAAGTTTTAGGGTTTTAACCCTGCAAGTTTTTTCATTAGTCAAAAGTTTAGCTACTAATCATGATATTATAAAGAGTATAGTATCATACACTGTCATTTGTCACTGTCTTGTAACTTGTCACTCTACACTTAACTACCTCTTAAAGAAGTACTTCAGGCCAATGTCTGAGCTTTTTTTATGAATGAAGGAATGAGTGCCAGTCATATACATAGTGTAAATCGTCATTTAAAGTTTCAGAACTATTCACTTAGCTATTGCTGAATTCGTTTGATACTGATTAAGCTGAGGATAACAGGTAAGAAGGTACATCAGGATTTCTGTCCTCAATTTGCTTGTATAGTCTAGTAGTCCACTTGGGAGCTGTACAATGTATATAAGTAATTTTTAAAGCTATAGTAAAAACATGTCCTGATAAATGTTTATTATATGGAGTTCAGAGAATGTTATAAAGTATTGTGGAATAAGAGGGACTATACAGGAGTAGATGGGTGTGGTTATTAAGCCTTCGTAGAGAATTAGCATTTTATATATTAAATTTTTAATGTTTATTATTGAGAGAGAACAGAAATGAGGGAGGGACATGCTCCAGGTTCTGCACAGTCAGTACAGAGCCAGATGTGGGGCTCAAACCCATGAACTGTGAGATCGTGACCTGAGCCAGAGTTGGAAGCATAGCCTACTGAACCACCTAGGTGCCCCAAGAATTAGCATTTTAAAGGTTTTTGGTAAGTGAGATGCAGTGGGAAAGAGCATCCCATACAGAAGAGCTGCTTATCAAAGATCTGAAGCTCTGGATCAGCCTGGGACACTCAGGGCACTAAATCATTGCAAGTGATAGCAATGATCATTGTCATGGCATTTTGAAAGCTAAGACTGAAGAGATAGGGAGGGGTGAGTTTAGCAAGTGACTTAGATGTCATGCCAAGGAATTTGGTCTTTCTACACCTCTAGACAGGCAACTTTACTGAGAGAGAGAGAAACACGTCCCCTCAAAAGAGCTACAATGAAGAGAAGAAAGGCATAGTCTCCAAAGACATGACATGATTGTGCTGAAATACATCAGCATACTTCCTATGTTATTTCTAATTCTGATTATTAATCAAAAAACAATAGAAACTTTCAGTGGCTTTCCATCACCTATAAGATAATCATGCTTGACTGTAGGATCCTGGCTTTATGGGCATTTGACCAATGTAGTCACATAGCCCTATGCTTAGAAAAGCTCCTCATGTGATATGCCATCATCATCTTGAAATTCTTAATTTTTAAACAAGATATCCCATATTTTCATTTGACAAGGCACACTGCAAATGATATAGTTTGGTCTTGGGATCCAGGAGATATCTCTACTCTTCAATTTGTTGGATCTGAATTCTTTGAGCAATAGGATAACAAACTAACCTTCAGATGGACTGGCCATGATAAAAATTTTAAGTCTTTTCCTTGAGGCAGTGCTACATCTGCCTCCAATTCAAAAATAAATAAATGTTAAAAAAAAAAAAATAGAAATAGCCTATGACCCAGCAATTGAATTACTGGGTAATTAAACCTAAGACATAAAAATACTAATTTGAAAGGATACCTGCACCCCTATCTTTATAGCAGCATTATCTACAATAGCCAAATTATGAAAAGGGCCCAAATGTCCACTGACTGATGAATGGATAAAGAAGAAGTGTGTGTATGTGTGTGTGTGTGTGTATACACACACACAATGGAATATTACTCAGCCATAAAAAGGATGAAATGTTGCCATTTATAAGGATATACATGGAGCTAGAGAGTATTATGCCAAGTGAAATAAGTTAAAGACAAATACCATATGATTTTACTCACCATGGAAGGACCCATCACTTTAATAATAAAAGGACAAGGTAATTTAACACATTGAAAATTACTAAGATTTTTCTAGAGAACCCATTTTCAGATTTTAAAATTGAAGTAGTATAAAAATATTTACTAAATACGTATATCTAAGTAATCATACTTCAGCTATTCTTGTCTTCTCCTTACCTCTGCACCATTAATATCCCTTATGAGAAATGAAAAGCCAAGGGGCACCTGGGTGTCTTAGTTGGTAGAGCATCTGACTTCAGCTCAGGTCATGATCTCGTGACTCATGAGTTCGCGCCCTGCATCTGGCTCTGTACTGACAGCTCAGAGCCTGGAGCCTGCTTCAGATTCTGTGTCTCCCTCTCTCTCTGACCCTGCCCCACTCATTCTCTCTCTCCCGAAAACAAACAAACATTAAAAAAAAACTTTTTTAATGAAAAAAAGGAAATGAAAAGCCAAGATGAGTGTGAAGATCAGTAAGTGGGACCAGCAAAAACTCGTGGGCCACTGAAGATGCCTTAGCCACAGTTTGACATTAACTGAATGTCATATGTGTGTTTGTTATAGGAAGATGGACATGACAGTAAATATAGGAAATAACAGAAAAAAATTGAACGTTGAGATTGATTTTTTTTACAATTAGCTAATGTAATTTGTATTTCTCTTTATTGTAGTCTATCAAAATGAATGGCTGTGAAGAATATTATGAAGAAAAAGTAAAAAGTGAAAGGTAAGAAAATAACCTTTTAAAGTATTTCTAACAGGGGCACCTGGGTAGCTCAGTTAGTTAAGTGTCCGACTTCAGCTCAGGTCATGATCTCGCAGCTTGTGAGTTGAAGTCCCACATCAGTCTCTGTGCTGACAGCTCAGAGCCTGGAGCCTGCTTCAGATTCTGTGTCTCCCTCTCTTTCTGCCCCTCCCCCACTTGCACGTGCTCTCCCCCCTCTCAAAAATAAACATTTAAAAAATTAAAGTATTTATAACAATTCCATTGCTTTTTAGAAGTGCTCTGAGGTGGGGGTGCCTGGCTGGCTCAGTTGGTGGAGAATGTGACTCTTGATCTCAGGGTCATGAGTTCAAATCCTACAATGGGTGTACAGATTACCTAAAAAATAAAATCTTAAAAAAAAAAACAAAAAACCTCGAAGTCCTCTGAAGATTTTCATTTAGATGTTACTTTTGAAATTAATTTATTCTTTTCCAATGAAATGAGAATGGTTGACTAAATTATGGACCTATGGTTGAATGTTAAGAAGGTTTTTAAAATACTGTTATAAGGGGCTTCTAGTGGCATGTGACAGTGTGTTTGTTATAACATTCCTCCAGAAATCAGTATCCTTGACCATGGGTTAAAAATGAAAGAAAGGTCTAAAAGGGAATGGGCCAACAATGAGGATAGTGATTATCTTTTAGTAGGATTATACTTTTTTTTTTCCTGTTACTTTTTTCCTGTTTTTCTGTTTTTCTGTATTTTACAAATTTTTCTGTTTGAAAACAGTTTCTAATACCAAATCAGATTTTTCCTGATACATTGTTTAGTGTTTTACTTTTTTCCTGTTTTTCTGTTTTTCTGTATTTTACAAATTTTTCTGTTTGAAAACAGTTTCTAATACAAAATCAGATTTTTCCTGATACATTGTTTAGTGTTTTAAAAGCTACATATATTGTTTGCCAGTAAACTTATTGTACAAAATAAATTTTGCTCCATATTAGATGATAACCTAACACTCAAAGTAAGTTAATTGCATTTTCCTAGGAAATGAAATTGACAATGACTTTTTCACTAAGTAAAGTTAGTCAAAGGGGTACATATTATTAATATAGAAATGCATACAGTTTAAATTTAAAAGACTAGTAAATATCTGGGCCAGCTGCCAATAATTGTAAAGATATAGGCTCTAGCCTGTTGGGCAGGGGAAGGGGAGGAGGGAGATGGGGTAAACTAGTATATCTAATTTATTTGAATGGCAGTTAGAAACACTATTAACATATAAATTTTATCTACCTGTTACTAATTCTTGGATACACTTTCTTTTTATTTTAACATCTCAGAAATCATGAAGGGTCTTACAGTATTCAATAGTGTTTCTTAATGTCAACAAAATAATAGTGCATCTTTCAACAGTGAGTATCATAGATTCAAAGAACTGTAGTATACAACCTTCAATCTAGCAATTTTATTTCTAAGAATGGCTCCCACTATCATGTGTGTGCAAAGACATTTCTACAAAAACGCAATTGCAACATCGTTTGTACTTATAAAAAAAAATTACACAAAATAGGGTGTACTCCTACAAGCACCCATGAAACACTAAAGCAATTAATCAAAGGAATGAGAAAGAAGGGAATGCCTGATGGAAGGATCTCCAAACTATACCCTTGCAGACAAAATATACGTACTGGATGACAAAAGCAACCTCAGAGATGCAGAACTTGCAAATTAAATGTTAGTTGTAACCCACAATTATCTGGTACAGAGGAAAACATCCCCCATAAAAGCACCATAATTGCTGCCCAGTTATTATGCATGTCTTGTTTTTAATGGTCTGAACTAATGTCATCAGACAGATGTACTCTGCTTTGTTCCCCCTGAAGATCAGAAAGTGAAAAAATGTATTCAGCCTTTATGTTGCCCTTTTTCTTCTCATTGCTAAATATTAGTCCTGCCTAGATTCTCTTTTCTAACCATCCACCTTCCAGGGAGATGGCAACTACTGTGTACCCCTAGAATACTGGGAACTTGTACTGTGTTTTTTTCCATTACCTAAGTGTCCTTCCAGCCTCTACTTGTAGCAAAAGACAGATGTGCATCAACAGAGACTTCTATAAATAAATTAAGATATATCCATACGGTACAGTAATAGTAGGTAGCTGTTAAAAAGACAGAGAGCTCTACTGACACAATTGTAATCAGTTATCCATGTTGAAGGGGGCAGGCAGCAAACCACTTTTTCTAACTCCAAGGGACTCCTTCAATCTAACATCCAAAGACAGGATTTGTTTAAAAACAAATTTTAGACTATATTAAATCATAATTGTACAGGAAATAAGTTCAAGGATTTTTTTTTTTTTGAGAGAGCATGCATACATGAGTGGGGGAGGGGCAGAGAGAGAGAGAGAAAGTGAAGGAGACAGTCCCAACCAGACTGCACTGTCAGCACAAAGCCCAATATGGGGCTCAATCCCACACACCATGATATCATGATCTGAGCCAAAACCAAGACTCAGACACCTAACCCACTCAGCCCCCAAGGTGCCCCTCAGGGATATAATACTTAAATCTATTTGGGGTACAAAACTGAAGAAAATATTACAAACATGTTTTGTTTTCATAGCTTGATTCAAAAGCCACAAGAAAGAAAGACTGATGGTGACAGTGAAGTGGCCTTGGGAAGTAACGAACTGCCAATGGAAACAACATATCATGATGATTCCGATACAGGCAAGAATTTTATAAGCCACTGTTTTCATCAAAAGTAATGGATAAAAAAAAGAGTTTGAAAATTAGTTTTCAGAATAACAGAGATATGTGGATTCTCTATATGCATACATTATTTGGTTCTATACATAAAGTGAAATCACATAGGAAAACATCAGCATTCAGTTCTCTAAGTAGGTATTTGCACAGCTAGAGGCTAAAATTCTCAGTGGCTTGAAGTAAAACACACAAATAAATGTGTAGATAATAAATAATTGGAAACACAAAGTCACATTTTGCCAGTATGGAATGAGAAGTCAAGGAGTTCATTTTATTTATTATAAAACAGGTAGAATAGCTCAAAGAGGGAAAATTATTACCCTTGAATCATAGCCTCATTTTTTAAAAGTGAAAGTTAGTTGCTCTGGCCTGTTACTGTCTCTATGACTCTGTAACTGAGCCAGTGGAGAAATGAAGATCTATCCAGTGTTGCATTTCTCTTTTTTAATAGAAGGCAATGTTACACTAATGCAACGAAAGATACGGTTTTGTAATTTGAAGTATTAGTTGTTAAAGGAAATTAAAGTAGTTGAATGAACACTTTCTTGATATAGATAAACTATTAGTGTCCGTGATGATGCTCTTGTCAAATCTATGCTCACATCCAGCGTTTGAGCTCCTGTTGCCTTTACACTCAGTTCTGTAAAAGTTTACAATTACTTTTGAGGAATGAATAAAACTAGCCTTCGCCCCACCAGACGTTGCATTTCCTGAGGTACGGTACAGCTCCGTATGCCCCGCAGAGCCTGGCATTATTGTTGTCTACATAGTACCTGTCATCAGAATGCTTTAATCAACTAATTTAAAGGTATATCTGCAAAGCTACACTTGTGCAGACTATAGCAAGAACTCTCTCATAATTTTTTCCAGGATAATAGTTGCTTTCTGACAGAAGTAGTTTCCATAGAGCAGGTACTAAATTAGATACATATCTCTTCTAAGACACTGATATCACTTATTTGATAAGCTCCTGAAGACCCCTACGTTGCATTTGTATTGAGAAAAACTGTCAAATGCTGGAGATACTGGCACTGAATACCAAGGGTGGGTGGTTAAAGAAGACCTCCGTGTTTCTAGTGCAATGTCCCATTGTAAAGAATCTTTGAAGCATCTCGCTTCATCTTTTCCCTATGTGTTTGGAAGCTAATTAAAGTGCAAAGCAGTAAGAGGACTAGATACATTCTCAGCAAGAAAATAGTGCCATCCAAGTCCAGAAAAGAAAAAAAAAACCCTTCTAGGTACTGAAAGTACATAAGAGCCTTAAGAATTTCTGAACAGTCGGCATAGAGGAGGGCACTTGTGGGGATGAGCACTGAGTGTTATGTGGAAACTAATTTGACAATAAACTATTTGTAAAAAAAAAAAAGAAAGAAAGAAAGAAAGAAACTATTGTCTAATCCAAAAAAAAAAATTTTCTGAACAGTCGGTAAGATGTTTCTTCAAAAGTTGGGGACAAGGGCCTTGCCATGGCCAAGATTTTCCTATGTTGATTGTAGGCATCTGCCTACCTGTTCTATTGCCTTATTAATTCTAAAAACTCTTCCTTTCATAAAAATAGAGGAGGTAAGAGTAGGCTCAAATCAGTTCCCTTATTACCTAATCAGTTCTGTGGGGATTTTGTTTTTTTTTAAATCAACTGCTATCTTCTTATTAGATCATCCCTTTCTGACAAATGAGGAGCTTGCTGCAGTCCCTGTTGTCAAAGTGCTTCCCTCTGGTAAATACACTGGTACCAGGTTGAAATCAGTCATTCGAATGTTGCGAGGTTTGTTAGATCAAGGAATTCCTTCTAAGGAACTGGAGGTAAGTGGTTTCTGCCAATGATTCTTTGCCAAAGTTTTATGCGGGGTTAGGAGAAATTTTGAAAATGCCCATTACTTTACAACTTTACTTCCAAATAAAAATGCCATCTTGTCCTATCTCGCAGGAAATTAATTTTTCTAATTAGGATCCTAATAGTACTGGTTTAAAGAGATCTCTTTAGTTGCTTTGGAGCTTGATAAATCTCCCCAAATATTATGCTTTCTGCCTCATAGTAGTGATGAAGAGGCTTCTTTTTAAAGTTAAGTGTCAATTCCAACCATCCACTAAACTTCATAATCAATACACTGTATATATATTTCTAATTTAATACAGCTCCAGAAATATGCCCTCGGTTCAAAGAAGCAATGATTCAGAGCCCTTGCTCATGTCATCTTGCTGACAACATCCATATTTGCCACTAGACAGAAGAAGAATATAGCACCACTGTGGTTTGGGGTTTACCTTGCTCGTCTCCCTCAAACCATAAGCTTGCTTTGCCAACCTACTGAGCTTTGCATAGCCACAGAAGTGAAAGCAGCTACCTTCTCTTGAGAGCTTCTGCAGAGTGCCAGATGCTTTCTATTTAATACTCACAATAATGTAAATCCCATTAATAGATTTGGAAACAAGCTCACAGTAGTTGAGGTATACTCTCCTTCTCAATTTTGCAAAAAGATTTCTTTGAGGTTTAAATGTCACCATTCCAAAGCCCTGTCATCACAACCCTTTATAAAGTAGATCTTTATTTTTCTCTAACACAGCAGCTTGTTAAGTTCTTGAACACATATATCACAATATGTTTACTTCTTTACTGCCTCTTTTTCCTAATAGTCTGAAAACTCTAGGAGAGCCAGAATCATGTCTTCCTTCTCACCACTGCATTCCCAGCATTTAGTACAGTGCCATGCATCTAGTAGGGATTTCCAATGTATATTTATCAAATGGATGGATGGATGGGTGGATGGATGGATTAATGAGTGCATGAAAAGTGAAAGAGTTGACCTTAAAACATAGGACTCTAACCACAACTCTACCATAAAGTTTATTCTATGACCCCACAGACAATAGTGTCAAAAAGTTCTGCTCCAGCTCATTTTTTAGGCAAAAGTTCTTAATTATAAGTTGTTTTTCCCCTAAAATATAATTATAGACCTCTTTAAACTGAAATGTAAAATTAAGATTCAAAGTACAGCCTCACAAAATTAGTTGACTGACTACAACATGTTAAAAATATTTGCATCAACGTATTTCAATTATCAGATTAGTATTGGGATTTTAGACTTGCATATCTTGACAGGACATATGTATTTCTTAACACTCAAAGTCTTCCCTGATCAGTAGCCAATTTTGCACCTTGAATGTTTAACATATTTGCAGTTATTACTGAATTACTGCTTATCTCAACAAATTTAACTATTTTTCCATTTTTACATGCAGAATCTTCAAGAATTAAAACCTTTGGATCAGTGTCTAATTGGGCAAACTAAGGAAAACAGAAGAAAGAACCGATATAAAAATATACTTCCCTGTAAGTTCCAATTTGGCTTCAAATCAAATGTATGTCTAATATAATTTGAACTGATTTAAAATTTTGATACTAGTTTACCCTACCTGTTTCTGACTTAAGTGTGTGCACACACACACAAACACATATTCAGAGATTTACATAAGTAACAAATATACCTAGATATACAATTTGAATTCCTTTTCAAATTATCTATGATATACTGAAAATCATTCAGAGGAACCTTAAATGTTTCTTCAGACATGTATGAGTTTTTACAGAATAGTATTAGAAACTAATCAGTGATGCCAAATCAGTAATTTTAAAGTCTTCTTGGGGCACCTGGGTGACTCAGTTGGTTAAGCGTCTGACTTCAGCTGAGGTCATAATCTTGCAGTTTGTGAGTTCCAGCCCCTCATCAGGCTCTGTGCTGACAGCTCAGAGCCTGGAGCCTGCTTCGTTCATGCTTCATACCAACAACTATTTATTCCCCTCATTTTAAGTTTAGAGTAATGTCTCTGGCATATATTCATGTTGCTGTGATGGTAACAACAATGGTACTACCACATTGCATTATAGTTTGAACTGTTTCAGATACCAGAAGATTAAAAAAAACAGTCCTTTGTTACATGCATTTTACCCTTTCCACCAACCAACATGTGGTTTTTTAAATTATATCTGTATATAGCCAAAATATTAATATCTAGCAACTTTTTTTCTTTAGCGACTTCTCATAGTAATGATCAGCCACATTTCTATATATGAGCACATTGGATTCCACCACACATGATACAGTGATCCTACCCTTAAGGAAATCATAAATTCAAAGACCCATCACAAAACCAACAGTGACAAATGATGCAATAATGCAACTGAATTTTTTCAACCAAAACAGAAGATATAAAATTTATTTTGGAAAACGTCCTTGAAAAGTGAATCTAACATTTTAAAAATTAAATTGAGGGGTGCCTGGGTGGCTCAGTCAGTTGGGCATCGACTCTTGATTTACAGGTCATGATTTCATTGTGTGCGGGATCAAGCCCCACCCCTCGTCAGGCTCTGCGCTGACAGGGTGGAGCCTACTTAGGATTCTCTCTCTCCCTTTCTCTCTGCATCTCCCACACTCAACGTGTACACATGCTCTCTCTCAAAATAAACTTAAGTAAATAAACAAGCAAATAAATAAATATGAAATCGATAATGGTTCAGTATAAGTAGGTGGGAATTATTTCAGGAAAAAAGGAAAAAAAATGGCCAGACCAGTATATCAAAATCAAAATGGGATAAGCCATAAATCTAAAACTACTGAGCAGATTTATTGCCATGAGCTATGACATAGAAGTCAAGTAATAGAAGAGCAATTGATGGGGGCTTTTGAAACCTATTAGTAAAGTCATTATTGATAATCCTAGAAATTACCAGTTAAATTTATAGCTGTTTTAAGTAGAAATGGCTTCTGATGTATAAGTACATACAGATTAATTATCTTGGATAAGATGGCTTACATATACTTTTCACTGGTTTGAAAATTTATATTCTGACTGTGAAATGACAATCAGACAAAAACAAGAGCCTATATACCTGGAGAATAAAGTGAGCTACCTTTTTATTTATTGTGTTTATAATTGGCTGCTGATTTAAGAGAATATAATTTAATTAGATGAACAAGAGGTAATTACACCAATTATACATGTAATTATTTTAATAAATTTACTATAATATTAATTTTTGTTTTATGAAACAATCTTTTGGCATTGTCATTCATTAAATTTAGTATTATTGTTATCATTAAGTTAAAGATGGATAAGAAATAGCAAAGTTAAATTTGTTTCTCTAGGAACTTGTTAAGAAATTCTAAATGTATTAATTAATTTATAAATTTTAATTTTTAGCCAAATCCATGTAAATAATATCAAATTGTCAAACTCATTGAGTTGACATCTTAGATATAATGAGTGAAATAAGTAAATATAAAATTATTTGGTTATACTATAATTTGAAAATATGCTTTCAATAAAATGTGTTTATGATTTCATTTATGGTTCTAAGGAATTTCTCATAATCTTTGGGTGACCCTGTTTGTAAGGCTGTTATTTAAAAATGTATGATACAGGGGTGCCTGGGAGACTCAGTCAGTTAAGCATTGGACTCATGATATTACAGTTGGTGAGGTCGAGCCCATGTTGAGCTCTAAGCAGACAGTATAGAGCCAACTTGGTATTCACTCCCCTCTCTTTCTGCCCTTCTCCCACTCAAGCTTGCAAACATACAGAGTCTCTCTGTCTCTTGTAAAATAAATTTAAAAACTTTAAAATAAATGGAACAAATTCTTTAAAAAAATAAATAGAGTGGCTCAGTCAGTTAAGCATCTGATTATTGAATTCGGCTCAGGTCATGAGCTCACGGTTGGTGAGTTTAAGCCCTACATCGAGCTCTGTGTGGATAGCGTGAACCCTGCTTGGGATTCCCTCTCTCTCTGCCCATCCCCCACTTGTGTGCTCTGACACTTGTTGTCTCTTTCAAAATAAATAAACTCGGAAGGGAGGGAGGGAGGAAAAAAAAAAGAAAAATGCATGGTACAGATGGCTCTGCTTTGTGGTGGGAAATTCACAGATGACGCTACAAGAGTGCCTCTGGGAGATGACGGTGGATATATCAATGCCAGCTTCATTAAGATACCAGTGGGAAAAGAAGAGTTCGTTTACATTGCCTGCCAAGGACCTCTCCCTACAACCGTCGGAGATTTCTGGCAGATGATTTGGGAACAAAAATCTACAGTGATAGCCATGATGACCCAAGAAGTAGAAGGGGAAAAAATCAAATGCCAGCGCTATTGGCCCAACATCCTGGGTAAAACGACAATGGTCAGTGACAGGCTTCGGCTGGGTCTTGTGAGAATGCAGCAGCTGAAGGGCTTTGTAGTCAGGGCAATGACCCTGGAAGATATTCAGGTAAGCAAATTAAAACTTTCCATCTCCCCAGACTTATCTCCTTGGAATGCAGGCCTGGATGCGTTCCTTGGTAGCATCAGTGTATTCCTCACTCAAAGCCAGCAACTTCTGGGTTCCCATTTCAGCATCACTAATGTCATCCATTATTTTGTATCTAATATAAACTTAAGACCTCTACCAAGCTGTTTCCTCCAGTATGTACTGTAATATAATGCAACTGAGAACACAGGACTTTTAAGGTAACCATCCTTCATTCAACTGTAATCCTACTAGAGTTTGACTTGCTTCTATTGAAGGCATGTTAACATAGCCTAAGGATTTCCTTCATGGTTTTTGATGTGATTTTATAAAGAATTAAAGATTATACCTCATTCACTTATACTACCTACCCATTACTTATGCCAGCACAATTGTTCAGTATTCCTTAAATGATCTAATTAGCACACAGATAAAAAGAAACCCCTGACCTTATGAGGAAATACTAGTGATGATGGTGCTGGGGAAAAAACCCTAAAGGAGTTGACTGAGCCATAGGAATGGGGGAGGAGGAATTTTAGTAAGAAAGAGCAAGTGCAAAGGCCTTAAGCTTGAACTGTGCCTTAGTGTTTTTAAAGAACTGCAAAGAGGTCTCTGTGGCCACAAGAAACAGGTTAGGTCTGAGAGTAGCTGGGCCAAATCATGGAAGGCATTTAAGCCATTACAATGACTTTGGCTTTTATCTAGAGTGAGTTAAAAGTGGAAAACAACCATTTAGAAAACATTGTTATTCATATCAAAATGTAATTGCTTTTAGGATTTCCAAAAAGTGGTTTTTACCAGTATTTAAAATATAGATTTAGCAGCCTCCTTGATAAAGACCCTCCATGTGTTATCCGATACAGCCTTTTTGTCTCTTTCACCTTTCCTTTCTGATCCAATAGACAAGTCAAAATCTGAAAGGACAGTATATTACAAAGAATTAAAACCTATGTGTGAACAATACAAGATGCCTTTATCTATTTCTTTCATTGTACAATTTCAGACAGGAGAGACACGACATATTTCTCATCTGAATTTCACTGCCTGGCCAGACCACGATACACCTTCTCAACCAGATGACTTGCTCACTTTTATCTCTTACATGAGACAAGTTCACAGATCGGGCCCAATCATCACACACTGCAGCGCTGGCATTGGACGCTCAGGGACCCTGATATGCATAGATGTGGTTTTAGGATTAATCAGTCAAGATCTTGATGTGAGTACGAGATACAGACTGAACTAGGGACACTTGAGTGGCTCAGTATGTTAAGCGTCTGACTCTTGATTTTGGCTCAGGTCATGATCTCACAGTCCTGATTTCATGGTCATAAGATCAAACCCCACGTCAGGCTCTGCACTGGGTGTGGAGTCTACTTATGATTCTGTCTCTCTCCTTTTCCCTCTGTCTTTCCCCAACTTGTGTTCGCTCTGTCTCTCTCTGAAAAAAAAAAACAAAAGTTATAGGCTGAACTAGCATTTGATCAGAATTAACAGTAGAATCTAATTTTTAATAGCGTGCTATAATCTTGGAACTTTTTACTTAACGGTTTCTAAATTTGCCTTAATTTTCTTACTACATCAAATAATAGTTTGGTAAATGTTGTTCAAAACTAGCAGACCATAATGAAGAAGAAATAATACTTTAAATTTATATATGACTTTTGTTGTTGTTGTTGTTTTATATTTTGGGGGAGAGCGCAAGCAGGGAGGGGCCAGAGAGAGGGAGACAGAGGATCTGAAGCGGGCCCAGTGCTGACAGGCTGACAGCAATGAGCCCAATACAGGGCATGAATTCACAATCCATGAGATCATGACCTGAGCTGAAGTCAGTTGCTCAGCCGACTGAGACACCCAGGTGCCCCAAATTTATATTTGTTTTCCTGGTTTTAATTATGCTCATAGTCCCTTATGCACTATTGCATTTTACTCTTTATATTCTACAGGCTTGTATAAGATAAAGTCAATGTCACCATCACACTTAGGAATAGAAATATTGAAATACTGGGGTGCCTGGCTGATTCAGTTGGTAGAGCATACAACTCTTGTTTTTGAGGTCATAAGTTCAAGCCTCACATTGAGTGCAGAGCTTACTCAAAATACATATATATATGTATACAAAAGAAAGTATATTTACAATGTAAAAAGACATATTCTTGGGGCACCTGGGTGGCTCAGTCACTTAAGCAACCGGTTTCAACTCAGGTCATGATCTCACAGTTTGTAGGTTTGAGCCCTGTATCAGTCTCTGTCTGAGAGTCTAGAGCCTGTTTCAGATTCTATCTCTCTCTGCCCCTTCCTCACTTGTGCTTTCTCTCGCTCTCTCAAAAATAAATAAATAAACCTAAAAATTCTTTAATAAAATAAATGGTGATATTAGAAATTAGTCAAATTCCAGAGGGAAGAGAATTTCTCCTGGGGATTTTCAAATAGAACATTTTGCCCTAATTCATAAAATTATGAAATGATGGCAGAGTCAGTCCATTGACTTATTTTGTCCAGAACAATTTCCCAAAACTGCTATAAGGGGAAGGAGAATGAGATATAGAAATCTATAGAAGTTCTTCCTCTGTGAATCTTTGGGGTTCAAATTCAATAATATTTTTTCTCTAATGGTTGGCCCCTGTTTCCTTTGGCAGTTTGACATCTCTGACCTAGTGCGCTGCATGAGGCTGCAAAGACACGGCATGGTTCAGACCGAGGTGAGTTTTAATGAAGATTTGGATCTTTACAGAATTCTAGTTAAACCATTTCTCTTCTTAATTTTTTTAATGTTTTTTTTTTTAATTCATTTCTGAGAGAGAGAGAGAGAGATAGCATGGGCAGGGGAGGATCAGAAAGAGAGGGAGATACAGAATCCGAAACAGACTCTAGGCTCTGAGCTAGCTGTCAGCACAGAGCCTAATGAGGAGCTCGAACCCACAAACCATGAGATCGTGACCTGAGCCAAAGTCGGACGCTTAACCAACTGAGCCACCCAGGTGCCCCAAACCATTTCTCTTCTTAATAGGCCTTCACATTATTCCTTAAAACCAAACATCTATGGTAGTGAGGGACTTTTTTTTTTAAACATGAGGACTAATTCAGAAAAAAATGAAAATATTTCTAAGATATTTTATTTAACTTTTGCCTTTTAATTTTTTTTTAATATGAAGAAAAAGTGAGTGTCTGAGTGGCTTAGTTGGTTGAGCATCCAACTCTTGATTTTTCTTGGGTTGAGATCCAACTTGGTTCAGATTTTTCTTGGTTAAGGATCCAACTTCAGTTCAGGTTGATTTCATGGTCTGGTCTGTGAATTCAAACCCCACATCAGGCTCTGTGCTGACAGCTCAGAGCCTGGAGCCTCCTTCAGATTCTGTCTCCCGCTCTCTCTGCCCCTCCCCGACTCATGCTCTGTCTCTCTCCATCTCTCAAAAATGAATAAATGTTTAAAAAAATTTTTAAATACTTTTTTTTTACTTTTTTAAAAATGAGGAAATGCAGCATCTGCACTGCAAAGAACAGGAGGGCGTATTGGGGCAAAAATTGGGAATGGTACCAAGTAGCATGTAATTAGTGGCATTCTTTCCCCCATTTCCAACTTAAAGATATTAAAGGTAACATTCTTGCTACAGAAATTCCCCAAGAAGGGATGGATTCAGCAGTATTGATGTGAAGGCCAGAAGGCAGGTGGGCCGGAGTCACTTAGCTAGGACAAGGCGCTCTTGGGGGAGAGTGAATGCATAATTAAAGTTTGCCTGTCTTCCCTTCATATACATTTTAATTCAAGTTAAATCCCCTAAATATTAAGCTGATATACACGTTTTTTAGGTAAAAGAGAACATACTGATCTGTGTAAGTTATTTAGACCCAGGAAATTCACTTATTCAACAGATACTTATTTACTGAGTGTCTGCTGTGGATCAGGCATGCTCCTAGGTGCTTGCAGAATATCCGTGAATGAAACAAAGATCCCTTCTAGAAGAGCAAAGATCTTCTCATGGGGTGGTGAGGAGGAAGGCAGATATTAGGCACATTAACTAAGTAAGTTATCTAAGATCTTTGAAAGCAGTAAATACTTTATAGGGAGAAAAAATGGGGCCGGGCAGAGAGGAAGCATGTGGGCAGGCTGGGAGACGTATCTTCAATAGGATGGCCGCACTGAGAAAGTGACACTGGAGCCCAGATCTGAGGGAAGTGCAGTTTAGGCGGTTGGCTATCTGACAGTGAGAGCATTTCAAACAGACAGAACCGCCAGTGTGGACATCTGAGGCAGGAGCAGTTCTTGCGTGTGTAAGGATGGCCATGGCTGGCGTGGCTGAGATGGGAAACGGAAGCGACACGACCAAGCCCTGGGCTTTCTTCTGAGGGAAACGGTGACAGAGCGCAGACTGACCTGATCTGACTCACATGTTAAAGGGCCTCTCTGGCTACTGTGCTAAAAAACACGAGATTTGGGGAGGAGGCTGCAGGGTTAGAAGCAGGTAGGTCCATTAGGTGGCAGGCTTGGGCCCAGACTGGAATGGTGTGGATACAGGGGGAAGAGGGCATCATGGGAAGTAGCTGTGCTAATGGGTTGTTTGCAGTGTGAGAGAAAGTCAAGAATGAACTTGTGCAAAATGTGGGAAAGTTCAAATACAGATGAGCAGAAAGGAAATAAAAGGGTTACTTGTATTCCTACTCTCCAGAATTGTTAAAATTTTAGGCAGTGTTCTTACATTCTTGAGTCTAAACACGTGCACAGGCATGACTGCTTTAAATGAGATTCAACTGTAGTTAATTGTTGTATTGCTTTCCTTTAGTATATTGTGAATTTTTTCTATTTACCTTCAGACCCATTAATTCCTTGCAAAGTATTAACAGGAAAACTCAGATCCCTGCACCATCAACTTAGAAATTAGAATAATTTCACCAAAGAAGGAGTTAATTTTCAAAAGACTTTGATTTCCATATTCTTTTGTTCCAGCTATTTAAAGAAAATTATTTTGTTTAGCTTCTTGGGTTTTGACATTTCAGGACATCAAGATGAGTTCAATAAACTCTGGAGGAAATTTTGTTGGAAGTTTATTTTTCCATTATAAAAACAAATCATAAATATTACCAAAGCACAAAAAATAAAAGTGGCCTACCTCAGACCATTTCAGTTAGGATCTGGGATATTCCACCCACCCGCCCCCAAGGCTTTTCCCCTCCTCATTTTGTCAATCTGGTTTCAGTTTCTTACAATTTTAACGATACTGCACATTTCTATATCCTGTGTCTTACAGTAATTATAACAAAATTCTCCATATTTCCAAAATTACTCATTATATTTATATACACATATATACGTATATATATATATATACACACGTATATATTATGTGTAATATATTTTTCACATTATAAATCTAGAGTCTTTTTTTTTTTTTTTTGGCCATAGGATCAATATATTTTCTGCTATCAAGTCATCCTCTATGTGCTGACACGTCTTCAAGTGAAAGAAGAGCAAAAAGAACAGCCACAGCTTCTGAAATAACGTGAAAAGAACAGCCTTCTGGATGCTTCTTCATCTCTCTCCCAACCTCCAACAGATATTCCCGCTCTCTGGTTAAGATAATGATCACAGGGCAGCAAGTCCGTACAATATTATTACATTTATTCTCCTCTACCTTAGAGGGGCAGTCTTCATAACAACAAATAATGGTGAAATGCTGTATTTTTACAGCTACTTTTAACCTGTGATGATAATTTAAAAATTTTAAACACTAACTGAACAATGCAGATCTTAGGGATTATTAAGGCAGCATTTGATTATAGTTAACATTGTTACAGGGACACACCGAGTCTATTTTTAATGCACCAATCTTGTTTATAGCAAAATTCTTTTCCAGTATTTTAATAGAGTTATTTTATAGGGGATACTTGAAACCAGTATTTAAGCTTTAAATGACAGTAATATTGGAATAGAAAAACGTAGCAAATGTTTACTGTATCAGTTTCTAATGTTTACTATATAGAATTTCCTGTAATATATTTATATACTTTTTCATGAAAACAGAGTACATTTGTAACTGCATTATCTGTTATGCTTCATCTCACTCTGTAAATAAAAAGACATCTTAAAAATATGAGCAAGCCAAAGTTGGTGCAGACGAATTCAACATTTTCACTGGGGAGACACGAACTTCCGGACCCCAACTTCCCATCTCCCCACGTGGCCCCAGTCGTGCTGGCCACAGGGACCAAGAGGGGTGTTAGAAATCCTGCTAGATCTTCATCAGGGTCTGACGTGAGGGTCATGTCCCGACCGACAGTAGCGGAGACATTTCAGTCTCCCTTCCTTCCGCCTCCCTGTGAGTGGTGCCAGCCTACTGAGCTTCATACATCAATCAGAATACTTTCAAGTTCTAATTGTGGTAAAACTCAGAATATCCAAGCTGACAAGGGGTAATCAAGGAAAACAATATCACATTTCCTGGGAGGTTATATTTGGTTCTGCCTGAAGGGAAAGAGATCTGCCTCAAAGAGCCTGCTCCTGATTCTCAGTTCTGACCGCGCATCCCTCAGCCCTAATTCTGTCAGCAGTTTTCACTCAGCCGTGAGTGATGCCATCTCAAAACCTGGGGCACTGCACAATTCATCCTCATGGGGCTAACCAGTTCTGAACTAGTAAACTTGAATTTCTCATCTTACCCAAGTGCAACGATCGGATGGAAACCAATCCTGAGCATCTGAGGCTGTTTGAGGGCAGAAGACATCAGGAGCTGCACAGAGTCCCACAGTGATACAGTTGACTCCCAACCTGGTCAGAAGTAGTTACAAATCTGGAAACAGAAGCATGGCTGCCACCATTCCTACCTCAATCAGAGCAGTTTTTATAGGGGCGCCTGGGTGGCTCAGTCAGTTGAGCATCAGACTCTTGGTTTAGGCTGAGGTCATGATCTCACCATGATCTCACAGTTGGTGAGATCGAGCCCTGCATCAGGCTCTGCACTAACAACATGGAGCCTGCTTGGGATTCTCTCTCTCCCTCAAAATAATAAACTTTAAAAAAAAAAAAAAAGTTTTATAGCTTGCATTGTCACTGAAGATTTCATTTGGGGAAAAGGGTTTCTATTGCTTTAAAAGATATTTGGAAACCTCTATTCTGAGTGAGCTGGAATCCTGGGGCCTTGTTTTCCTGTCATAAGCACAGGAAACCAGGCCAGCAGGGCTCTGGGAGCCAGTACAGCTGGAGATGATTAGCTGTCATCTGAAGTCAACAGAGATGGGAGAGCAGAAAGCTGAAGAAGGATCCTTTTCTGGAAAGAATGTAGCTAGGAAATGGAAACTGTGGCAAGAAAATGTGGTTTCAGTTTCCAAGCCCTGAATGGAAACTTCATTATAGTAAACATGTTACTGCCTTCATCTGGGACCTGGCTCCGCTGCCACGGAATGGAAGAAGACCTTTGCTAGGGCCACTCTGGTTAGGAAGCATGGCAAGGCCACAGAGCCAGAGTGACACGCGGAGGCACTCAGACATCGAATGAATAAACACAGCTTGGCTCTTAACACACATTAGATAGCCAAGTAATATGAAATATACACCAGAACATAATGGCTCATAATAGAAGCTTGCTTCTCATTTACCTAACTGTTCTGGGCAGGTGAACAGCTACGCAAGATAGTTTTCTCCAGTGTTCAGGAATCCAGGCTGATGGAGGTTCTGTAGTCAACACACAGCTTCCAAGGTCACCCTGGGAATTGTCTCCATTCCCCCAGCCACAAAGGGGAAGGAGCTCTATATAGAGGACACCTATGTGGGACTTTATGAGCTGGGCAGGCCTAGAAGCAAAGCCCATCATTGCCACTCATTCCATCGGTAAGAATTGGCCAAACGCTGCCCCTGAGCACAAGGGAGCTCGGAAACAATTGGCCAAACAGCCGTTCCCCATGATAACTCTATGCTACAGAAGGGGAAGCACAAATCGTGACAGAATCTGTAAATAAAACTAAAGTAGTATGTTGTCAGAGAATGGTATCTTGGGGTGCCTGGGTGACTCAGTTGGTTAAGCATCCAATTCTTGATTTCAGCTCCCGTCGTGATCCCAGGGTATTGAGATTAATCCCTATATCAGACTATGTGCTGAGCACAGAGCCTGCTTAAGATTCTCCCCTCTGTCTTTGTCCCTCCTCTGTTCTTGTACTCTCCTTCTCTCTCTAAAATGAGAAAAACTAAACTTTTTTTAAAAGAACGGTATTTTAAGTATAGTGTTAAGCATTGCTAGATTGGAAACAGCATTTATCTGGGGTACCTGGGTGGCTCCATCGGTTAAACTTCTGACTTTTGGTTTCAGCTCAGGTCATCATCTCACGGCTTTGTGGGTTTGAGCCCAACATCAGGCTCTGTGCTGGCAGCGTGGAGCCTGCTTGGGATTCTCTCTCTCCCCCTCTCTTTGCCCCGCCCCTACTTGTGCTGTCTCTCATAATGAATAAATAAACAGAAAAAAAAAAAAAATTTATCCCCAAATCAAAACTTCAGTAAATGTCATTAATAAAAGTATTTCTGAATTATGTTCAAAGGAGAAAAATGGCTGTTGAGAAAATTCAGGTGTTCACATCTATGGTTCCAAATAGCCTGCTAGATTTCTTGCTTTTAAAATGACTAGTTATCAGGGTGCCTGGGTGGCTCAGTCAGTTAAGGTCCGACTTTAGTTCAGGTCACGATCTCACGGTTTGTGAGTTCAAGCCCTGCATCAGGCTCTGTGCTGACGGTTCAGAGCCTGGAGCCTGTTTTGGATTCTGGGTCTCCTGCCCTCCCTGCCCCTCCCCCACTTGTGCTCTATCTCCTTCTGTCTCTCAAATATAAATAAATGTAAAACTTTAATGACTAGTTGTCTAAATGCAATCTGATAGATTCAAGAAATTAAAAGAACAGTTCACCAATGCTTTCCTCTGGTGATAGATACCTTGACAGTGAGTCTATGGCCATACCATCCTGAGCGTGCCCGATCTTGTCTGATCTTGGAAGCTAAGCAGGGTGGAGCCTGGTTAGTATTTGGATGGGAGACAGAGAATATGTTTCCATTTTACATAATTCAGAAATATTTGAGGTTCTTTGTTATGGTGGAGATAAATGTAACAAATTATGCATTGACCTGCATAATATTTTAAAGCCAACATAAATGGCAGTGCAAATGTAACATATTAACTTGAAATTGCATTTGACTATAAGTTGTCAAAAGCTAGCCAAACAAGCTTCTATAAGTCAGAGATTTCTTTCCTTAAGAAAACAAATTCAAGGGGTGCCTGGATGACTCTCAATTGAGTGTCTGACTTTTGGTTTCAGCTCACATCATGACCTTACAATTCATGAATTCAAGCCCCACATTGGGCTTCATGCTGACAGCGCAGAGCCTGCTTGAGATTTCTGCCCCTCCCTTGCTTCTCTTTCTCTCTCAAAATAAATAAACATTAAAAATTAAATTTAAAAATTCAAAAGTAGCCAGTTGCTGGAATTGATCCTACAGTTTAAGAATGCCAACAGGTATATAATTATCCTGACCTTTCCTTCACTGTCTGGAAATGGCTGCTTCAGCTGCAGCTATTACATCCATATTCCAGGAAGGAAATAGTGTTGACAAGGAGAAAGTCAATCAGTGCTACAGCAAGAAAGGAACATTGTCTAGGAATCACAAGCAGACTTCACTCCTATCTTATTAGCAAGAACTGTGTCACATAGCCATCTCTAATAACTTCAAGAAAGTTATTTTTAGCTAGTCTTACTGCTGCCCTGACCAAAATCTTGGTTCTATTAATAAAGGCAAAGGAAACAATAGCTATAAGGCAGCAGCGTGTGCCTTTCCAGTCCTGCCAGTTTCCACCATTCCTTAGTAGCTAACACAGTGTTGATCGAAGATCTTCCAGAACCCAGAGGCACCTGAATATATAGCTGTTGAAATTTCACAGACCGGAAGTATTTGAAAGTAATCTTCAGGGGGCGCCTGGGTGGTTCAGTTGGTTAAACGTCCGACTTGATTTCAGCTCAGGTCGTGATCTCATAGTCTGTGGGATCAAGCCCTGCATTGAGTTCTGCATTGACAGCAGGCAGCCTGCTTGTGATTCTCTCTCTCTGCTCCTCCCCCATCAATAAATAAATAACATTTTTAAAGACATAGTATCTTCTTTTTTATTATTTTTTTTTAACCTTTATTCATTCTAGAGACAGAGTACGAGCCGGGGAGGCGCAAAGAGAGAAAGGAAGACACAGAATCTGAAGCAGGCTCCAGGCTCCGAGCTGTCAGCATAAAGCCTGATGCAAAGCTCAAACCCATAAACTGTGAGATCATGATCTGAGCCAAAGTTAACCAACTGAGCCACCCAGGTGCCCCAATAAACATTTTTTTAAAGTAGTCTTCAGCTTCATGGGGAAAAACATACCCATTCACACAAAATTCAGTATATTCTAGAGGTCACGCTAAGCAAATCTCAGGATGCCTGCGATAAACCATGTTGCCAGTTGTTTAGTTTAGCTCTGTCCAGAATGAGTGATCATTTGGGTTGGGCTCCTCAGGGTGGGCAAAGTGCACACAAAGGCTGGTCAGAAGGTTGCTTAGAGGCTAAAATATGACTCATTCAACTGGTTAGGCCGAACTACCCGTTGTATTCAAGGATGAACTATGACCACACAGGAAGGAAAAGGTTCACGACACTCACTGAGTGCTTCCCATGCATTTTGCCAGGTGTTTTCAGGGTGTTTAGGGTCAAATGTTATCACCCTTTTTAAAAGAGGAGACTAAAGTTCAGAGGGACCGTCACGGGCCCAATGTTGCCCAAATAACAGAGCTGAAATTCAATTCTAAGTTGGCCTGACTTCAACCCACTACTCCAAGGCATCCTAGCTCTTTAAGCGGAATACAGCAAGTGGCCCTGGCAAAGCCATGTTCTTCCCACTGTGCTATGTTGCCTCAAGTATCCAATGGCTTTTTTCAGAACATGGAGCTGGACTAATTCTGCTTGACATTAGTTCTCTGGTCCCACTTTTGAGCTTCACACAGGCACCACCTTCATGAACCCATAATTATTTAAATCAGTTAAATAAATCAGTTAAAATACAATTTATTCAGTTTGAGCCTTTTTTTTTTTTAAGTTACATTCTTCATACTAAAGATAACATGAAGCCTCCGGGACAACTTTACGGTTTCCGGTTCTCAGCAACATGTCTCTGGAGATGGCAGTCTTCTGACGGGGCTACTTTCAAACCTTTACATTGATTTGTTTCGTGTCTGTATTAAGTGATGGCTTTTGGTGGTCTTCTCCCCAGACCAGTCCTGACTGTGGTGAATACTGACCATGCACTTAATGCTTTCAGAACAGAGCGCTGGATTTCACCTCTTTGTGTTAGGTGACTAGGCAGAGAAAAGATTTACAAATTCATTGTCTGTGGTGTCTTTAAAATTCATGTTAATGCTCATTTTAGGATTGGGAATCTCTGTTAATGCCCAACTCCACTGGGGGGACTGTGTTCCTTGCAGGAATCTAGTCCCACTAGAGTATGACACGTGCCAGCAGGAAACCTCCCTGCCTCGTTACTGCCACATGGTCCATGTGCCTGTACTCAGCACAGACTAGCTTCTCAACACCTAAACATGTATCAGGTGGATAAATGGAAATCTTCAAGTAGTAAAGCAGCAGTTGAGAATGAACAAACATGACACACTCTGCATAGTTGTTTTCCGTACAAATATACCTGTGACACTTAATGAGGCTCTTTCTGTTCTACCACAAAGGTGTTCTTAATTGTCGTGAAAATACCTTAATAATCATCATTATATTTTTTAAAAATTTTTAATGTTTATTTATTTTGGGGAGAGAGAGAGAAAACAAGCAGGGGAGAGGCAGAGAGAGAAGAGAACACAGGTTCCAAGGCAGGCTCCAGGCTCTGAGCTATCAGTACACAGCCCAACATGGAGCTTGAACTCCTGAGCTGTAAGATTATGCCTGAGCCAAAGTAAGTTGCTTAACCAACTGAGTCACCCAGGTGCCCCAATCATCATCATTATATTAACCCATAGATTCTTGGGAATACTTACAAAATAAAATTGCAAAGCACTAAATCTCAGGAAAAACACTTTCTCACACATTTCAAAACTTACAAATAAGGACAGAGAAACACAGAACCAAATAGAGTCCCAACAAAAACACATTATATAGGAAATTATGTGAGAAAGGTGACATTTCAAGTCAGGAGAGAAAAGATGAATGGTTTAATATATGATGTTGGAGCTATTAATTAGCCATACAAACTGTAGATTCTTTTTTTTTTAAAGCTTTTTATTTCTTTTTTTTTATTTTTATTTCTAGGAGAGAGAGAGAGAGAGAGACAGCATGAGCAGGAGAGGGTCAGAGAGAGAGGGAGACACAGACCGATACAGGCTCCAGGCTCCACGCCGGCAGCCAGCACAGACCCCGACGCGGGGCCCGAACCCACGAACCGCGAGACCATGACCCAAGCGAAAGTCGGACGCTCAACCGACCAAGCCACCCAGGCACCCCAAAACTGTAGATTCTTAACACACCATACAAAAACGTAAATTCAAAATGGAATAAACATGTTTAGCCCATACAAATAATAGAAAAATATACGGGAGATATTTTCAATAATGTCAGAATAGAGGAGGAAGGGTTTTACCTACTCTTGGAGAGCACACACAGCAGATGGTAAATATAGGTACAAACTCCCGAAGAGAACACCTTGCAAAGGGGCTAAATACATTCTCAAAAAGAAATAATATCATAATTTACAATGCACACAAAAATAGAACATTTGACAGATGTTCAGGTCAAAAAAACATTTTTCAATAGACTAAAAAAGGTAAATATATAAAAACTATATACAAAATGTCTATACAGCAAATGATAGAAAAACAAAAGCTAAAAGATTAAAAGTAAGCAAAATGTTGACAAAATAGGACAAGGTGTCACTATCCATGAGCTGTTACAATGCTATCAATCAAAAAGGGAAAATTACAATAGAAAGGCAGGTGAAGGACGTGAATAGGCAAGTGATCATGAAAAATACTCTACTTCACTCATCATTTTTTTAAATGCAATTTTAAATGAGATATTTTCACAAATGGGAACTGATCATTCTTTAGACTGGTAAACCATGGGAAGTCAGGCCCATCCAGTTACCACTTACATCACCAGGGAGCAGCCTGACTAGCCTCTTACTGTGCACTTGGCCTGGCAGTTCAACTCATAGGAAGTGATTCTCCAGAAACGCTCGCACGACAGTATGGGTGTTCGTAGCAGCATTAAAATTAATCACCAGTGCGTTGAAAGCTATCTAAATGTCCACAAAGAAGGAATCATTAAATAAATTACAGTACTTCTATGCAATGGAATATGTCCATGAAGCCATGGTTCTAAAGAATGAGGTAGGTCAACAAAGACTGACATGGAAAGATGCTCCATAACACGTCATTAAGAGACTTATGAAACAGTATAATTATGGAATGATCTCAATATAGAGAATGTTTCTTAAAGTGATATATACACAGAAAGTGTTTATAAATTGTGCCTATCATTAGGGAGTGAAAATATGGGGCATTCACATTTTACCAGAAGCGGTCGTAATATTCCCCCTAAACTTGTATTACATCTAAAATCCAAAAAGATTTCCAAGCCCTAAAAAAATATTATTACTTGAGAAATGGCCTCATTTTTTTATGGGAACTGTATGCTCCCTCCCCAATGCTCCAAAGAACCTGTCCCAAATCCAAAAGTCAAGTGGGTCCAGACTCTGTTCATTCCCTGCAGTAGGAGGTGACATCTCCTCTACAGAGTCCTAAGTCTCAGGAAGTTAAGATCCAGGATGACTTTGCATGACAGCATTACTCTTCACTACATGGGAAGACAAGAACACATATGGCAGCTAGTAAATATATTGTGCAAACCCCCAAAAGAATTCCCTGAAATAGGCAGAAAACATTCTCAAAAATGGATCCTAGGACAGTTCACAAACCACAGGAAAATATAAATATCCAAATATTCCCACAGGCCCTGCCAATGAGATCCACACATCAGCTCTGCACTGTCTTTACTGGCCGTTGAGGAAGATGGAGACCCAGTCAGGCCAGCAACCCTTAGAAGGTACGAGAAGAGATGTGGCCACTTGGTTCAAGGGCTGTGTGCAGATCCATCAGCACTGATGGCCCAGAAGTTATGGCAACTTCTTCATTCACCTCCAAAAAAGTACTGGTCTCTTTGGGAGAAGTGGATTTCTTGTTATGGCAGCCTTCTTTACATCCTGTGTTCTTTTTTCTGTGTTCATTCTTCAATCTCCACTTGTACATCTTGTATGCTAGGTGTTAAAAAATAGTATTAAAAACTCACCTGAACAAAAACCGTAAGGTAGTGATATTGTATACTTGTCAACACTTTGGGGCTGTGTTTGCTTTGGGCCATGTATGTGAAAATATGCAGGAAAAAGAAAAAAAAGAAAGGAAAAGAGAAACAGGCAATTGTGGTTCAAGAAGGCAACATAAGTAGATCCTGAACTTGCCTCCCCCCACAGACATACTAAATTCCTCTGGGAAAGAACCCAAAAACTGTCAAAACAACCCCACTACATCAGACGAACGAGAGGGAACCACGTGGGAGTGAGTAGGAAAGGACAAGTTACCATCCTGTCAAAAATGCCACCCCAGACAGGGCCACCCAAATCAGGAGAGAACTCAAAACATGGAGCTTCTTTCTCAGGAGCAAAGGATTCTTACCCAAGATAGGTACCCCAATTTTTAAGACAGGCACCTGATAGATGAGCTCCCAAAACATCTGGCTTTTAAGACCAACAGGCCTGGTACCCATGAGACACAGCACTGCATTGAAAGGAGGAACCGCAAGCTGACTCGCCCACCCCAGGGCGCAGCCCAGAAGCAGCCCTTGGAAAAGTGCCCCGAACTTAATGCGGAAGAGATTCATTTCTTCATTTTATAGCATCAGACTGAGGGGCAGGAAGAGATACAGGCATCCAGGTCCAGGAAGATAATTTCAAATAAGACAAACTCAGAGAAAGCCATACCAAGACACATTATAATTAAAATGTCAAAAGTTAAAGACAAGGAGAGAATCATAAAAGCAGCAAGAGAGAATGACTTGTTACACACAGAGGAAACCCCATAAAGCTACTGGCAGATTTTTCAGCATAAACTTTGCAGACCAGAAAGAGTGGCATCATATATTCAAAGTGCTAAAAGAAAAAAACTTCCAACCAGGAACACTCAACTCAGCAAACTTACCATTCAGAAGCAGAGGTGAAGTAAAGAATTTCCCAGAGAAGCAAAAGCTTAAAGGAGTTCATCAATATGTACGAGTAATGTTAAAGGGGCTTTTTTAAGATGAAAAGATAGGTGCTAACTAATAACAAAAATATATATATGAAAGTATAACTCTCACTGGTAAAGGTAAGTATATAGAAAGGTAATGGATTAATCACTTATAAAGCTAATACGAAGGCCGGGGCGCCTGGGTGGCTTAGTCGGTTAAGCGTCCGACTTTCGCTTAGGTCATGATCTCGCGGTTCGTGGGTTCGAGCCCCGCGTCGGGCTCTGTGCTGATTGCCAGCTCAGAGCCTGGAGCCTGTTTCATTCTGTGATTCCCTCTCTCTCTGACCCTCCCCTGCTCACGCTGTCTGTCTATCTCTCTCTCTCTCCTAAAAATAAATAAAACATTAAAAAAAAAACAAAAAAAAAAAACCTTTAAAAAAAAAAAAAAAAGCTAATACGAAGGTTAAAAGACAAAAGTAGTAAAAATAATTATAGCTACCACAATTAGTTAAGAAATATACAAAATGTAAAATGTAAAAATGAAAAATGTGATGTCAAAAACAAAACATGAAGGGAAGCAAAAATGTAGGGCCTTAGAATGTGTTCAAACTTAGGTTGTTATCAACTTAAAATAGCTTATTTGCGGGGGGTTTTTACCATTTATTTTTGAAAGAGAGAGAGAAACAGAGCACAAGCAGGAGAGGGGCAGAGAGAGAGGGAGACACAGAATCTGAAGCAGGCTCCAGGCTTTGAGCTGTCAGCACAGAGCCCAACATGGGGCTTGAACTCATGAACAGCAAGATCAAGATCTGAGCCAAAGGAGGATGTTTAACCGACTGAGCCACTCAGGCATCCAAGACTATTATAAATACAAGTTGTTAGATGTAAGCCTCATGGTAACCAGAAAGAAGAAACCTTTAGTAGATGCACAAAAGATGAGAAAGGAGTCTAAGCACACCACTGAAGAAAGCCATCAAGCCACAGAGGAAGAGAACAAGAGAAGAAAGGAACAGAGAAGAACTACAAAACAGCCAGAAAACCCCAACAAATAAGAGCCCTGGACCTGATGGCTTCCCTGGGGAATTCTACCAGACATTTAAAACAGAATTAATCCCAATTCTTCTCAAGCTATTCCAAAAAAATAGAAATCGAAGGAAAACTCCCAGGACTCATTTTATGAAGCCAGCATCACTCTGATTCCCAAGCCAGACAGAGATCCAGCAAAAAAAAAAAGAACTACAGGCCAATATCCTTGATGAATACGGATGCAAAAATTCTCAACAAGATCCTTGCAAATCGAATTCAGCAGCATATCAAAAGAATCATCCACCAAGATCAAGTGGGATTCATTCCTGGGTTACAGGGCTGGTTCAACATTCGCAAATCAATCAATGTGATAAATCATATCAATAAAAGAAAAGATAAAAGCCATATGATCCTGTCAATAGATGCAGAAAAAGCATTTGACAAAATACAGCATCCCTTCTTAACAAAGACTCTAGAGAAAGTTGGGATAGAAGGAACCTACTTAAACATCATCAAAGCCATCTATGAGAAGCCTTCAGCGAACATCATCCTCAGCGGGGAAAAACTGAGAGCTTCCCCCTGAGATCAGGAACACGACAGGGATGTCCACTCTCACCACTGTTGTTTAACATTGTGCTGGAAGTCCTAGCATCAGCCATCAGACAACAAAAGGAAATCAAAGGCATCAGAATTGGCAAAGAAGAAGTCAAACTTTCACTCTTCGCAGATGACATGATACTCTACATAGAAAACCCGACAGACTCCACCAGAAGCTACTAGAACTGATCCAAGAATTCAGCCAAGTTGCAGGGTACAAAATCAACATACAGAAATCGGTTGCATTTTTATACACCAATGATGAAGCAACAGAAAGAGAAATCAAGAAACTGATCCCATTCACAATTGCACAAAAAAAACATAAAATACCTCGGAATAAGCCTAACCAAGGATACAAGAGATCTGTATGATGAAAACTATAGAAAACTTATGAAGGAAATTGAAGAAGACACAAAGAAATGGAAAAACATTCCATGCTCATGGATAGGAAGAATAAATATAGTTAAGATGTCTTTACTACCTAAGGCACTCTACACATTCAATGCAATTCCAATCAAAATTGCACCAGCATACTTCTCAAAACTAGAACAAACTATCCCAAAATTTGTATGGAACCACAAAAGACCCCGAATAGCCAAAGTAATCCTGAAAAATAAAACCAAAATGGGAGGGATCACCATCCCAGACTTCAGCCTCTACTACAAAGCTGTCATCATCAAGACAGTATGGTATTGGCACAAAAACAGACACATAGACCAATGGAACAGAATTGAGAACTCAGAAGTGGACCCAAAAGTATACAGTCAACTAATCTTTGACAAAGCAGGAAAGAATATCCGATGGAAAAAAGACAGCCTTTTTAACAGATGGTGTTGGGAGAATTGGACAGCACCATGCAGAAGAATGAAACTAGATCATTTTCTCACACCATGCACAAAAATAAACTCAAAATGGATAAAGGACCTGAACGTGAGACAGGAAACTATCAACACCCTAGAGGAGAAAGCAGGAAACAACCTCCTTGACCTCCACCGCAGCAACTTCTTACTTGACACATCCCCAAAAGCAAGGGAATCAAGAGCAAAAATAAACGATTGGGACCTCACCAAGATTAAAAGCTTCTGCACAGCAAAGGAAACAACCCACAAAACTAATAGGCAACCCAATGGAATGGGAAAAGATAGTTGCAAATGACATATCAGATAAAGGGTTAATATCCAGAATCTATAAGGAACTCACCAAACAACACGCCCGGAAAACAAACAACCCAGTGAAGAAATGGGCAGAAGATATGAACAGACACTTCTCCAAAGAGGACATCCAGATGGCCAACAGACACATGAAACGATGCTCAGTATCCCTCCTCATCAGGGAAATACAAATCAAAACCACACTGAGATACCACTTCACGCCAGTCAGAGTGGCTAAAATGAGCCAATCAGAGAACTCTAGATGCTGGCGAGGATGTGGAGAAACGGGCACCCTCCTACACTGTTGGTGGGAATGTAAACTGGTACAGCCCCTCTGGAAAACAGTGTGGAGGTTCCTCAGGAAACTAACAATAGAACTCCCCTATGACCCAGCAATAGCACTGCTAGGAATTTACCCAAGGGATACAGAAATGCTGAGGCATAGGAGCACATGTACCCCAATGTTCATAGCAGCACTCTCCACAGTAGCTAAAACATGGAAAGAGCCTAAGTGTCCATCAACAGATGAATGGATCAAGAAGATGTGGTTTATCTATACCATGGATTACTACATGGCAATGAGAAACAATGAAATCTGGCCATGTGTAGCAACATGGATGGACCTTGAGGGTGTTATGCTGAGCGAAATAAGTCAGTCAGAGAAGGACAAATATCATGTGTTTGCACGTATAGGAGGATTAGGAGGAACTTGACGGAGGAACAAGGGGGAGAAGAAGGGGGGAAATGGTGGGGGAAAGGGAGAGAGGCAGATCAGGAGAGACTCTTGAATGCTGACAAAAACTGAGGACTGATGGATGTGGGAGGGATGGGGATGGGCATGGAGGAGGACACTTGTGGGGATGAGCACTGGGTGTTATGTGGAAACTAATTTGACAATAAACTATTTGTAAAAAAAAAAACAAAAAAAAAAACAGCCAGAAAACAATGAATGTCAATAAGTACGTACTTATCAGTAGTTACTTTAAATGTAAATGAAAAAACAAATAAATAAATAAATGTAAATGGACTAGGGGCACCTGGGTGGCTCAGTCAGTTGAGCATCCAACTTAAGCTCAGGTCATGATCTCACAATCTGCGAGTTGGAGCCCCATATCAGGCTCTGTGCTAACAGCTCAGAGCTTGTAGCCTGCTTCAGATTCTGTGTCTCCCTCTCTGCCCCTCCCATGATCATGCTCTGTCCCTCTCTGTCTTTCAGTGATAAATAAACAATTTAAAATTTTTTAATAAATAAATAAACATTAAAAACAAATAAATAAACATTTTTTAAAACTATAAAAAAACAGGACCCATCGCTATGCTGCCTACAAGAGACTCACTTCAGATGTGAGGACACACACAGAATGAAAGTGAAAGGATGGAGAAAGATGTTTCACGCAAATGGAAAACAGAAGAAAGGTGAGGTAGCTATACTCATATCAGACAAAATAGACTTTAAAACAACAACTATAAAGAGAGACAAGGACATTACATAATGACAAAGGAGTCAATCCAACAAGAGAAGATAACATTTATAAATATATACACACACAACATAGGAGCACTTAAATATATAAAGCAAATATTAACAGACTGAAAGAGAGAAATTATCAACAATATAATAATAATGTGGGACTTTGACACCCATTCACATAAATGGATAGAATGTCCAGACAAAAAATCAAATAAGAAAACATTGGCCTTAAATGACACATTAGGCCAGATGATGTCAACAGATATATACAGAACATACCATCCAAAAGCAACAGAATACATATTTTCAAGAGTACATGGAACAGTCCCCAGGATAGATCATATGTTAGGCCACAAAAAAAGTCTTAACAAATTTTAGAAGACTGAAATCATATCTAGCATCTTTTCTGACCACACTGGTATGAAACTAGAAATTAACTACCAGAAGAAGACTGGAAAATTCACAAATATGTGAACACTAAACAGGCTGCTACTGAACAACCAATGGGTCAACAAAGAAATCAGAAGTGAAATAAAATTCACTGAGACAAACAAAAATGGAAATACAGCATTGCAAAACCAAGCTCATGGAGATAGAGAATAGATATGTGGTTACCAGAGGCAGGGGTGGGAGGTAGCAGGGTGAGGGATATCAGTGAAGGGAGTCAAAAGGTAAAAACTTCCAGTTATAAAATACATAAGTCATGTGACTATAGTTGACAACACTGTATTGTATAGTTGAAAATTGCTGAGAAAGTACATCTTACAAGTTCTCATCACAAGGGGAGAAAAACCTCTAGGTATGGGGCAGGTGTTAAATGGATTTACTGTGGTGATCATTTCACAATATATACAAATATGAATCATTATGTGGTATACCTGAAACTAATATAATGTTGTACGTCAATTATATCTCAATTTAAAAAAGAGGAAACTATGGAAGAAAATAATTTGATATATCACAATGGCTATTTTTATCTAGAATGGACCATTTGTGATTGAAATATTCATCAGGTCACTGATGGCTCCTCCATTCAGTCAGTCAGTCAGTCAGCAACACCTATGGAATGCTTCCAGTGAGTCAGGTGCTCTCCTGGGTGCTAGAAGATACCTGGAAATGATGTGTCCCTCCCTTCATAATCGCTCCAAGGAGAATAAATTAAAACTTGCATCTGCGACCAGGGAGATTTATCCTGCTAAGATTTCTCTTATTTTCTCATAAAATTCAACCCCAAATATTCCTTATGTTGACTGTTATATTAGCAATCAGTAGATAATCAGTTATACCAGTAATTATTCAGTCTTACACAGAACCTGTTCCCTGGTAACAGTGAAAATTTACAATGGCCCAAGATTAAAATATATGTGTGTATGTATATATCCATATCTTTTTAAATTGACTTTCTGTGAACCTATCCAATGACTGACTCTAAAATGATGTATATCTGGCTATATGGATAGGTATATATGATATGCATGTAAACAAATATGTATTTCAATATCTGTGTATGTATTATATTTCATAGTTAAAAAATATTTCACAGCCATTCAGTACAATTCTTAGTCAGAGAAGCATTGTGAAATAACTTGGCATTTGGAAGACCTCATGGCTCTTGATGAAACAGAACAAATGTCATGTTGAAGATAAATTATTGCTCATGGAGACTTATCAAGTCCTAGAATCTAAGTTCTAACAGTGCATTGTCTTTTATGAAGCATGTTGGTTTATAATTATAAACTCCCATCACATGTGTTTGATATTTTGCTGTGAAAGCAAAGGGTCTTGTTTGTGCACTCTATTTTCCCCAGAAATGCTGAGCTAAAAATGTATCTATCACAAGCATAGTACATGTATTTTCAGGTAGAAAAAGAAGTTTGTGGCTTGGGTTGACAATTTTCAATCACATCTCCTCATTGGAGGCTCTACTCACCTGCAACAATGAGAAATCCATCCAACAGCTGGAAGAGTCCATAGGCCAGTGGGAAGCTAAGCATCTGGACCAACTGCTTGGCAGTGAAAGACAACTGGAGCATGGTGACACACATCTGAATATTCTGAGCTCCAGTTTCTAAGGAAATCGTCCTGCACCTACCAATGAAAGAATTTTTCAAGAGTTACATACTAGAATTAGGACTCTTAAATTGTTCTCTTATATACAGCAATAAATGTACGCTATGAGCTTAGGCCACTAAAACTGTTTACTCATGGGGCACCAGGGTCAGTTAAGCCTCCAACTCTTGATTTGGGCTCACGTCATGATCTCAGAGTTCGTGAGTTCAAGCCCTTCCTTGGGCTCTGAGCTGACAGTGCAGAGCCTGCTTGGGATTTTCTTCTCTCCTTCTCTCTTTGCCCCTCCAAAAAGATGTTTACTTTTTTCATACTCATTTGATGAATGTGCCTATTCTGGAGGTGGTCTGCTCTCCAAGAGACTCTTCAGAGACCCTCAGAACCCCATCCTAGGAATCTGGGTGGAAAGACATGAAATACACACAGGAAAGATCCAGTACACAAGACAAAATATGATTGAGGGTCAGGGAGAAGCTATATAAATTCATGTAAGTGGCATAAATGGGTAGAGAAGGCTTCACAGAGGCATAGGTGAATGAAAGCGTGAGGGTGGGAGCAGCATTTCATGTGGGACAGTGACTAAAATTAAAGATCCAGGGACACATATGACCTACACCTACCAGGAGGCGGTGCATATGCTGTGAGCCAATCTGTGTGGAGTGCAGTGTTAGAGATGAGCATGGAAAGGTGACATAGATATGGAAAAATATAAACTCAGCAACACTTGAAGGTAACACAAAAACCCTAAGTGAAAACCAAATGTCTAAAACTAAACATCTAAAACTCTTTGGTGAAAGATTTTAGGAACACGTTTTTTCCCTACTTTCTATTTTTCTGTATTTTATTAGTTTTCTTTATATATATATTTTTTTTTGGGGGTGTTAGATATTTTTATTTTTTATTTTTCTTTACAAATAGTTTATTGTCAAATTAGTTTCCACATAACACTCAGTGCTCATCCCCACAAGTGTCCTCCTCCATGCCCATTCCCCCTTCCCCCACATCCATCAGTCCTCAGTTTTTGTCAGCATTCAAGAGTCTCTCATGGTTTGCCTCTCTCCCTTTCCCCACCATTTCCGCCCTTCTTCTCCCCCTTGTTCCTCTGTCAAGTTCCTCCTAATCCTCCTATACGTGCACACATATGATATTTGTCCTTCTCTGCCTGACTTATTTCGCTCAGCATAACACCCTCAAGGTCCATCCATGTTGCTACACATGGCCAGATTTCATTGTTTCTCATCGCCATGTAGTATTTCATGGTATAGATAAACCACATCTTCTTGATCCATTCGTCCGTTGATGGACACTTAGGCTCTTTCCATGTTTTAGCTATTGTTGAGAGTGCTAATTGGGGGGAAAATGAGATAAACCTCACTTGAAAACTAAAAATCAGGAGGGAGTAAAAGGAAGACCTCGAGGGCTGCATTAAGAAGTTTTGTCTGTTTCTAATTTATAAAGAGGGTCTTCAGGTTTCTGTAGATGGAAGTGAAGAGGGGAAAGAGGTGTTTCAGAATACAAAACAGCATCTCTGTGCAAGCTGGTTTGGAACATGGAGGTAACAAGGGGAGGTATAGTGTGGGCATGAAAACATTGGTACAAGGCAAACTCTACCACTCTTACAATATTTCTATTTACTCTCTTGCTTGCTATGCTTTCTTTAGACCACTCTCACTCCTTTCAGACCCCTGTCAATTACTTGATATGAGTAAGCTACGAAAGTGGACCTCACACCTGGACCATTCACAAGCCAAATGCAGTGTCTCAATCCTGATCTTTCTCAAGCCATCAGGTATGGAGAAGACAAGATTGTTAACTACATTTTGCCATAGGAATACTTTACAGATCTGATTATATTTCAACCACTCAACAATATGTTCCTAATTACTGGCTTTGCAAACAAACTCCAGTTCAAATCCTAATTCCACCACATTCTGGCTCTATTAACTTGGTCAAATTCCTTAATGTCTTGAAGGATTTGCACATCTGTAGAATGAGAGTACTAATAGTAACTATGTCTCAGGCTCATAGTAAGAAGTAAAAGAGATACCATAGGCAGAGCATCACTCACTACCTGGGATAATCCTAAATGCTCCCCAAGTAGACTAGAAACAGATTTCTTCTACAAAATAAACATCAAAATGCACACCACTTTCTATTCTCTTTGACTTAAATCTATCTTTTAAGCATTTTAAAGCTGAAACTCCACCTTCAAAGTTCAACTACATAGCTCACTTTTCTTCAATAATTCTTTTCTGACTTTAGAGATAGTACATACTCATCAAAAGTATGAGTACATACTCATACTCATCAGGAAATATACCAAGAAAATGTTAAGAAACTAAAATTACTCTTTAATCCTATTACTGAAAATTAAACACTATTAGCATATGGTATTTTTCTCCCAGTATTTTTTCATGCATAAAATTCTTCTGCTTTCTTCTACAAAAAGGGAATCAAAATGCATAGTTTCCTATTCTCTTTTAAATTTATCTTTTAAGTATTTCCCAAAAGCATTAAAATTGATGCACCACGATCTATCACATAGATACATTATGAAATAAGTATCTCCCTATTGTCAGATATTTAAATTGTTTGTATTTTTTATATTTATAAATAATGCTGCAATCAACATCTTCGCACATCAATATTCGTGTGCTTATCGACAGTCCTAGCTTCAGGACAGATTGCTAGAAGTAAAATCACTGAGTGAACAGCTATAAATGTTTATAAGTCTATTGATATGACTAAATTACTTTCCAGAGAATTATGACTAAATTACCTTCCAGAGAATTTATACCATTTATGTTCCCTCCAACAACTCACCTACAGACATAACAACATGGAGTATTATCATTTTTAATATTTCACAATATTTATAAATTATATGTCCCAACTTGTAATGACAAGATATCCTATAAAGTCCCATCTTACTTCTCCAGTTTGCCCTTCCTCCTCTTGCCCCTTATCATTAGCACTTTTACAGAATTTGGCACAAACAATAGATAAATGCTTAATCTCTTTAATTTTGCTCATCCCCTAGAATGATCTCTATATTTAATGAAACCATCTCAACCCTATCTAATTACTAGGATAAGAAGAGAAATGTGTCTAGATTTCAACATGTGGTGTTAACACCTCAATCCTAATTTCACAGATTACAATTTCCCATCACTCTGGCCTTTGCTCTCATTTACGCAAGAAGTACTGTGATCTTTTCACTCTCTTTATCATGAGTCATCTTGTTCCATCCACCTTGTAAGTCAAGACTCTTAATGTCTCCTGACAGACCCAGGCAGCAAAGCCTGCCATACAGTGTGTTTACTTTATCCTCCTCAAAACAGTGTACGGATAATTTAACTGTACCTCTGCCAAGATTGGTGGGTAAGAAGAGCCAGCAGAAAGCCCGTGACATGGCCAATCAAAGGGAAGATGAAACTGATGGTCAGGAGAGTGATGTCTGAATTCCAAGATCCTTTTGCCAAGACCACACCAGCAACTGCGACCACCAAAAGGAGGACCCCACCAACAATGGCCCCAATCTAAAGCAAACCAATAAAATAAGTACATGTAAACATCATGTCCTTTCAGCTCTATGATGCGAAGTCCATCAGTGCTTCTAAAAAGCTGGGAACTGAGGCACCTGGGTGGCTCAGGCGGTTACGTGTCTGACATCGGCTCAGGTCATGTTGGGATTTGTGCTGACAGCTCGGAGGCTGGAGACTGCTTTGGATTCTGTTTTACCCTCTCTTTCTGCCGCTCATGCTCTGTCTCATGCTCTTTCTCTCTCTTTCTCTCAAAAATAAGTAAAATAAAAAGCTGGGAACCTAGAAGTTTTGGAACAAAGAAGAGACTTACCACCAAATCCAATCTCATTTGACAGAAAAGAAACCTAAGTTCCAAAGCGGTCAACTGACTTGGCTAAGCTGGAAATCGGTGGGGCTCAACACAAATCCAAGTTTTCTTTTAAGATTAGTATTTTTTCCCTGGAAGTAGAAGATTTTGCCAGAAGGATTGGAGAGTGGACTTTTTCAAGGATAGGACAAATTTATGAAATAAGCATAATCTGACAATAAGCCTCCACCACCCCTACATGCACTTCCTAGATCCCTCGCTGGTAATCCCTTAACTGAGATCTGTCCTGCCTGGCTATCTGCCACTCTCTTCTTATTACTTCTTCAGCTACCGATGGATTCCTATGGCTTTCATCCCGGTCTCTCTCTCCTCCAAATAAAATCTACCCGTTCTTCACTAGATAATCTGAGCTAACATTATTTGAATAGAGGTACTAACAGATACCTCTTTCTTCTCCCAAATGAATATCGTTCTTACTTTTGTTGTTCAACATGAAAGAATTTCCAATAGTTTGAGTTTTAGATCAGACAAAGAGAAAGCCAGACCCAGAATATTTGGAGAATATTAGGATTTCGACAAGCTCCCATTCATATCATGTAGACGGCAAACTGTCTATAACTGTTGTTATAGCTGCGATCTGGATTTGAAATGATTCAAGGAGTGGAGGAAGGTGGTCATGGGGGAGCAGAACAAAATGAAAATAATCCAATGCATCAAAGATGTGCTCTGGGATTATTTTTACTGGTCAAATACAAAGACAGACAGCCCCTGCTTAACGGGAAGATGCCAGCACACACAAAGAAGACCTATGACTGTCAAAACCCCTCTTCATCTTTCTATCAAAAAAGGATCTCAAAGTTTAAAAATTCACCAAGAGCAATTTGTTCAGAAAATTCATCAGATCTAAAATTAAAAGAAGACCAAGAACAAAGAATGAAAATGTATCAAAATAATGACTAGATTATTCTAGTTTTTTACTAAGGTGCTATAGCATATCTATGCATATTATTAAATGTTTTTGGACAAATCCTATGAAACAGGCAAAGAAAGGGGTTTTAATTTGCACCTGACAAATAATAAAAGTGACATACAGAAAACTTATCTGATTTCTCTATTGACACTGAGGGATAGAATACCTAAAAAGCAGTCTAACAAAAGATAGTACTTTATCAAAAATAGAATATTTGAAAAGTAAGAGGTTCCCATGGTTATACTCTGTCCTCTTATCTTGTAAATAAAATTACAACCATACGCAGCCACATTGGAAATTTTCTCCCACTGAAATAACAAAGTCACACACTCACATGCAATCCAAATGTACAACATTTAAGCCTTCCTCCAGTTCTCTGTGCCCAATTGATTTGTCTGCTTGTCAACCCCTCTTTCCCCTCCTGATCTCATTGGAGGAACAGTGAGAGTTCTTCAGTCTTGTGCGGAAGTGAGAAAGCAGCATCCATTTGTGAGGACGAACGGAGGAAGGGGCGGTGCTCCGTCAGGGGGAGCCAGATGGCAGGAACTTACACTGAACCAAACCATAAACCCCAAACTAACATGAACTGGAATGTATTTGCTGAACCTCCAGTTAGCCCCAAATGTTTATTTCTTTATAAATGTAAAATATAAGTAAAGCACTTAAAAAATCTTCATAATGCAGCACATAATGGGACCTCACATCTTCTAAAATGATACATAATTGGAAACACTGAAAACACCCTAGGATATTGACACCTTAGTTGAGAATGCCTCATGATTTTTAAAGCTACTTTTATATCTTTAGAAGCCAGCTTTAGGTATTTTTTAAAAGTCCTTTCAGAGATATTTTTAAAACAAGAACATTTGCTTGTTTCTCCAGCAGACAAAAGCCAAGGCTGGAAAGTCAAAATGAGGGAGGAGGTTCCAGTTACCATCATTCCATGACCAGACTTCTTAACGCATTCTGCATTTCACCCTGACAGTTTTTCATGTGGTCAGCAGCCACAGCAGTTGTTCACGTGTACCGACTACAACCTCAAAGCTTCCCCAGGAATGCTTCTGAAAAATAGCCCTACTTTTTCATGCAAGCAGCCAGTACTCTTCAACACTAGGCAGCCAGTACTCTTCAACACTAGGAATCCATTGCATGCACACCTGACCGGCTTTCACCTTGAGAGCACTTGTGTGGAGCCTCGTGAATAGATGGGCCCTGGGTTCTCTCTGGCCGCACACAGCCCTCAGCTTTCCTGTCACTAAAGCAAGAGTCCTACTCTTGACGGTGTGTCCATAATCCTCAGGGTATGGGCCTACAGGAATGACAGAGCATGACTGAGGAGAGTGGAGGAAATATGGAGGTTAGATCCAAAAACACAGGACTGGGTGCCTGGGTGGCGTTGGTTGAGCGTCCTACTCTTGGTTTCAGCTCAGGTCATGGTCCCAGGGTCATGGGATTGAGCCCTGCATCAGGCCCCACATTGAGTGTGGAGCCTGCTTGGGAATTTCTCTCTCTCTCTCTCTCTCTCTCTCTCCCTCCCACCCTCTGCCCTTCTTCCCCCAACCTGTCTCTAAAATAAAATAAAATTAAAAAACAAAAAGACAAAAAAACAAAAATTGCTGGGTGTAGGGTTGTATTTCACTGACCCATCTGTTACAGTCATTGTCTACGTCTGTCTTTCCAGTGTCTAAGCCTAAGGATACATTAACTGCCATGTGGGGCTGCTTACCTTGAGAATGATTTTGGATTGCTTAGGCCACCTATAATTCACATAGACACCAAAGGCCACGGGGATGGTCAGGCACAGAAGGGTGATTCCTGAGGAGAAGAAAAATCCATTAGATAATATCTCCTCTTACCTTGACTGCTCAGTCTTCAACAATTTCTATTTCAATTAGATATAGGATTTAATTAAAACTGCATTTTAGGGGTGTCTGGATGGCTCAGTTGGTTAAGCATCCCACTTCAGCTCAGATCATGATCTCACAGTTCATGGGTTCAGGTCCCACATCAGGCTCTGTGCTGACAAAGTCTGGAGCCTGTTTTGGATTCAGTGTTTCCCTCTCTCTTTCTGCTCCTCCCCTGCTTACACTTTGTCTGTCTGCCTGCCTCTCTCTCTCTCTCTCTCTCTCTCTCTCTCTCTCTCTCTCTCAAAAATAAAAAAGACATTTAAAGAAACATTTTTAAGCTGCATTTTATTTCTACATCCACCTCCAAATATAAATAAAGAAAAAATCTTTGGAAGACAGTCTTCGAAGGGTATATATTGCCACTGAATGCCACCATTCTTGTTCCATCATTTCTCTCTCAAAATTCCCCTGACAATCACACAGAATTTTAGAAACAACCAGAAATGTAAACATTAGAAAAGAGGCAGACTGCAAAATTCTTTGGTTACAATGCATGAGGTCACCAAAATTCTTTGGTTACAATGCTATGACCACAGTTCTTACTTCTCTGTGTGAAGCCAATAGGCCAATTGTTTCACAAAGTAAAGAATACCTATTGATGATAAAAAAAACAGCATCTGTCACACATACCGAAGAATTTCTCATATTCTGCAAATGTATCCAGGAAACCTAAAGTTAGGTAGGGGAAAAAACGCCTTTTCATGAACACAATTGAGTCAAGACATTAAAGGCAGGCTTAGGAGAGCAGAGACCTACTCACCAGCAGCAGGATCCATACACTGACCTTCTCTCCAGTGCTGTTTTCCAAATCTGGCCACATGCCTGCGATACTGGCTCCAAAGTTATATGAGTTGCTCACAATATGTTGGGCTTTAATTGTTTGCAAGTGTCTTTTAGAATACATTATCAAAATAGAATATGTTAATTTACTGATCAGAATAAGTTATGTGAATAAAATCATGATTTCCTAAACTAGGATTTCACTCAAATTTTACAAATTCAATGGGCTCCAGCTGTCCTTGGAACATGGCTCTATTCATGTTTTTCAGCTATGGGCCATGGTTTGTAAAGCCCTCCAAGTGATTACTTGAGACTCCAGATTAACACTAGAGTTTTAAGAATCATAATTCCTGCCTAATTCTCCAAAGATTCTGAGAAAATGAGAATAGCCATATCATTTCACCGTTTTCTTCTAAGCTTAGTAAGTCAACTGAGGTCTTTAGAGAAAGGGCAAATTTTAATGAAAAATGACAATCAGGAAAGCAGATATGGAAGAGATATGGGTATGGTTGTGACATGTGGATATGCTCTCTAATAATTGATAGGAACCATTCAGGTTGGATCAATAAAGATGTCAAGATTCACGAGCCATATGAAAGGTAGAACTGTAGGGACTAAAGTCTCATTAGACCCACTGTTATCCAGTTAACAACCAATGGCTATAGTGAATTATATAAGGGGGTTCTTTAATGAGCAAGTTCTCTTTCTTTATTTGCAAAAGTGAACTCTTGCAGGGTTAAGAGCTTGGCTTTGCAGTCAGATTCCCAAGTCAGAATTCCAGTTCTTTGCAGACCAGCTGCACATACTGGGTGAAGTTAATTAACCTCTATCAGCCTACAAATCTAGGACACGGAACTAGTAATAGAATCAATGCGGAAGTATTATTTCAAGAATTAGATCATTTATTCTATTTATTTTTATTTTATTTTTTTTAGAGAGAGAGAATGAGTGGAGAAGAGGGGTAGAGGGAGAGAGAGAGAACCTTAAGCGGGCTCCACATTCAGCATGAAGCCAGGTGCAAGGCTCGATGTCACAACCCAGGAATCATGACCTGAGCTGAAATCAAGAGTTGGATGCTCAGGAACATGACAAGGCTGTCCACTCTCACCACTGTTTTTCAACATAGTGTTGGAAATCCTAGCCTAAGCAATCAGACAATACAAAGAAATAAAAGGCATCCAAATCAGCAAGGAGGAAGTCAAACTTTTACTCTTCATAGGAGACATGGTACTCTATGTGGAAAACCCAAAAGACTCCATCAGAAAGCTACTATAACTGATACATGAATTCAGCAACACAGGATATAAAATCAATGTACAGAAATCAGTTGCATTCCTAGACATCAATAATGAATCAGCAGAAAGAGAAATCAAGGAATCAATCCCATTAACAATTGCACCAAAAACCATAAATACCTAGGAATAAGCCTAACTAAAGAGGTGAAAAATCTATACACTGAAAACTATAGAAAGCTTATAAAAGAAATTGAAGAAGACACACACAAAAAAAGAAAAAACATTCCATACTCACGGACTGGAAGAACAAATATTGTTAAAATATTGATACCACCCAAAGCAATCTATATATTCAATGCAATCCCAATCAAAATAACACCATTCTTCACAGAGCTAGAACAAACAATCCTAAAATTTGCATGGAACCAGAAAAGACCCCAAATAGCCAAAGCAATCCTGAAAAAGAAAAACCAAAGTTGGAGGCATCACAATTCCACACTTCAGGCTATATTACAAAGCTGTAATCATCAAAATAGTATGGTACTGGCACAAAAACAGACACTCAGAGTAACGGAACAGAATAAAGAACCCAGAAATGGACCCACAAACGTATGGCCAACTCTTCGACAAAGCAAGAAAGAATAACCAATGGAAAAAAGACAGTCTCTTCAGCAAATGGTGTTGGGAAAACTGGACAGCGACATGCAGAAGAAACTGAACCATTTTCTTACACCATACACAAAAATAAACTCAAAATGGATGAAAGACCTAAATGTAAGACAGGAAGCCTTCAAAATGCTAGAGGAGAAAACAGGCAACATCTTTGACCTCAGGTACAGCAACTTCTTACTTGACATGTCTCCAGGAATAAGGGAAACAAAGCAAAAGTGAACCTTATTTGGACCTCATCAAGATAAAAACCTTCTGCAAAGCAAAGGAAACAATCAGCAAAACTGAAAGGCAACCAACAGAATGGGAGAAGATATTTGCAAGTGACATATCAGAAAAAGGGTTAGTATTCAAAATCTATAAAGAACTTATTAAACTCAACACCAAAAAACCCCAAATAATCCAGTGAAGAAATGGGCAGAAGACATGAATAGACATTTTTCCAAAGAAGACATCCAGATGGCTAAAAGACATGAAAAAATACTCAACATCACTTGTCATCAGGGAAATACAAATCAAAACCACAATGAGATACCACCTCACACCTGTCAGAATGGGTAAAATGAACAACTCGGGCAACAACAGAAGTTAGTGAGGATGCAGAGAAAGGGAAACCCTCTTGCACTGCTGGTGGGAATGCAATCTGGTGCAGCCACTCTGGAAAACAGTGTGGACATTCCTCAAAAAGTTAAAAATAGAACTACCCTACAACCCAACAATTGCACTACTAGGTATCTATCCGAAGAATGCAGGAGTGCTGCTCTGAAGGGGCACATGCACCCCAATGCTTATAGTAGTGCTACTGACAATAGCCAAAGTTAGGCAAGAGCCCAAATGTCCACTGACCGATGCATGCATAAAGAAGATGTGATATATGCACATGGTGGAATATTACTTGGTGATCAAAAAGAATGAAATCTTGCCATTTGCAACAATGTAGATAGAACTAGAGTGTTTTATGCTAAGTGAAATAAGTCAATCAGAGAAAGACAAATATATGATTTCACTCATATGTGAAATTTAAGATACAAAACAGATGGACACAAGGGAAGGGAAGCAAAAAGAAAATAAAGACAGAGAGCAAGACAAATCATAAGAGACTCTTAAATACAGAGAACAAACTGAAGATTGCTGGAAGGGTGGCATCGGGTGAGGTGAAGGGCTAAAGGGGTGAGGGTCATTAAGGAGGACACTTGTTGGAATGAGAACTGAGTGCTGTAAGTGATGAATCACTGAATTTTATTCCTGAAATTATTACTGCCCTATATGTTATCTAATTTGCATTTAAGTTTAAAAAAAATTTTTTTTTAATTTTAGAGTTGGACACTCAACTGACTGAGCCACCCAGGCACCCCAGTAGTTTGTTTTAAAATTCACATAAAGGAGATACCTAATGAACAGTGGCTATTATTATTACCATCAGCATTACTATTACTGTTCCACTTCACAAGCCCAGTACAGACCTATATTCTGATATGGAATGGTGAGATTCTGCTCAAGATTCCAGGACAAGGTGTAGAGATAAAGGCAGAGCGGCATCATTCCCAGGGCAGCCACAGTGGAACAGGTCGTCATAGAGATGCTGAAAGTGAAATTAATATGATACGTAAGAGGAAGAGTTTGAAATGATGAAGTGCTGATCACAAGCAACTCCCAGAACATACCTTAGAGATCACATGGGGTGAGTTACTTGAAGCCCACTCCTATCTTATTATTCAACAAATGATGGCTGCATTTGTGGTCTAGAAAAGCATTTCCAGCAGTATTTGATGTTCATCAATTAACTCCTATTTACCTGAGAATCTACTTGTTCTAAGTATTCTGCTAGGTCCTAAAGGGTTTTTTCCTTAATAGAGTTTTTTCTATTAAGATATAATTCATAGACCATAAAATCCATTATTTTAAAGTGTTTTTAATATATTCACAAGATTATGCAAAAATATTTATTTCTATACTTTTTTAATCACCCCAAAAAGGACCCCCACCCAGCTAGCTGTCACTCCTCATTCTCTTCTCCTAGCTACTGATAACCAGTAATCCACTTTCTGTCTTTATAGGATTTCCCATTCTGGATATTTCATATGAATACAATCATACAACATGTGGCCTTTTTAATGTATCTGGCTTCTTTGACTTAGCATAATTTTTTGAGCTTCATCCATATTTTAACACATATCAGTACATCATTTCCTTTTTATGATCAAATCATATTCCATTGCATGGATAGACCACATTATTTCTACCCTTCCGTTAATTGATAGACATTTGAGATGTTCCTTCTTTATGGCTATTATAAATATTGCAGCTATGAATATTTGTGCATGATGTTTTGTGAATATATATGAATTCAGTTCTCTCAGGTGTATACTAGGAGAAGAATTGCTCAATCACAGCTTAATTTTTTGAGGAAAGGCCATTTCCAAAGCAGCTGCACCATGTTATACTCCTGCCATCAGTATATGAAGGTGTTACATATACATTAAAAATTTTTGCACAAATATTCATGAAGAATATTGGTGTAGAGTTTCTGTTCCTATAGTGTCTTTGTCTAATTTTGCTACCAGGAGATGGGAATAAGGCAAGTTTGCCACAAGGATAAGTGTTTGCCCAGTGTGAAGTGTTATAAAAATGTGTCAGAAGAAGTTATCCAAATACCACATGTGCTAAGTTTCCCACTGGACAGAGAAGGGACCCCCACAGCACAGATCCTCAGGGCAAGCTAGACACAGCCAGAGAAGTTACAAAACCATAGCAAGAAAGAATTGATGTGGGATGCTGGACTAAATTAAAAGCTCTCTTTGGGGTGCCGGGGAGGCTCAGTCAGCTGACCATACAACTCTTGATTTTGGCTCAGGCCATGATCCCAAGGTCATGGAATCGAGTTCCGCATCGGGCTCCGTGATGAGCCTGGATCCTGCTTCGGATTTTCTCTCTCTCCCTGTCTCCCTCTGCCCTTCTCCCCTGCTCACACACTCTCGATCTCTCTCTCAAAAAAAATTCTCTTTGAATTCTAATATTGTATAATCCCATGATTAGAAATAGTAATTGAAGTAGAGTGATAAATTACAACAGATAGTAAGATTTCTAGACCTTTAATGGTGGTATGATTGACGGTGGTCACTTAGCATCAATCTGAGGGATGACAATAAGACATCCACCAGAAAGATCCTGAGTAGGCAAAGGAAAACTCAGGACCACAGCTGCTGTCATCACTAGACACACAAATCTGGCCATCTTGGGAAGAGAAATGTAGGTGCAGGAGCTGAATGAACCAAATCCAAAGAGCCTGATAATAGCCAAGCCATGCAACTTCACCAGGAAAACAAATGTGAATGATGAGAACAGAGTTTTGGTCCTTGTTGAACAAAGCTAAGATGATTTCTGATAGACAATTGGGTTTGTTTATCTCTGTCATTATTGAGACTGTCTCCAAGTGAAAAAGATAACAAAGTTAGTGCTGTAGGTCTGGAGGAATAGCAAGTATATCATATCTAGAGTAAAAACCCTTCAGTTTAGAACCTTTCGATATTCTGGATCTTGATTACTGCACTTTTATTGCATCTTATGAAATGTTATTGCTTCATAAATTTATATGTTGTTTCCATTTTTTCTGAATAATAAAGCCTTGTTTTCTAAGTCCCTACATTTCTTAATTGGAGAACAGGACTTAGTCACATTAAAATGCATAGCTTCAGTGCAAGGAGTAAAGCATGCATAATGAGGGACCAGGGGAATGGGGAGCAGAGCTGTGGAAAGCCCTCTGCTGCTTTGGACCAGGGCCAGAGAGGAGCCACCGTGCATTTAGAGAAAGACGCAGAAGCGGGTGGAGAGCTAGGAGATGATGTTCGCTGAAAGCTGAGAAGAGAGAGCCTTCAAATGCAGGCTAAATGCCAATAATAGATCAAAAAGGATGAGAACCCAATAAGTCCATTTAGGACCATCCAAGCCTCTCCAGTGTTTTGTGCCTCCACCCCAGAAGCGTCCTATCCTCCCCTCGCCTCCACCCCCGCTCCTAAACTCAAGCTGCCTTTTGTTCCCGTCTGCGTGACAGAACCAGTGAAAGAATGAACCAGTAAAATTCAAGGAAATAGGTAAATGGAAATGAGAGATCCTTCAGGCCAACAAAATATTTTCTAATCGCTAGGGGAAATTACATAATCTTTCTAAACATGTGCAAACTGCTTCTAGACACTGCTAATGCTGCCCTATTCAATGACGTGAGGCAAATGGCACATAACACAACACTCATGGGGAAAACAAGAGTTTGTCTACCTCAAATCCAGGTCCAGTCTGGAAACTTTTTAATATTCATTGAGTTCTCACAGCAGACTGTCCTGCACACAGTATAAGTCCAATCTGTGTCTGTGGCCCAAATGGCCAAGAGACCAGAAGGGAACCACCTCCCAGCCCACCAAGGAGAGGAAGGAGACCTCTGCAGGGCTAAGGTCTTCTGCAGGGATAACAAGGGGCCTCCTACACTTCATCAGGCCTGCAAGTCACCATCGTTCTTCCTCTGAATGCACATCACCGATGTTTCCGTCTAATTACCTTGCCTACAAACCATCTATGATTATTTTGACATTTTCTACCAGAAAGTTTATACTCTTGGCAAAGCGCTAACAACTTTATTTCAATGATATTAAAAATACTCCTCTGCACTCCCATTCATCGCTGATGAACATGCAAAATAAGATGCCTTAACAGTCTAGAGCAACATTATACATGGGCTTACCCTTTAACCCAACAATGCTATAGGTTATGGGAATCTATCCCTAGAACACACTGTCAAAATTATGAAAAGACATGTCTCTAAGATTATTAGATATATATTCAATATAGCTTTCTGTCTGGCAGCCTCTGGTAGTAGTGTTCCAGGAGACTATAAGTAGAAACTGTAAAGTCCCTTGAAGCTTCAGTTTGGAAGCTATAGAGCATCACTTCTGTGTCATTGTATTGGTCAAAGTGAGTCACCAGACTGGCCCAGATTCAAGGGATGGGGAATAGGTGCCCCTGTCTGGATGGGGGGACCAGTCTTATCACATTGCAAAGAAAAGCACATACCAGAATGGAAGGAACCTGTGGCCATATTTTGTGATCTATCAAAGACAAATCCTAAAATATTTTCAGTCAAAATAATACCTGAAGTTGGACTCAAAAGAAATCCACTAGGTAAATGAGGGTAGAAATGAAAGGACATGGATCATATGTTAATAATTGCTGAAGCTGGGTGAAGTGTACCAGAGGACTCACTATTCTTTCCACTTTTATAGATATTTGAAATTTCCCACAATAAAAAGATAAACAAATATCCCTTCCATCTTTGTAGGAGACTGTAGAGCACTGCTATTGATCTGGCAATTAAGGGGGGGGGGGTTCTATCCTATTTTACTGTGAGGGGATTGGTTGTAAATCTAGTATAATGCATACAATGGCATGAGGGCATCTACAGTGTCTTCTGCACAACTCTGGCTTCCCTTGGGCTTTTCCTTCCTCAGTGCTGCTGTGTACCTCTCTGCACTTAGAATATCCATCCTTGAGGAACGGCTCCCATTGCCCTGTAGACATTTTTATTTGCATTACCTCAAATACTGTACCCTACACAAGTGCTTGTTTACCTATAGAGGTGTGGTAGAGTGCTCAACTGTGAGTTGCTTAAGGGCAAAGACTATATTGACCTCCCCCTCCCTAGGACCTGGCAGTATCATGCTATGGCACATTGGAGGAGTTCATTAAACACCGAATAAATGTATGGATCAAAGAATGAACTAAAGTGGCAATATGCTGGTGCCAGGACAATGTTCTCTCAACCTTCCTCATATGTCACATATCTGCGAGTGAACCTTGCAAGTCCCTGATCCCTTTATACTGAATTGCACTGGTAAACATCCAAACTGTAATCCAGAGGAAGAGAGATGTTCTATTTAAAAAAACAATCACTAAAATCATACTTTTCCAAGTGTAAATGTGAAAAACATTTTGAGGAGCAAATATTTAGTTGATTGGAGACCTTTTCAGAAATCCAGTAATTCACAAGTGATTGTATATTTCTCTTCTTCTTAGTTCTTTTAATCTTCTATTTTCTTTTTGGCTTTCTAAGTTTTTCTTTTATGCAGTCCTATTTTATTGTTGCTTATTCAATGAATAGAGGCTTTTTATTTATTTTTTTCTTTTTAAAGCAATCACACAATACACCTTACTCTGTAGCTTGGTTGCTTTTCTTTTTCTCCACTTAATCATAAGTAGCACTTCATTAGGGTGCCTGGGTGGCTCAGTTGGTTAAGTGTCCAACTTTGGCTCAAGTCATGATCTCCTGTTTCTTGGGTTCGAGCCCCGCATCAGGCTCTGTGCTGACAGCTAGCTCAGAACCTGGAGCCTGCTTCAGATCCTGTATCTCCCTCTCTCTCTGACCCTCCCCTGTTCATGTTGTGTGTCTCTCTCAGAAATAAATAAAGACATTTAAAAAAATTAAAAAACAAAAACAAAAAACAACCCATAAGTAGCCCTTCAGGACAATACATGCAGCTTAAACTCATTTGCTTAAAGAATGCAGAGTATACCATGATCTAAATATGCCATAATTTCAATTGCTTCATTAATGATGAATAAATTACTTTGAGCATTTTTCCATTATAAACAAAGTGATGATAAACATTCTTGTATGTATTTCCCTTGAAATAATTCTTTTATTTCTGTAGATTCCTCAAAGTGGAATTGCTGTATCAAAGTTTTGTTTTTATTTTTAATAGATACTGCCATTTTATTTTCCAAAAAGACTGTTACATTTCACAACCTTGCCCACACTGAATATAATCAATACCTTTTCATTCTCATGAGAACATTGAAAACTGCATCTCACATCACATAGCCGACTTTTTTTTTTTACAAATAGTTTATTGTCAAATTAGTTTCCACATAACACTCAGTGCTCATCCCCATAAGTGTCCTCCTCCATGCCCATCCCCTCCCCCACATCCATCAGTCCTCAGTTTTTGTCAGCATTCAAGAGTCTCTCATGGTTTGCCTCTCTCCCTTTCCCCACCATTTCCCCCTTCTTCTCCCCCTTGTTCCTCAGTTAAGTTCCTCCTAATCCTCCTATACGTGCAAACATATGATATTTGTCCCTTCTCTGCCTGACTTATTTCGCTCAGCATAACACCCTCAAGGTCCATCCATGTTGCTACACATGGCCAGATTTCATGGTTTCTCATTGCCATGTAGTATTCCATGGTATAGATAAACCACATCTTCTTGATCCATTCATCTGTTGATGGACACTTAGGCTCTTTCCATGTTTTAGCTATTGTGGAGAGTGCTGCTATGAACATTGGGGTACATGTGCTCCTATGCATCAGCATTTCTGTATCCCTTGGGTAAATTCCTAGCAGTGCTATTGCTGGGTCATAGGGGAGTTCTACTGTTAGTTTCCTGAGGAACCTCCACACTGTTTTTCAGAGGTACATAGCCGACTTTCTATGCGCTTGTGCTTTCTGTCATAGTTCCTGACCCCTTGGATGTCCTAAGCAGCCTTGCTTCTCTGACTTTTTCTTCTTTACTTGTAGGAGCTCCTTTAAAATTAGAGTACGTATCATCATATGTAGTACAAATAGCTTCAGTGAGCTTATTGCATACATTTGAGTGTACTGATGGCATTTGCCATAATAAATAATCAACACTGAGATACTCATGTGTGTCCATTTTTTTAATGGCTTCTGAGTTTCTGATCTTGTTAAAACTTTCCTCCTCTTCTAAAACTATTTGAACATTGCCCCTACTTTTTCTTCTCTATAGGTTGATATTTTGTATTTATATTTTTAGCTCATTTAGCGTTTAAGAATTTTTTAAAGTTTTATTTATTTTTGAGAAAGAGATAGAGACAGCATGAGCAGGGGAGGGTCAGAGAGAGAGGGAGATACAGGATCTGAAGCAGGCTCCACATTCTGAGCTAGCTGTCAGCACAGAGCCCGAAACGGGGTTCGAACCCACTAACCATGAGATCATGACCTGAGCTGAGGTCAGATGCTCACCCGACTGAGCCTCCCAGGCGCCCCATAAAGTTTAAATTTTATATGGTGGATGATCAGAGACTAATCTATTGTCTTCTATATTGAGGGGCAAGTATGCTAGTATTATTCACAAAATAAACAATTTTCCATTAAATTGAGGTGCCAACTTCATTATGTGTTACATGTCAAAATGTACTCAAAATGTTTTTTCTAAGCAAATACCAGACTTTTAAATATGGTGTTTCCATAGTGTGTTCTCACATGTGATAGAACAAATACTTCCACATAAATTTTTCTTTTTAAACTTTTCATAGCAGTTCTTGCATATATTTTATTCTTTATGAAGTTTAAAATTATTTTATCCTGGGCACCTGGGTGGCTCAGTCAGTTAAGCTTCTGACTTCAGCTCAGGTCATGATCTCACGGTTTTTGAGTTCGAGCCCCATATCGTGCTCTCTGCTATCAGCACAGAGGCCACTCCAGATCCCCTGCCCACCCCCACACTGCCCTCCCCTGCTGTTCTCTCTCTCTCTCTAAAATAAATAAACATTTTTTAAATCTTTAAAAAAATAATTTTATCCTATTAAGAATGTTTATTTTGAGGTGCTTGGGTGGCTCAGTTGGTTAAGAGTCTAACTCTTAAATTCTGCTCAGGTCGCAATGTCATGGTTCCTCGGTTCGGGCTCCCCATCTGGCTCTCTGCTCTCAGCACAGAGCTTGCTTCTGATCCTCTGTCCCCCTTTCTCTCTGCCCCTCCCCCAGTGGTTCTCTCTCTCTCTCTCTCTCTCTCTCTCTCTCTCACACACACACACACACACACACACACACACAGATACACACACACAACTTTAAAAAAAAAAAGAATGTTTACTTTGAGCAAAGATTTCTTCCTAACTAGAGAAACGCAGTTTGCCACAGTTCTCAAACCCCCTATCCACGAAGAAGTTGTTTGGGAAGCTTTTCCAAACTCTTAGCCTATGATAATGCTACATTCCTTGGCTCTTCATGTTACTAGGAGAAATTCCATATTACATCACTTTAATCTTGAACTTCTGGAGAAATTGCACGGCATGTTTCCACTGAGTTGCTTTGGCACGAACAGTAGAAAAGTCAGATTCATGACTGGGAAGCAAATGTGAGATTTCTAGCAGACTGATTCCATATCCTTGATTACATAGGTTTCTGCTTCCATCCTTTGTACGACTGTTCTATCCCACAGTGCTCTGCCCATTGTTAGAAACACCCACAGAACTGTAAACAGTGAACATGTGTGAGAGCAATGGAAAGTCACACCTTTTGTTTTATTGCCATGAAATTCCAGTGTAGCATAAATGAAAGATACAGCTAACTAGGTCTCTTGGCCATTCGCATATAGGAAAATTGTTGGCAAATCTGACTTCAATAAAACAAGATTCCACTTGCACTGAGAAGAATGGCATTACCATCCCCAAACTATTACAGAAAATAATGAGACAGCTTCAGCAAGTCTGGACAAACAGGTAAATCCTGCACCTCCCTTAAAACAAGATTATATATATGTATTATATTAAAGTGCAATGTCTATAAGTATACCATTTTGCCATTGGGCTTAAATTATTCAAATGCTGTTTTAGTATCAAACTAATTTTATTAGGAATTCTGACACTCAAAACCATGACAGCACACACTTGCTTTTCCATTAGAAAAAAATTAAAAACCATCTGGCTAAGCAGATGGACATGGAGTACACTATCATTATCAGGTCAATGGAGCCGGCCCTAGAAAAGAGTTGAAGGCCAGGTTTTCCATCCTCAGATATGTATGTTATTCCTGTCTTCTGCCTCTCAATGATAATAACTAGCACTTATTGAGTACTACCTGCTAAGTATTATACCTCATACTTTTAGATATATTTCCTCTTTTTATCTATACAGTAATCATATATGTAGGTAATGTTTCCATTTTATAGGCAAGGAAACTAAGGTACAGAGAGTTACCGAAACTTGCATGAAGTCACACGGATTCAATCTAAGTTCTGTCTCTTAAGATGATCTTCAGCTCTCCACCAGGCCATGTCAGATTGACCTGAAGAATCTGAAGTTCTATTTCCTAGATGTCTGCTAAAGGACCAAGAGCTACTTTAAAGGTCAAAGATCAAAACTAGCCACTGAAGTCCTCAGCCTCCATCCACCACCCATGGTCAGAACCCTTTCTCTGCAGTTCACAACACAACTACATCCTCAGGGAAGAATGGACCTTGTGTATCAAAAGTTGTCAAACTAAAGACAGTGGGAGCTGTCTTAAGTTGCACGAATAAACTGATGGCGTTTCAAGCGGAGTTTTTATAACACATGTAGGCAATTAGAAACTTTCCTTCAGTCATTCACTCAATGTTTGCGGAGCACCTACCACCATCAGGCTGGCACTGAGTATGCAAAGCTGAACAAGCCCTGGAGGAGATTAGAGACTTAGTGGGTGAGGCGGATTAGTAGCTGAGCTCTTATAATGCCTTGCTACAACAGATGATAAGAATTACATACTTGGTGCTATGGGGACAGAGAGGGGAGCCATCTCTGTCAAATAGTTTCTGGAGAAACATTAAAAACTGGGGTGGGGAGAGGGGGACACAGAGACTTTATAACTTGCTTATCTTTTTCTGCTGTACAAAATATTTAAAACTTAAAAAGACCTCAGATCCACTTCTGGTTTATACACAAAAGAATTGAAAGCAGGGACTGTAATGGATTTGCACAATGGTGTTCATAGTAGCATTATTCACAAAAGGCAAAATATGGAAATGATGGACGTGTTCCATCAACAGATGAACAAATAACTACCTGTGCCATATGCGTACAATATGCAGCCTTAAAAAAGAGAGGACATTCTGACACAGGATACAACATGGATGCACTCTGAAGACATTATTCTAAGCACAGTAGCCCAGATACAGAAAGACAAATGTTTTATGACTTCACTTATATGAGATACTTAGTCAATTCATAGAGACAGAAAGTAGAATGGTGGTTGACTGGTCTGAAGGGAAAGGAGTGGGTTATTGCTTAATGGGTTCAGAGATTCAACTTAGGAAGATAAAAAAGATATAGGGATGGATGTTAGTGATTGTACAACAGTGTCAATGTACTGATGGGACTGAACTGCACACTTAAAAGTGATTAAAAGGGTAGATTTTATGTAATGTATATTTTTTAATGGACTTCAGAGAGTCTAACCCATTGATTTTACAAAAGGGGAAACTGAGGTCCAGGGAGGTAAATTGCTCACAGTCACACAGCTCCTTGGGCAGAGACTAAAACACAGACCCTTGACAATTCAGTGCTCTTTTATCTGCCTCATATAATAACTCATACAGATTTTGTGCCAGGTGAGATTCTAAATACTTTATATGTATTAATTCATTCAGCCTTCACAACAACTCAAGGTAGATTATGCTCTCCCCTATTTTAGAAGTGAGGAAACTAAAGCATAAAGAGCTTATATAATCTGCCAAGATGACCCAGTTAGTAAGTGACAGTTCTACTTCCTGGCTCCAGAGTATACTTTACTCTTTATATATATATAAGTAGCGTATACTTATACACTTATATACATATAAGTATATGTATACACTTATATATATATATAAGTAGTATACACATAGTATACTTTATACTCTGTAATGCTAGGTCTTGGTTTTCATGTCCTACCCTCAAAGGCAAGAATCCTCTCCATCTTTAGTACAGCTGGTTGCAAATATGTCCCCAATTTTTCACCCCATTCTTAGCCATGCCCTCTGCAATGTGACTTTGAAGCTCATCCTTCAAGAGGTAAAATCTACTTCTCCATTCCTTGAATCTGGAAATAGCCAATGGGATGTGGTGGAAGTAATGATGAACTGGTTTCCAGCCCAGACATGAAGAGATCTTGTATGCTTTCTCTTTTTCAGAGCCTTGCCTCTGACATATAATTGGGTCTAGGCTAGCCTGCTGGAGATGGGAGACCATGTGGAAGAGAGCCCAGATGCCCCAGATGAGGCCATCCAAGACCAATCTACATTTATCTAGTCCCCAGCCACATAAAAGAATCCAGCCAAGGTTTGGTGAGCTCAGTTAAGGAATGCCAGCCAGTTGCTTTCTAGAACAATTATAATGAAGGATAATATTATGAGTAGAAAGGACAGAACTGGCATTTCAGGCTGTGTAAACAACAAGGCAAAGGAAAGGTGGGAAAGTGCAGGTATATTCAGAGAACAGTGAGTAGTCCATTTCGACTATAGACCAGTTGTGCTTATTGGGAAATAAACCCAGAGAAGTAGGCTAGACCTGGCTTAGTTGCTACCCAAGTTACTATGTGCGGAGAAGCCTTTAAATGCCTAACATATTCATTTTCCCTTTACAATACCATTGGGAAATGTTATGATTTCCAGTTATAGGAAAGAGGTCCCAAGTCAGGATTTAAATATAAATAGTCTGACCCCAGAGCCAGCCTCATCCACTTACTACAAAACCATGGTGGAGAGAATACTGTGAAGATACTTCAATTGGCCAAGAAAGTATGAGGGCCTGCCCTGAGGAAATGGCCATGGAGATAAATAGAAACACTGGCTGTGAGTGATAAGCAAGAGGATGGGCTACAGGTCTAGACATCGGATTGAGTGAATGAGGTGAAGAATGAAAAGAGCCACAGGGGACTGCTTAGATGCTGATCCCAGATGACTGGGACAGTGATCAGTATTATCCTCAGGCACACAGAATGTAGAAACTGGCTCATACATGTTGATTCTGAAATGCCCTGCTTGGGGTGAACACATGAGAAATACAGGTAGATTGAATGAAGCACAGAATTAAGGCATGAGAAATATGTGAGATCTGCAGAGAGCTAAACCTCAATTTCCTCATTCGTGAAGTGAAGTTATTGTTCTAAATTCTTCATGAATTTTACCCGGCATGAAAACAGAATTCCTATCAAGCACTATCTGCTTTATTTTTTATTTGTTGGCTTAGAAGTTATATTTGTTGGTAATCAAGTAGGAAGAAATGTAGTGAACTTGGGTATTATTTCACTCAATAATACTGAATTTTCTCCTATTTGCAATTTTTATTGAGACTTAAGATTTTATTCTCATGTCTATAAGCTTTGGAAAATGTAATATTTAGTCACCATTCTAAAATTTTATTTCTTGCAGGTTTGTATTTTGTTTGTTTTGCTTTGTTTGTGAGACTCAAAATCAGAATTTAAAAAAGTTAATAATCATTGCACTACCTGGCATCCAGAATGTATATTTCCTCATTAAAATATAGTCATGTGGGGAAGAGGTAATTTTACCCCCATTTTCCAAATGAGAGATGAGGTTTATAGTTTAACTAATTTGACTAACGTGAAAAGCTAATTAGGGATAGCGTTGGCAGAGGGAAGCAAAATGAATTTTATCTTTTATAGACTTCCTATTCATTGGTGCTTTTATTATAATGCTGGCTAAGAAAAGATGAAGTTAATAAATGTTCTCTTTCCCACAGCAGAAGTGTTTGAGAACACTGGTTTAAGATTTATGCTCCTACTCAGAACAGAAGACCAAGCTGTGTTAATAAATTCATGGAAGAATGTGCCTAAATGGCAGACTGATGAGAAACAGATGTGACTTCAAATCTGCCTTCTATGCTAGGCTGCAGCATTTCGCAACCTTCTCAACCAATCTGAGTCACAATTTTCTCAGCTGTAACATTCAGAAAAATAAAAGGTCATTTACAAGGCTATTATGGGAACCAAGAAAGAAGAGAAAGAGTATATGAAAGCATCTACTTCATGTCCGACAACACATTCAATAAGTAACATTTCCTTTTTCTTTCCAAAAGCATTTAGGTCCTGCATTTGTTGCTGATAGGTGGACTCTGTGGAAAGAATATTTATAATCTTCCAATTATTATGTTAATGATCAAGTTTATTGAATTTGAGATCACAATGCATATTAATGCTTTGTTTTGAATTTGTGACTCTTTGCAAATCCCTGGTAAGTGGGTAACTAAAAACATTGCCATATGAAAATTAATTCCTCTGCATGGCATCAGCCCATTAACATTTATAGGTGTAATATGTTCATGTGTGAAGCATTTAGCACATGCAAGGAACTGGAAACCCAGACCTGCAGCTGATTCACTAAAATGCACTCCCAGCACCGTCAGCACCTCTGATTCGTTCCGTGCATCGCCTAATAAATCTCAACTAAATGACACACACATTGAACAAAGACTTATATTTGTAAATCATTCTTCCCCTGGGCAGGAGGTGAAACAGTTTGTTCATAAGTAAACAAAGAATCTAGAAACACCACTGCTTTTTTGCTTTTACCTTTCTGATTGTGACTTCTCTATTCTTTCTTCAAATGCTCTTTTTTCAGCACCAAAACATGTGCTCACAAAGATATGTGATTAGTTCATCCTCATTAAAGTGTAAATCAGTGATAAAGTCAAATGTCTCCTGGGGGCATTTATTTACACCATAATTGGAAATAAGGTCCCTGACTTACATGAAAGGAATTAGATTCTAGTGATGAATTTAGTCTGCAAAGCAACAAGAAAGAACATTTTTAGGGACACCTGGGTGGCTCAGTTGGTTAAGCATCCGACTCTTGATTTCGGCTCAGGTCATGATCTCACAGCCATGGGATCAAGCCTCACATAAGGCTCCATGCTAAGCATGCACCCTGCTTGGGATTCTCTCTCTCTGAGCCTCCCCCACTCAAGCACATAAGCACACACTCTCTCTCTCAAAATAAATAGATAAACATTTTTTAAAAGATAACATTTTTAGTTGTAAAACTCTGTATGTTGTTCTCCAAGTCAATTCAATAGGCCACCACCAGCCCTTAAAACAGCATATGTCTATCACATACCCCTAAAGCTCCTTTATCCAGTCCCCCCAAAGATTTGTTTCATAAAGTAGACTCAAACATAACACTTGATGAGAGCTTCGAGGGTCTCATTCTAGTTCTGCCACCACTACTACCACCGCCACACCAGCTACCAAACAAAACCATCGTTAGCTTCCTGTGATTCTCAGCCTACGGCTTGGAAGACTGTGAGTCAGGACTGCCAAAGCCACTGGTGTGGCTGAGAATGAGTTCATGCCCAGGAAGGGCCATAGTGTGAGGCAGAGACCTGCCTCCAGTATGACATATGAACCAAACCCCACCATTCAGAGAAGCAGTTGCCAGTAAAACAGAAGACAGTCACAGCAAAGTACATTTTAAGTTCAGAAAGGAAAGTCCTTGCAGGACTGAGCTCCATAAAATGCTGCCCAGTGGAATCTCTACCTAAAGACTGGCAGGGTTTTGACCATGACAGTTTCAGCACTGTCAGGGGGAAACTTCTCGGTTTCCCTAGTATAACTTACCTGAGATCCATATCACCATCGACCCAGAAGGTGAAAATATTCGAGATGGTTCCGCCTGGGCAGCATCCCATGACAAGAACAGCAATGGCTTGGGCTGGCTTCAGAGAGAAGCTGATGGCCAGGAGATAGGCTGTGAGAGGCATGAGGCCAAACTGGCAGAGCAGTCCTACAGCAATGCCCCAGGGTCTCCTGATGTGCGACCATAGCTTCCGGAACTCCACAGAGCATCCCAAGGAGAACATGAGCAGGCCCATCATCACGGCTGACACCACTGTGAAAACAAGTTCCAGGTTCCCATGTACTTCTGGTCCCACGGGCAACTCTTCCTCCGAAGTGTTAGCAGAGCAGGCTGAGCTGCGGGAACAGTTTGCTCTCATCTCTTCATCTCCTTAAGACAGCATGACAAATGAAAACTGCCCCAATGGCTGGGCAGGTCTATTCTTCCACGTTTTGTAATAACACAACCAAGTCACACGTAGAGAGTCATTCCAATAACTATTGGCCAGCCAGGTGATTCATCCTAATCTGATCAATGTATTCATGAGTGGCTTATAAAAGTAATTATCATGGGCATGAAACATATAATAAACTGTGGTAAGTAAGGCTTTCCACTCCTGCTCTTACTCACTACTGAATATTCAAGTGAAATCAGACAAGCAAATTTATTGTCAAGTGGAGTGACTGGGCTGTGTCGTCAGCATCACGCTATGTTCCAGGAAAATAGGTTGAATGCCAAGACATAATTTCTCCAAATTCAATGGGATTTCAAAGAACCAGGATGCAATGTTTCGCAGAGGGGAAATCTAACTGGAAAAAACAAAGGCACTAAGCCAAAGCCATTCCTCATAGCATTAGCAAGAAATTCTGTTGAAAATATTAAAGCTAAAGGTCAGTTATGGAAATGTCGAGAGGGACTAAGGATAATTTCAGAAGTGCTTCAGAATTACTTTCAGTTTCTCTTCTTTCTATTTCTACTAGAATTTGCCTCTAAAGCCAATAATTAAACACCTGTAAGAATAATATGGTACTAAGCACCTGATTCACTTCATCAAACGTGGAAATTCATTTCTGTACCCAAAATAATTCAAAGAAGTTGTCACTTTCCTCTGGAGAACAGAGTCAGCTTTGAGATACCACACCCCTGGCCCTCGTGGTGAGGTCCGGGAATTCTGCAAAAGAATGTAGTTAAGAGTTTGTCATAAAAGCTGGAGACAAAGTCTGAAGCTAGTTTCTGACCGCAATGGCCCAGGGGCCCTTCTGTGTTTCTTAACCACACAGATGCACATTTCATTGGCAAAACCAGACAAGGAAAATATGGTTCCATGAAACTAAATCTACAAAAGAGCAGATGCCACACCCTTTCTCACAGAAAGCAGAAAGTTTATTTCTGGGGCAAAGGTTGGCAACAAGGCACACTCTATAAAACACCTTTACCTGCCTTAAGAGGGATACTAGCTATACATTGTTTATTTTTGGACTAGCAAAGTATTTTCCATGACAAAATACTCTGAGCCTGTTTACTATATAAAAATACAAGTTAAATACAAATGTAAAAATAAAATCTAACTATTTGAAGTAAGTATAAACTGGTTTATGCAAAGATGCTCTAACAGCAGCTTGAAGGTAAAACCTTGCTGGAGGCCATCAGAAGTCAGCACGAGAACCTGCTGCCACCAACTCTTGATTTCTGCCCAAGAAGAAGCCCACATTTACACCAAGCTTGATAAGCCTGTCAGAAGACAACTCAGAACCATCTGTACTATACTGATGCAGAGCTAAGCAGAGAAATGGACACTTAGGAATTGGATTACATCTCTGGGAAGCAGAGATGCAGTCAAGCTGAAGAAGATTTCCCTGGTACACAATGATGGTAAGCAATGAAAGTAGTTGATAGCATGATCATTCTGGAAAGACTGACAGTCAAACATAGCTCAGGGATAAAACACCACCATTTGGCATAAAGATGGAGAAACAAACCAACTAATCCCTAATCTCTAAATTATCTCATATGCTCACAAGCTTAAAATGCATCTGAATGTGTGCAAAATATATGCATCTTAATTTTGAGATCCTGTTGTACAAATCCAGGAAATATTTCATGCATTTCTATTCTCTGCAGATAGAATTAGAGGTGAAAGATGTTCTTCAGGAAAACCAACTGAAAAGCCCAGCCTCTTCTGTCTGGGAATGTAAAGACTAAAGGGGAAGTGCCAAAAAGAAAGGTAATTAAACATGGCTGAGGAACTGTTTACTGAACTCTGAAAATGGTTGGCTCAGTTGGTAGAGCATGTAACTTTTGATCGTGGGATTGTGAGTTCAAACCCCATGTTGGGCACTAGAGCTTTGGTTTTGTTTTTTTTTTAATGTTTCTTTATTCTTGAGAGAGAGAGAGAGAGAGACAGAATGTGAGTGAGGGAATGGCAGAGACAGAGGGAGACACAAAATCTGAAGCAGGCTCCAGGCTCTGAGCTTTAGCACAGAGCCCAATGCAGGGCTCCAACTCACGAGCTATAAGATCATGACCTGAGCTGAAGTCGGATGCTTAAATGACTGGGCCACCCAAGCACCCCTAGAGCTTATTTTTTTAAAAGGGGGGAAAAATCCTATAGGTTCCAAGAGTTTAGGTAAACTTATGTGATATATCCAAAACAAAAGGAAATTACCTTTTTAATTCAAATTATTTATTACCAACTTAATCCAAATTAAATATTTAATCCAAAATTAAAAGGAAACTGGCAGCATGAAAATACACTATTATATGACATAAGGTAAAAAACCTGATTCTATATATTTTTTAAAAAAGCAAATCTCAAAAATAAAAATGCTATCACCTTGCAGAAAAAAAACAGCTGAGTATTTGAAGAGAAAATTCACAAAATACTCAACAACCATAAAAATCAATATCACAATAATTTTTAAGTACATTAAAATAAGATACTATGTGTTGACTATCATAAGGAAACAATTTTAAGATCAATGTCCCTTGTTGATAAGAATTGAGTGGAAGTATATTCTCCTATACTGCAAGTAGGATTGAAAATTCATATAACCTCTGAGGAAAAAGTCTGGCACTATGTACTAAATAACCTTTGTCTCTGTAAGTTTAAAAAGCTATCTTAATAAATAAGCTGTGGTGTTTCTGGGTGGCTCAGTCGTTGAGCATCTGACTCTTGATTTCAGCTCAAGTCATGATTCCTGGGGTCACAGGATTAAGCCCTGCTTCCGGTTCTGTGCTGAGCATGGAGCCTGCTTAGGATTTTCTCTCTCTCTCTCTCTCTCTCTCCCTCTCCTTCTCCTGCACTCTCTATAAAATAAAAAATAAATAGGGGCCCCTCGGTGGCTCAGTTGGTTAAGCATCCAACTCTTGATTTTGGCTCAGGTCATGATCTCATGGGTAATGAGTTCGAGCCCCACATCGGGCTCTGCACTGACTTCACAGAGCATGCTTGTGATTCTCTCTCTCCCTGTCAATCTCTGCCCCTTCCCCACACTCTAAATTAATTAATTAATTAAAACAGGAGCAACTGGGTGACTCAGTTAGTTGGACATCCAACTCTTGGTTTCGGCTCAGGTCATGACCTCACAGTATGTGGGATCAAGCCCTGTACTGGGCTCTGTGCTAGCAGTGTGGATCTGCTTGGGATTCTCTCTCTCCCTCTGTCTTTGCTACCCACCCCCCCCCCCACCAGCTTGCACTCTCTCTCAATATAAATAAAAATAAAATAATAAATAAATAACTTATCTTAAAAGATAAAAAATAAATAAATAGGCTGCAATACTAGCAAAAACTTATTAATTACTTGGGGTAGATGTTTCTATTTATAGTAGCATTGTTATTTTAAATACATTCTTATATATAATATCATTATATTTATAAAAGCAGAAAACTAGGAATTTAAATTCCCAAAGTGAGACTAATTTCTCACTTATAATGTAAATTATGATACAAATTATGATACAATGAGATTTTATGGAACTATTTAAAATGTGAACATTTTGACAGTCAGAAATATTTGTGTTAGAAGGTTAAACAAAAAAATTTTAAAAAGAATACATAGGTATAGATATAATGCTCCCAGCCATGTTAAAATAATAAGCACATAAAGAGACCAAATCTGACTTCAAAATTTTCAGTGATTGCTTCTGTACATAGGATTATGGATGACTTTTTTCTTCTTTATATTTTTTGTACCATGTATTATCTTTGAAATGGCTATGAATTATTGTTTTATAACCAAGGAAAAAGGAGCTAAAGAAAAAGGACCAGAGATACAGGAAGTTGTGATTATTTCAAGGCAGCTCCTAAAAGTTGATAATAGCCTGATGTCTCCACGAGGAGCCAGACTGTTGAGATGATTCAATCATTGTCTTTGTTCTTAGGATTTTATAAAGGAGGCTCACAAATACCAAAGCTTCCAAGTAAGAGATACCTGCAGAAAATGGAATGAAAGAGCAGGAGAAGGATTGATGGGCCAAGTCAGGATATAGACAAGTGGACTCACAAAGTATGTAGCCTGAAACACCTGCTCCACCTTCAGAATAAAATAACCAGAAGGGAAAATGAAGCACCTGGAACCAACTGGAAAGGCCTGTTTACCTGCACAGGTGTCATGCTATTTATAATAGTATTTGTGGTCCTTTTCCAACACCCTTTGCTGGCCTCAGCTCATCAGATCAGATGCTATTAAGATTATAACCATAAATTTTTATAGACTGAAACCCTATAATTAGGAGAAGAAAATCTACAAGTGGTAATAAATAAAATTAATGGGATTTGTCAGCCATTACCACAAATTACTGATACTGATTTTCTATAATAATAACAGTAAAAACAACTACCATTTATTGAGTCTTCCCTAGTACCAGGCCCTGTGATAGATCCCTTACATATGAAGGGTGGTTAAATGTGTCACCCCAAAATATGCCACTTTGACATAAGGATTATTTTCAGCAGAAGGCAATTGAGAAGCAGCAGATACCAGAACAGCTCCCTGCCATCCCTCTATATGCCTAAAAACGGGACAGAAATTTATAGAGGTATCCCCCTTGCCCTCTCTACCAGGAAGGACAGAAGTCAACCACCAGAGACAACTCTAAACCCTTATCAGTCCGAGAAATCTGCACCAGAATAACAACAAAGCTTGCTAGAACTGGCTAGCCCCTGTCTACCATTAATTCCCCAGTGTATTTGTCTTCCAACAATTTGCCCTCCCCACAGGCTCAAAGTCCTTTTTCCTTGTCTTAACATTTCTTTACTATTATTTTAAGATGCTATAAAAGCCCAAATTCTAATACCTCTTTGAGTTACTCATTTCTGAGAGTTCCCATGTATATTTGCAATGCACATGCTGATAAACTTGTTTGTCTCTTGTTAATGTCTTTTTCAGTCTGATTTACAGGGTCCCAGCTGGAGAGTCCAAGATGAGGAGAAGAAAAAAAAAAATCTCTCCTCCTCTACACATATCTCATTTAATCCTCCCAACAACACTGTCATTCAGGTACTATTATTACCCTCATTTACCCATGAGTGAAGAGAAATGTACAGAGGTTAAACAACCTACACGGGCTAAGCTAATAAATGATAAGCAGATCATGGGAGTTAAACTAGGGTCCATACTATACATGAAAAATAGATGAAATAACTGAAGTTCATAAGTTCATGAGTTCTACTTGTATAAAATATTATTCTTCCCACTCAAACTATATCACACATACTGGTTACTATTAGTCACCTTCCTAATCCCTTAACTCGTGTGCCTTATCAGATGCTGCAACAGGTACACAGTAAATATGTGTTAACAGACATTATGAAAGAATAATATCCATGCCGAAAAGGGTAATATTCTAATTTACATGTCTGAATAACTCTCTTGTTTTGAAGTAGCTATCTGACTCAAACATTCATGATCCTAAATTCAAAAACTACTTCTTAATATTCCCTGCGGGTTATAAGCTACTTTCTAGTGCCCCTCCTAAAAGAATGCATAAGCAAAACAAATCCTTGACCACATAAACCAGCCACCCCCAGAAAAGAAGGGTAGGACAGGGAAAGTCAGACATTTTTCAGTCATGATGAAAATGACCATTTATCCCATCTTTATATACTCTCAACAGAGGTTAAACCCTAAAGCTATGGCTTGAAAGGCTCAGAAGTGTTTTTTCTCCACCCTCCATCACTAAGCCAGAGGACATGCACCTAGTACTCTAGCCGAAATTAATCAAAATAAAGGGTGCTGCTGAGCTCAAGCATTTTAAAGGAAAACCAGGGATTAACTGCAAGCATCTGGTCCAAACTTCCAGCTTTTTGATCTGACATTTTCTAGCTACTATGCCTGGAACATTTTAAGTGCTCAATAAATATTAGCTAGTGTGTTGGCTATTGTTATTAATAACATCTGTTGCATCTAACCCAGAAAAATAACAATGTCAGTATCAAAAAATAAATTTCCCTTTGCTCCTGCTTCCAATTTTCTTATTTGTTTTTCAAAACCTTCTGTTATTACAGCTTAGAAATTTCTTTCAAATACTAAGAGCCATGAGGAGAAAAAGAAAAATAAATAAATATGTATATATACACACATATATCCACATATAAATTTTATATTTTATATACTTTTTAATTTATGTATATTAATATATTTTATAATTTATATTACATAAATATATTTGTCATGTGAAGACACTATTAGGAAATAGCCCTTCTCTTACCTCAAAGGAAATTATGTCAGCTATTTCTACTATTCATGTAAAGTAATTTCACTATCATTAAACTGCAGTGCTAGAATTCTGACATTCATTCTCCTGGGAATACCTGTGTTTTGATACAACAGAGGGCCTGGGAGAGGAGGTGATGCACTCAATAAATTTTGTATGTTGGGTTCCAGTTATGCTTACCTTACCTGTTCTACAGACATGGTGAAAACAGGAGGCCAGATTCCACTGTAAATAGTCACAAGGTGAGCAATCTCTAAAACAATGAGAGAGGAAGTCTGCTTCTGGAACATGAAAGGAGTTGCTTTGACAGAGAGTTAATTCAATGGAAGGAAAAAAACGACACCTGCGATTAATGTCCACGAAGGAGATTACACCTACATTCCAATGCTGTGAAAGTTGCAAAGTGCAAAACAAGTCCTTAGAGTGGAGGTGGAGCATTCGAAGAGGAGAGGCATTGAAACCGAAAGGAGACATGAATAGAACATTCCAAAATAGAGCCTGAGACTCCTGGTACATTGGCAACTTTTTCTTCCCTAGGAATCAATTGAGACTAATATATTATACTAATATATTGCATATATATATATGCAATTAAAGTATGCCAAGATCACTAGGTTCTTCTCATAAGTTGTATTAGTTCTGAGGTACTGAAAACCATTCTAAATTTCCCTATCAATGCCCCTATTTCTTGTTCCTTCCTCTTGCAATGAAGCCAAAGAAAATTGTAATTGAATTTCATCTTGAGGTCCATAATGGTGGATCGATGGCTCAGTAAAGTCTCAATAGTTTCAGCAGCCCCTCTGCCATCTTCCCCAAATACCAAAGGAGGAATCCCATGTCTATGGCCCAAGACCATCTGCAAGACTAAAGGACCAAACCTTTTCATTATATGTATTATCCTGTTTTCTCTCTGTCACACTATATCAATCGTGTTAGGGATAATGGTGTATTATTTGGTCACTGGTTGCAAGATCCAGACTAAAGACAATTGAAACCCTGGACTTGGGGCTATGACGGTAACAGGATACACTTTTGAGAAATAAGCAAGTGGGTTTTATAACATGAAAAGAAGAGTGTAGTGGGTGTAAATAGCCACAGGACTGGAGACATCTGTTGATTGCTGCCCAGCTTTCATTCTCCTCCTGTCATGGTCCACATTTCTTTTGGGGAAATACCCCACCTCAGGTTTCTCAGCCATGCAGTCTGACCCAACCTTCTGTTTCACCAATGTGTCCCAAGTAGCTTAAGCCAATCAGCTAAATCACTTGTCAGCCTTGACACTCCTGACACTAGGGCTGGAAATCTCTTTGTCACAGGGTGATGTCTGTCTATTGCAGGCTATTTAGCAGCCTCCCTAGATGTTACCCATTAGATGCCTTCATGATACCCTGCAGTTAAGATAGCCAAAAATGTTTACAGACATCACCAAATGTCCTGACGGACAGGGGAGGCAAAAATCACCCTTTATAGAGATCCACTGAGCTAAACTCATCCTCATTCCAAATTTAAGTAATGGACCTGCTTGTCCCATACCAGCTGTATTCTCCAATATTCGCTTTCTCAATAGGCCATACAGGCAGCCAGGCCCAAGGTGGACCATACACAGTCTTCTGAAAAAGGTTAGACTTTGAATTCACATGGGGCTAGTATTCCATCTCAGTTTCACTCTTTTTAATCCTTCACCTAGCCCCCTAATTCCTTCAAAACCAAAATAGGGATCTGAAAATGGGCAGGGTCAAACATGTACCTGCCATGCAACCATGCAACCAGCTGTTCCGTTCCTCTCCTTGAGGAATGAAATAAATCCCCTCCTAAATAAATGAAAGGACATGCCCATACAATGATCACAGCAGCTTTACGTGTAAGCTCTCAGAACTAGAAACTTATCGAGGTGCCTCTGTGGTTCAGTAGGTTAAGCACCCAACTTTGGCCCAGGTCATGATCTCACAGTTCATGAGTTCAAGCCCAGCATCAGGCTCTGTGCTGACAGCTCAGAGCCTGGAGTCTGCTTCACATTCTGTGTGTCCCTCTCTCTCTGCCCCTCCCCTGCTCATGCTCTGTCTCTCTTTCCCTCTCTCAAAAATAAGTAAACTTTTAAAAATTAAAAAAAAAGAACCAGAAACTTATCAACAAGTTTATGGATAAACAAAGTGTAGGATATCCATGCAATAGAATGCTACCAGCAATAAAAAGGAACACATACACAACATGTATGAATCTCAATAATTATGCTGAGCAAAAGAAGTCAAACCAAAAAAAAAAAGTATATATTGTATGACTCCATTCATATAAAATTCTCAAAAATACAAATTAATGAGGGTACCTGGTGGCTCAGTCGGTTAAGCATCCAACTTTGGCTCAGATCATCATCTCATGGTTGGTGAGTTCCAGACCCACATTAGGCTCTCTGCTGTCAGTGTGGAGCCTGCTTCAGATCCTCTGGCCCCTCTTTCTCTGCCCTTTCCCTGCCTCAGTGTGTGCTCTCTCACTCTCAAAAATAAATAAACATTTTAAAAAACAAAACCAGAAAGCCAGAAAGCAGCTAGATCAGTTGCTCCATGGGGGTGCAGGGGGTGGAACAGTGCTGAGGATGAGAGAAGACCACTGAAAAGCGATAGATTACAAGGGGCACAAGAAAACTCTTGAGGGGATGAAAATGTTCTTTATCTTGATCATGATGATCAGCCCACAGGTGTCAAAACCCATCACACTTACTTCAAATATGTGCAGTTTATGGTGTAGCCAATATAGCTGAAAAAAATGTTTGTCAAATCATATTAGGAAGGGGTGCCTGGCTGGTTCAGTCAGAAGAGCATGTGACTCTTAATCTTCAGAGTGTGAGTTCAAGCCCCACATTGGGTGTAGAGATTAATATATATATTTTTTAAGTAAATGTATATATGTTAAGGGAACAGCAAAAATCAAACCCTCTGACCACTCCCTTCAAAAGCGGCACGTTTTCAACAATTGTTAAGGTAATACATTCATCCATTAAACAAATACTGATTGAGTGGCTACTATGGATAGGTACTATTATAGACAATAGAGACACCACAGGGAACTACCACAGACAAACAAGCGAGCAAATAAATAATTGCAGATAATGATATGAGTGCTGTAAAGGAATTAAAGTACAGTGCTGTCACAGAAAGTGACTGAGTAAAAGGAAAGGCGAATTTCTGGCGGGGGGGCCCAGGGGGAAGTCACAGGGAGCCTCCCTCAGGTGATGTCACTTGAGTGGTGCCCTAAAGAGTTAGGACATATCTTTGTGACAATCTGAGGGAAGACAATCTTGGGGAAAATAAACAATAAGTGCAAATGCTGCAAGGCAGAAATAGGTTTGATATGTCAGAGATCAGGAGTAGGCTAATCTGTTTGCACCCAGTAGGACTGAAAGATGAGTGGACGGAATGGGCTCCAAAAGGAAAGCAAGTGTCAAATAACATAGGGTCTTAGAGACCATGGAAAAGGGTGTTACTCAGGGGAGTGAGGTGATCTTTTTGGCAATGACATAAATGCCATTTTTTTTTAAGTTTATTTATTTATTTTAGTAATCTCTACACCCAAGGTGGGGCTCAAAGTCATGACCCTGAGATCAAGAATGCATGCTCTTTCAGCTGAGCCAGTCAGGGGTCCCTGCATGAGTGCCATTTTTAAAAGATCTCTATGGCTGCTAAAGGTAGACTACAGAAAGGCAAAAAATGGAAGAAAGGAGGTCAGTGACAAGACTTTCTCTGCATTCCAAACAAGAAATGGTGGAGGCTTGGACAAGGGTGAGATTGATGGAGAAAGAACTGACATATTTGGGATATTTTTCACAGGTAGACCCAACAAGAATTGCTGATAGGTTGGACTGGGCGGAACAAAGAGATGAGAGACATAGAGGAATCAGATGGCCCCTAGATTTTTGGCCTCCATAATGGAATGGAAACATCACCATTTACTAGAATGAAAAAAAAAGATAACTATTCTTAAGACCATGATGAAAAGAGCCTAGAGAAACCAAGTGACAGCAAGACCCCAACAATTTGTCTGAGATGACACAGCTATTAAGTGGTAGAACTGGCATTCAATCCTAGGTGGTCCATGCCCTACACCTAATGTTCTAAATCTATCTGTTTTACATTGGATGTAAACAGTACTTAAAGACAGTGAACAAAGAGAGAGTTCCTTTTTCCCCCTTCATGCTTGCTGCCCTGTCAACCATTGGTATAAGTTCTGCCTCATCAAGACCCTGGGCCAGTGCTGTCCCCAAACTAACTCCCTCTGATGTTAGAGCTCTGCTCTCTTCTATCATTGCCCTTTCTTCCTTGCAAGGGTTGTTCTGAGGACTACAGGGTATACACAGAGTACCTAAATAGGTTTTTTGGTTTTCTCTTTTCCCTTCTCCTCTCCCTCCTCTGACCCTTGATGAAATGTTTTCATTGAGGAAATTTTTGTCAACTGAAAAAATGAAGAATCTCTCCAAAAATTTCAATCATTTACTGTTAATTTCTATACCAGATATTTTTTATTACAAATAACATACAGCCTGCAAGTCACCTAGGGTTTCAGTATCTAAGCCATTCTTTCCTAAAGATCTGCCTCTTCTACACTAGCAACCAAAGTTTCAGAACGTTCGCTACCACTGCTCATTCCTTCTATTCATTCTGCATACTCCTCTTAGATGAGCTCAAAGAAACCCATGGTTTCACCTCTCTTCTCTATGCTCATTCCTCCCTGAGCAGCACACCTGTAAAGCCCACTGCTACTGGAGATTTCCACTCTAGTGTCTATCAAGAACTTCGAACACCTATGTACCTTACATTAATGTATCTCCCACACACCTAAGACAACTCTTCCTTTCCCAAGCCCACAATCTGGAATTCATTCTAAATTCCTCCCTTTAACTCACCCATATCCCTCTCACTCAACTACATCCAATCAACGATACTATCTTTTGTTTCTACTTCCACCATGACTCCCTGAGTCAGACTAATATTATCCCTCCTACCTTTACTTCCTTAAGTTATGCACTGTCACACCTGGATTACTGTGAGAGCTTTTAACATAAAAGAAATAATAAAAATTAACAGATAAACAGTACTGAGGGAATATTATTCAGAGCCATGAAAAAGAAGAAATCCTGCCATTTGCAATGACATTGATGGAGCTAGAGAGTATAATGCTGAGCAAAATAAGTCAGAGAAAGACAAATATGATTTTACTCATATTTGGAATTTAAGAAACAAAGTAAATGATCAAAGGGAAAAAAGAGAGAGAGGCAAATCAAACAGATTCTTAACTATGGAGAACAAACTGATGGTTACCAGAGGGGAGGGAGTAGGGAGATGGGTGAAATAGGTGATGGAAATTAAGGAGTACACTTATGAGGAACACAGGGTACTGTATGGAATTGTTGAATCACTATATTGTAGGGGTTCCTGTGTGGCTCAGTCAGTTAAGCCTCCGACTTCGGCTCAGGTCATGATCTCATGGTTCGTGGGTTCGAGCCCTGCGTCTCTCTCTGACCCTCCCCTGCTCATGCTGTCTCCTTCTCTCTCTCAGAAATAAATAAAACATTAAAAAAATTGAATCACTATGATATACACCTAAAATTAATACAACACTGTATGTTAACTAACTGTAATTAAAATAAAAACTAAAAATTATTAATCCATTATGAATATGTTTTAAAGGGTAAAATAATGATTTGTTTTTAAAAACTTTAGCTCTGTCAATCCTCACCACTCATTTCCACTTCAATGGAGGCAACTAATTTAATCTCTTTTACCTGTTTCATTATTTACCTTTATGTTTCTAAATAATACTTTGATTTTGCTACTTCTTGGATCTTCCTTTTTAGGTATTGAATTCCCAGTAAAGAAGATAGCATTTTTGTCCTTTTCTTTTCTTTCTTTGTGGGCTACAGATTGAAAAATATTTCTAGTTTTCAAAGAAATTATCAGAGGTGTTATCTCCAGTCTAGATGAATTAGTAAGGTGACCCTAAAAGGGAAAGTACAAACTACTCCTTAGGATGTGAACTACAAAATAAACATGTAATTAATCCCATTACTGTCCAAAACATATGTTGATACAGCTGGATGTGATTAATTTTTTAAGGAAAACGACGAGGGGTGGGGGATTACCTGGGTGGCTCAGTTGGTTAAGCGTCTGATTTCGGCTCAGGTCATGATCTCACAGTTGGTGGGTTTGAGCCCGGCGTTGGGCTCTGTGCTGACAGCTAGCTCAGAAACTGGAGCCTGTTTCGGGTTCTGTATCTGCCTTTCTCTCTGACCCTCCCCTGCTCACACTGTCTCTCTCGCAGAAATAAATAAAACATTAAAACAAAATTTTTTAAGAAAACAATGAATTGATTTTGATTTCTAAAGAAATAGAAATATGCTGACTTTTTGCTAAAGACTGGTCTTTGGTTGTGAAATTATAAAGTGGTATTTTCCACATTTTAAGCAGTTAGCAACCCAACTGCCATATTTATGATAATAACATTGGTAGAAGAGGGAAAAAAACTAGTCAAATGGAAGAAAGAACCAACAGAGAGAACAGATGTGGAAAAGAGGTGGAGATACGTGGTACAACTGGGTAACAACGTGAAAATCCCTGACGTTCAGCCAAGAAACTCTGGGAGTGACTCTGGTTGGCATCTAAGCATCTTACATGAAGTACATCTGAATTTTTTTAAGCAAGTCTAACTAGGAATGTGGAAGTTCCACCTCCTCCAAGCTATGCAACCAAGACTACACACAGACAGCTCTTTCCAGGCCTGAGGATCACTAAATTAAATGGGTCATTGACATAATAACTCCTAACAACAAATGACCTCTATGTGAGCCGCCATATCACAGGTAGGAGAATGTATCTGAAGATAATTAAGACAATAGCTTCTAAAGATTGTCCAACAGCAACCACAGATATAATTCCCTAGTTAAGAAGTCACACTGTGGGTCCACAGGGGTGTAGAATGGTGCCCTAAGTATGCTTTGGTTCATCTAACAAACACTATATAGTGCTTAAATGTAACTTTGATATCCAAGTGTGCTTATCGGATTCAAATTCTAGGAAAATTGGTTCAGGCAAGTCCAATATTTTCCAGCTAATCAGTTCCCCTTTCTCTAGCCCCTCTGCAAATAAGAGTTTTCCACATAATAAGGTCTTCGCATTTTCGTATCAATTTCACATGTATGTGTGTCCCATATGCTCCAGGACATCCCAGAGAGATAATATGAAATTAAGCAAAAAGAAAGGTGATTTTTTTTAGGAGAACAAAAATAGAAAGCAAGCTCTACTTGCTACTTTAAAGTACTACATGAGAATAGTGAAAGATGTTTCACTGAATACTGGAAACTGAAGAGTTACTAAAATGAAATCTGAAATTTTTCTTGGGGTGTCTGGGTGTCTCAGTTAAGCATCCAGCTCTTGATTTCAGCTCAGGTCATTATCTCATAATCATGATGGTGAGCCTGGCATCAGGCTCCATGCTGGGCACATAGCCTGCCTAAGATTCTCTCTCTCAAAAAAAAAAAAAAAAAAAAATTAAACTTAAATTCTTCTTAACCCAAAAAATTTTAATCTATTATTTTGAAAAGAGTTGTTCTTGGGACACCTGGGTTGCTCAGTAAGTTAATCATCTGACTCTTGATTTTGATCATGATCTCATGGTTCATGAAATCTCATGGTTTGGCTTAGGCCCTGTGCTAGCAGTCGGAGTCTGCTTGGTATTCTGTCTCCCTTTCTCTCTCTGCCCTTCCCCGTTTTCTCTCTCAAAATACATTTTTAAAAAAGAATTTTTCTTGGAGTGCCTGGCTGGCTCCATTGGTGGAGCATCTGACTCTTGATCTGGGGATTATGAGTTCAAGCTCCATGTTGGATGTAAAAATTACTTAAAAACAAAGTCTTTAGGAAAAAAAGAATTTTTCCCTCTCCTTCTTTAAGGTATCTCAAAGATGCAAATTCAAAATAATGTCTCTGACAAGGAGTTTTCTCTTTCCTTAGTGCAACTGTACAAAAATCAGAATGAATAGCAGAAATGACTCAATCCCAACTATTTTTTCATCTACTTACAGTGTTGTTGCTTGTGACACAAAGGAACAAGTATGTGGTAGGGACACAGAAGATCTGTCAGAGCTGCCCACAGGAGCTGGTTCGTTCACCAGTGGGCACTCATACGTCTGCATCAAACTTCACACAGTGAAAGGTCAGAGACCTTCACTGCCTTTGGATGTGGAAAGCTCAGAGTACAGATTCAATTATGATATGATGGTCACTTAGGTGGCAGGGGTCTTCTCAAACCAACTTGCCTTTCCCTTAGGGAAGACTGAACTTCCTTAGCTAGGATTTTCTGACATTTCAGGTTATTCAAGTGCTTCATTTCATACTCCCTTTCAAGTTTGATGGCTGGAAAATAAAATACATGAACCAATCCAACTGACACTTTTCACCAGGCATAATATAGTTAAAACTGAATATTTAATCATACAGCAAACCCCACATTCTTTTTTTTTTTTTTTTTTTAAATGTTTTATTTATTTCTAGGAGAGAGAGAGAGACAGCGTGAGCAGGGGAGGGTCAGAGAGAGAGGGAGTCACAGACTGAAACAGGCTCCAGGCTCTGAGCTGGCAGTCAGCACAGAGCCCGATGCGGGGCTCGAACCCACAAACCGCGAGATCATGACCCAAGCGAAAGTCGGACGCTTAACCGACTAAGCCACCCAGGCGCCCCCAAACCCCACATTCTTAAATGCCAAACAAGAAGGGCTACATAGATGAGGGATATGGTCTGAATAAGCATATTTAAACATTTATCTGATAATAAACAAAATAACATAGATAAAATTAGCTACTTATTAAAAGGTTCTTAAAGAACTTACATTCTGCAGAAGGGAGCAGGGCACTCTTAATGATTTTATCTTTTCTGAGGTGTAAAGGACTACCAAATGCAATTTCTTCCAAGAAAGGCAACTTGATGTTGGCTAGGTTCATGTACCAGGTCTTTGTAAGCAGTGCAAGATCCCAAGGTTCCTGTCTGGGGCAAAAATTCATTAATTCATTCAATAAATATTTATTGAATATCCAATGTGGGATACACAGAAGATATCTTAATTCTCGATTCCATTGTCCACTAGACATTTTGGTTTATGGGGGGATTTCAGGACTTTCCAGAGTCATAAATCTAGACAAAAGGAGCTTTATATTAATGTATAGTGTATAATGTATACATACTAAGGTAGAGATATATTGCAAAATTACCATAAATTATAATGACAGGAACTTTTGTTCAAAAGCAGCATCCCTGCAGTCAATCCAATCTTTCTATGTCTTTTAAGAGGATGTGGTTAAGAACTGTAAGCTCCAAGTTTATGGCTGATCACAAATATGGTCACATTAGGGAAGGAAAAAAGGGAATAATCATTCATTGAGCAGGTATTTGGCATACACTAAGGCTTCGAATGTGTAATATTACTTTAACCTTTACAACCCCCATGTGAATAGACAAGGAAACAGAAGCACAAGTTAATTAAGAACCAGAGCTGGTACTAAGCCTAGCTGGAGTTATTCAGAAGCACTAGTACCAAGAGAATCCTCAGAAAACTGGAGGAGATGAAATTCCAAACTATAATATTAACAATAATCACCATGAACTTCAAATGAATTGTTTTATATGTTCTAATTTGGAAATTTTAAATGTCGACTACATATTTCTCATCTCATTGAGTCAATATGACTTTCACATGCTCTAGGAAAGGTGAAAGACCTGCTTCAGTACAAGAGTCTACTTGTTTTCCTCCTCCAGCTTCCTTGCTAGTTTATCATCTAACTTTAAGGAGTGACTTGAAGTCTGCAATTATTATAAGTGCATTTGAACAAGGGCACAAATATGTATTTATAAGAAAGTTCACTGAAGCACTGTTCGTAAAAAAAAAAAAATCCTCACAAAATAACCTTAATGTCGATCAAAAGGAGCCTGGTTAAACTGTGGTACATAGGTGTGATGAAAGAATGAGGTTTATCCTTATATGTTGATTTGGAAAGATGAGCAATAAAACAGCTAATTTTATCTAGGCACTTGCTATATGCTGGGCACTGCACTGTTTTAATCAGTTTACACATATGAACACATTTAATTGCCACAGTAACTTTATGAAGTAGGCAGGTGCTATTATTAAGCTCATTTTACAGATTAGGAAACAAGAATAGAACAACTTGCTCAAGGTCACAAGGCTGTTGGTCATGGGTTTGGGATTTGGACCCAGAAAGTCCGACTCTAGAATCTGTGCTCATAATATTAGTCTATACAGGATATAGTAAGGGAGAGGGCAAAGTTCAACATACTCACACATGTAAACACACACACACACACACACACACACATATATATATATATATATATATATATATATGTCTTGTATAGCACACAGAAATTCTAGGAAAATATGAAACACTTTACCTTTGAGTGGGATTGGGTGGGGAAAAATGGGGAAATGAGAGATAGCATTTTTGTTTTCTTTTCAAATGTTTCTATACTGTTTGGATTTGTGTGTGTGTGTGTATTTTTTATAACCCTGTATAAAAACATTCAAAATTCATTTGTCTTAGCAAATAAATTACAAAGAGTGTTATTCCCATTCTTTTCCTCTTAATTTAGCCATTCTTATAAATAATATCAACCATATTCTTGTAAGTATGATAGAGAAGGCACTGGTTTTGCAGAGGCTATTCATGATATAAAATTCTACATAACCAAAACTGCAGAATCAGTGCTTTATATTATTCTTCAAACATAGGATTATCTTTATTACAAAAATTACATTTATAATAATGTTGACTACCATGGTACTTGCCAGTAGTTCAATGTTTAAACACATACTAAAATGACAAAACTAAATACAATGCAAAGATGAATTTGCTCTGGTTTTCCAATAGCTCTGGTTTTAGAACCCCAAAGGATATCTCCGCTTACACATCAGAATATTGTTTAAAAAGAAAAATTCGGGGCGCCTGGGTGGCTTAGTCGGTTAAGCATCCGACTTTCGCTTAGGTCATGATCTCACGGTTTGTGGGTTCGAGCCCCACGTCGGGCTCTGTGCTGACTGCCAGCTCGGAGCCTGGAGCCTGTTTCAGTCTCTGACTCCCTCTCTCTCTGACCCTCCCTGCTCACGCTGTCTCTCTCTCTCTCCTAGAAATAAATAAAACATTTTAAAAATTTTAAAAAAAAAAGAAAAAAGAAAAATTCAACTGACTCATAATGGCAAGTATGTCATAGACTGTGGCAGAGAGGTTAAAAAAAACAAGTGCAGGGGCACCTGGGTGGCTCAGTCAGTTAAGCCTCCGACTTCAGCTCAGGTCATGATCTCACAGTTCATGGGTTTGAGCCCCGCGTTGGGCTCTGTGCTGACAGCTAGCTCAGAGTCGAGCCTGTCTTCGGATTCTGTGACTCCCTCTCTCTGACTCTCCCCTGCTCACACTGTCTCTATCTCTCTCTCAAAAACAATAAATAAACAAACAAGTGTAAAAATTAAAAATAAACAACAAAACAAGGTCGCACTAGGACACTACACTGTGAAACTACCATGGGGTAGTAGCAATCCATGGTCATTATGGGTTTACTGTATGTCAAGAAATATGCAAATACTTAACACACGTTACTTTATTTGTATTCCACATCATACAGACAGATATTGATAAGTTCATTTTACAGATGTGGAGACCAAGATAGAGAAAAGTTAAATAATTTATTCAAGTTGACATAGGGAGCCAGGGCAGACCAGGCTTTGAACTCAGATCTTTTTTTTTTTAAATACTTAAAAAAAGTTTTTTAAAATATTTTTTTAATTTACATCCAAATTAGTTAGCATATGGTGCAACAATGATTTCAGGAGTAGATTCCTTAATGCCCCGCATCCATTTAGCCCATCCCCCCTCCCACAACCTCTCTAGTAATCCTCTGTTTGTTCTCCATGAGTCTCTTATGTTTTCTCCCCTCCCTGTTTTTATATTATTTTTGCTTCCCTTCCCTTATGTTCATCTGTTTTGTATCTTAAAGTCCTCAAATGAGTGAAGTCATATATTTGTCTTTCTCTGGCTGACTAATTTCGCTTAGCATGATACCCTCTAGTTCCATCGATGTAGTTGCAAATGGTAAGATTTCATTATGTTTGATTGCCAAGTAATATTCCATGTATATTTATATACACACCACATCTTCTTTAACCATTGATCTGTCAATGAACATTTGGGCTCTTTCCATACTCTGGCTATTATTGATAGTGCTGCTATAAACATTGGGGTGCATGTGTCCCTTTGAAACAGCACACCTGTATCCCCTGGATAAACAGCTAGTAGTGCAATTGCTGGGGCATAGGGTAGTTCTATTTTTAATTTTTTGAGGAATCATCATACCATTTTCCAGAGTGACTGTATCAGTTTGCATTCCCACCAGCAGCACAAAAGAGATCCTCTTTTTCCACATCCTAGCTAGCAACTGTTGTTGCCTGACTTGTTGATTTTAGCCATTCGGACGGGTATCAGGTGGTATCTCATTGTGATTTTGATTTGTATTTCCCTGAGAATGAGTGACGTTGAGAGAGACATTGAGAGAGACACATTTCATGTGTCTGTTGGCCATCTGGATGTCTTCTTTGGAGAAGTGTCTATTCATGTCTTCTGACCATTTCTTCACTGGATTATTTGCTTTTTCGGTGTTGAGTTTGGTAAATTCTTTACAGATTTTGTCTGTATATGTCATCTCATATGTCATTTGCAAATATCTTCTCCCATTCTGTCAGTTGTCTTTTAGTTTCCCTGATTGTTTCTTTCACCGTGCCAAAGCTTTTTATTTTGATGAGGTGCCAATAGTTCATTTTTGCTTTTGTTTCCCTTGCCTCTGGAGACATGTTGATTAAGAAATTGCTGCATCCAAGGTCAAAGAGGTTCTTGCCTGCTTTCTCAAGGATTTTGATGGCTTCCTGTCCTACATTTAGGTCTTTCATCCTTTTTGAGCTTATTTTTGTGTATGGTGTAAGAAAGTGATCCAAGTTCATTTTTCTGCATGTCGCTGTCCAGTTTTCCCAGCACCACTTGCTAAAGAGATTGTGTTTATTCCATTGAATATTCTTTCCTGCTTTGTCAAAGAGTAGTTGGCCACATGTTTGTGGGTCCATTTCTGGGTTCTCTCTTTTCTTTTTAATGTTTATTTATTTTGGGAGAGAGAGAGAGAAACAGAGCACAAGCAGGCAAAAGGCAGACAGAAAGGGAGACACAGAATTAGTAGCAGGCTCCAGGCTCTGAGCTGTCACCACAGAGCCAGATGTGGGGTCTTGAACCCACAAACCATAAGATCATGACCTGAACTGAAGTCAGTGGTTCAACCACCTGAGCCACACAGGTGGCCCATTTTTTAAAAATAAACATGTAGATTTATTTCAAATCAATTCATTACATGATACAGATTGGTTTTGCAGTTTAAAAATATTGAACACTTCACGAATTTACATGTCATTGCTGTGAAGGGACCATGCTAATCTTGTGTGTTTTGTTCCAATTTTAGTATCTGTGCTGCTGAAGCAAGCACATGCCTCAGATCTTCCTAATTGCAAAACCCATGTTGTCCATACCATACAGCACCTGCAAAAGCATACAGGATGCAAAACTGCCTCTTTGTACTCGCTAATCAAGTGCTCAGTTAAGATATACCTGACACCAAGACACTTTTAGGTAGATTTACACCATCTACAGAAGTATTTTAAGGTAGTTGACAGTAGTCAAAATGTTGCTTTGGAATAGGAAGATGAACTTCTATCCCTGTCCCTTCTTTACTACGTGACTGTATAACTTTGATCAAATCACTTCTCCAAACCTGTTTGTGTTGTTTTATTATAACAGCCAAGTAAGATAATTTATAAATTCTTACTAAAAGCATTTTCCTGGGGCTCAATCAGTTAAGGCTCTGACTTCGGCTCAAGCCATGATCTCTTGGTTTGTGGGTTGGAGCTCTGTGCTGACAGCAAGCTCAGAGCCTGGAGCCTGTTTCAGATTCTGTATCTCTCTCTCTCTCTCTCTGACCCTCCCCCTGATCACGCTGTGTGTGTCTTTCTCTCCCTCAGAAATAAATAAAACATTAAAAATTAAAAAAAATAAAAGCATTTTCCTTTAAAAAAAAAAAAAACACTATTCAGATATCATGGGGAGTATCAGCGCGTTGCAGGTACTCTTTATTTTACTCAGTACACTCCCCACCCCCAGTCAATGCTCACAATGATGAAAATACTTACACTTTAAAACAACTGCCCCGCAATATGGTTTTCACCGTGTTCTTTCTTGGCAAGCCATAAGCCATGCTGAATGATCACAGTCCAATTTCCTAACACAGGTGCCTGATGTAATGACTGGGGTACTCTGTTCACTTTGCCTGAAATGATTGCAATACACAGAATTAATGGCTTTCACTTTAATATTTTTTAGTACCCAAATAATAAAAAGATTTAGAAAAAGCATCTCTGGATATCATAAGGTCCCTCATAAATGTTCCTTGAAGCTTAACTCCTAATGTACAACTGTGTTCTCTTTTATTTGCCATGAACTCATTTAACCATTTCTTGCCATGTACGGAGAAAATGCTAAGTTAACAACATCGGTATTCTGCCACAGCCCAAGCCTGCCAAACTGGCTCCAACACCTCATCACCCAAACGTGTCTCACTTTAGCAGTGTTGAACGACAAATGGCTCTGCGGGTATAGGAACTTACCGTTCCCGCCAGAGCCCCCTTCCCGGGTTTTGCCTTTTGCAAAAGCCTGAGCTTACCAAGAGGCCCCCTAAGTGCCACTCCCACTGCGACCCGCACGCACACTCCCGCGCGGCGAGTCTCTCCCAGCCGGCGCGCAGCTAGCTACGCGCACAAACCGGGTCTCGGGAGCGGGTGGAGCCTCGGCCGTAAGCGGAGCCCGCGGCAGAGCGTGGGGGTGTGGGCGGAGGAGGAGGGGAGGAGGGGGAGGGGACGGGCCTTCCCGCCGCCCCTTCCCACGCACGCGCCCAGCCTTCCTCCCGCCCGCACACAGCGCGCGGCAGGCGCGCGGGGCTGGCCGGGGCCTCGGGGACGGGTCCCGGGAGGAAGGAGGAGCCGCCGGAGCCTGGTTACCGGCGCTCGCGGGTCTCGGGGGTCACGGTCCCCCGCCGACCGAGGGCGGAGCGCGCCCCCGACTAGGCGCCCATGGCCGCGCGCACCAGCGGGCCCGCGCCGCGGGCACACGCCTCCTTCCTGCTTCCCCCTGAGCTGCTGGCCGCGCCCAGGGCCTGAGAGCCTTGCGTCACGCCGGGGCCTCAATAAAGGGCTTTGTGGTGACGGCCCCGCCTTCCAGGGGCCCTGGGAACCAGGTCCCTGACAGGGTCCCGCGGGGGCCTCCGGGTTAAGCGAGCGAGACAAGCACACACTTGACGGAACCAAACTTATGAGGGAAAGAGCTGTAAGCGAGGCCTTTCTCGCTGAAAATGACACTTTTCCATGTCAAGAGGTTGAGTTGAAGCGACCTGGGAACTTCGTTTTGGGGCCCAGTGAGGGGCACCACTTAAAGAAACGTGCTCAGCTTTGACCTGTTCTCTTTGAGCGATGCTCACTGGTGACGTCTGAGGAGAGAGCGGAAGCGCTGTTAATGTTCTCTCTCCCTAGTGGGTCAAGACAGCTATAAACGCTAAAGCCCCAAACCCGAATGAGGTGTGTTACGTGTTCGTCGTGGTAAGGGCGAGACAGATTAGAAAATTTGGCCTGATGGACCAGTTTTTGAAGTCATTACGCTGTGGTGATTCAGGATGAATCTGTATTTTTATATGCCAAATAGTCATCGCTTAAACATCAAATGAAAATGGCTTACCTGTGCATTTTGCAGAAGGGCCATGAAGTCAGAACTGGTTTAGAATTTTAGTTCCACCACTTGCTAACTTTAAGGTCTTGCCTATGTAAATTCTCTAACCCTCAATTTCTCCGTCTATAAACAAGTATAATACTCTAGGTCTTGCAAGGTCATTGCGAAGATTAAAGATTTGTCTGTAAATTCTCTGCCACATGGTAAGCCTAATCGTCTAATTTTAAGCCTAGTAACAACTTTATGACATAAAGTCATAAAGCAAAGGATACTTTGCAAAGACATAAGCAAAGGATACTTAACTCCAATTGTGGAGAGGAAGAATGAACTAAAGATAGGGGACTGCCCCAGGTGACAGCTCATGAGTTACAGGCCCAACAGTACCTGGACAGGCTACCTCTGATACTAGCTCCTGCCTAATTAGAATAGACTGGTAGGCTTGAAACCAGCTTTTTGCCTCCTAGAAACTGGAAGGAGAAGACTCCTTTGCTCTTTAACACTTCTGTTCTAGCACCACTGGAAAAGGAGCCACCGTGAGTGAGAGTGGATGCTAGTATTTAACACAAAAAACGGTGAATCAACTAATGGACTGTAAATCAATGTAATAGATTTTGACCTGAATTTTTTCAAATAGGGTAATATAGAATGTGGTGAAGGGTGGGGAATGAGAGTACATCATGCAAATAAGCCTAAGTATTGTTTTGTGGGACTTATATTTTTGTTATCCATGTGGACTCTTTCTCATGCCTTGGTGTGTATGCTGTTTCAATGTAAACTATAGTTCTCACAGTGGGTCTAAAAAGTTTGAAAGCCACTAAGATCATTTCATTGTAGAGATGAAAAAAGTGGAGACCAGGTTGTTAATTGAAATCATACCTAGACGGACCAGAGATAGGCCACTTTAGAGTTGAATTGATACATGGAGCCATGGCCTGTTCTCTTTTTAAGAGAAGAAATCAAGATCCAGGGAGAGGATATGATGTGTCCAGGGCCCCACTGAGACAGGTGAGACAGCCTGTGGTTTCTCCATGTGGGAACTTCATTTCCCATATGTGTGTTTGTTTTCTGAGAATTATATTATTTACTAACTCATTCACTTTGAACAATTATGGTGGAAGTTACAGAATATGACTTTTTTTTAATGTTTATTTTTTAGAGAAAGACAGCACAAGTGGGGGAGGGGCTGAGAGAGAGAAGGAGACACAGAATCCGAAGCAGGCTCCAGGCTCTGAGCTGTCAGCACAGAGCCCAACATGGGGCTCGAACCCACAAGCAGTAAGATCATGACCTGAGCCAAAGTCAGACACTTAACTGACTGAGACACCCAGGCATCCCCAGAATATGATTTCTGAGACCAGGTCACAGAAGGTTTGTGGCTTCCTTCTGTGGTCTCTGTTGGATCACTAACCCTAGGAGAGATCAGAGCCATGTTAGGGAATACTCAAGCCACCTTGTGGAGAAATTCACATGCAAAGGAATCAAAGCCTTTAGCCAACAACTGAGAAGGTTCTGAGGCCTCGTGCCACCAATAATGTGAGTGAGCCAACTTGGAAGCAAAGCTTCCTCAAAAAAGCTGCATCAAGCCTTCAGATGACTGCAGCCCCAGCTGATATCTTCACTGAAACTTCATGGGAGATCCTGGGTCAGAACCATCTAGCTAAGCCAGTTCAGGATTCCTGGCCCTCAGAAAATATAAGATAATAAATGCTTATCATTTTAAGCCATCAACCTTTGCAGTATTTGTTACAGAGCAACAAATAACTAATGTAACACTAAGTGTCTTATAGTAGAAGGAATATTTTACACAAAAGAAAATAGCCATATTTTTCTAATTGAGATTAATAGTTTGATTTTTTTAAAAAATGAACAGTAAAGGGGCACCTGGTGGCTAAGTTGGCTGAGCATCCAGCTCTTGGTTTGGGCTCAGGTCATGATCCCAGGGTCATGGGATCAAGTCCCACTATTGGCTCTGTGCTGAGCAAGCCCCCTGGTTGGGTTTCTTTCTCTCTCTCCCTCTCTCCCTCTCTCCCTCTCCCTTGCTCATGCTCTCTCTAAAATAAAAAAATTAAAATTAAAAAATAAATGAACAGTAAAACATTATGCTTTTACAGATTCTTTCTGGGCAGCCAATTTTGCTGAATCTCATCTAGGACCAGTTAAGATCTTTAAAAACTGTCAACACAGAAAATATATGGTAAGTACCACTCTTCCATGTCTTTATTTTTTTTAATGTTCATTTATTTATTTTGAAAGAGAGTGAGCATGGGGAAGGTATCAGGGAAAGATGGAGAGAGAGAATCCCAAGCAGCAGGTCCCTCTTCTCAGTGCAGAGCCCAACAGAGGGCTCCATGTCATGAACTGAGAGATCATGACCTCAGTCGAAATCAAGAGTCAGACGCATAACCAACTGAGCCACCCAGGCACCTCTCCCACATGTATTTAAAAACAAAAATAACACTAAATCACCCTACCCCCATAATGACAATTTTAGTATTTTCTTTTGAAATATCAAATCACTTCTAAACATTTCTGACTGCCATGAACATTTCTGCCTTCCACCATCCCTCCACCCTCCTGTCCTTCTCTTCCCTTCCTTTCTTTTCTCTGTGATATCTCTCCCAGTGCTATCCTGATGCCCTGCACACATCTTCTTATTGGGTAAGCCTTCAGGGATCTCTATTCCAGAAAGTTGGCATGTTTCATTTAAATTTATTAAGAGAGCATTGCTGCCACCTACTGTTAAAACTAAGGTATGAAGAGGAGTGCAAAGAGACATGATAATAATTATAACAAAAAAACAATACTAGTGCAATGTTTACTAAACTTCGGGCACTGTTCAAGGCACTTCATATTCATTGATTCATTTAATTATCAAAGAAGAGATGGCATTATCAATTTAGTAGTGTGATTTTAGGGATATTAGAGAAGTGAAAACTGAGGTACCACAAGTATGAATAACTTTTCCAAGGTCACAGGACTCAGGACTATGCAATTCTGATATTTCTCTCTCTATCATACTATACATTCTCCCAGGATTGTAATTAGGGCAGTGTTTTAAGGTGTATACTTGTAAATTTTTTTGTACTGCCCTGTTCAAATACTCTGTTAATTTCTCATCATATATATATTAACAGAATATGGTTGGACACCTACTCCATGCCAACAGTCATTCTTCTCTATATCATCTGAGCCTCACAGTTTAGAGGAGAAGAGAGTAATAGTTTCCCTAGAACAGTTAAGGTAACAAAAGATTTATAGGGCTATTACATGATTTGCTTACAATTATACAACTAGTAAAATGGAGAACCTAATTTAACCCAGGTCAGTTTCACTCCTGATCTACCTCCTCTGAGGATGTGGAATAAATAAAAATTTTAAAAGAAAAAAATTTTAAGGATCGTGTTTTTAGAAGTTCCACCTATGGGCACCTGGGTGGCTCAGTTGGTTAAGCATCCGACTTCAGGTCAGGCATGATCTCATGGTTTGTGGGTTCAAGCCCCACATCGGGCTCTGTGCTGACAGCTAGCTCAGAGCCTGGAGCCTGTTTCGGGTTCTGTATCTCCCTCTCTCTCTGCACCTTTCTTGCTCTATCTCTCTCTCAAAATATATAAACTTTTAAAAAATATTTAAAAAGAATTACTTTCATTTTTTCCTATGGGGAAAGATTATTGCTTTAAAATATTGTTTATAAAAATGTTACAACTTTGATAATTATATTAAACAGTACAACATAGGGGTTCCTGGGAGCCTCAGTCCATTGAGCACCCAACTCTTGATTTTGGCACCAGTCATGATCTCACAATTTGTAAGTTTGTGCTCCACATCAGACTCTGCCCTGACAGTGTGGAGCCTGCTTGGGATTCTGTCTCTCCCCCTCTCTCTCTGTCAATTTCCTGCAGCCCATCTCTCAAAATAAATAAATACTTTTAAAAAAGTACAACATTGTGTCCCCAAAAGCCACAAAGGCGTTTTATTTTAAAACATGATCTTAAAAGAAGTGATGTGTAAAGCAGCAACGTGACATACATAACTAATGTCACAAACCAAATTACATCTCCCCAAACTTAAATGTTGGAGCCCTAAACTGCGCCCACCCCAATGTGACTGTATTTAGAGAAGAGGCCCTTACAAAGATAATTAAGGTTAGGGACTCCTGGGTGATTCAGTCAGTTAAGCGTCTGACTCTCAATTTCAGCTCAGGTCATGATCTCACAGTTTGTGGGTTCAAGCCCCATGTAGGGCTCCATACTTGCAGCATGGAGTCTGCTTGGGATTCTTTCTCTCCCTCTATCTGCACCTCCCCTGCTCATTCTCTCTCCTCTCCTCTCTCTTTGAAGATAAATAAACATTAAATTTTTAAATAAAAAGGTAAAATTAATTACTTAGAGAAGAAGATAATTGAGGTTAAATGAGGTCATTAGGGTGGGACCTTGATCCCGTAAGACTGGTATCCTTAAAGGAGGACACCAGAAGTGCACACAGTGGAATGGCCACATGAGGAAACAGAAGAAAGTGGCCACCTGCCAGAGAGGAGAGAGGACTCACCAGAATCCAGCCCTGTTGACACCTTGATCCTGGACTTCTAGCCTCCAGAACTGTGAGAAAATAAATTTCTGTTGTTTAAGCTCCCCCCACCCACCCACCCCATTCGTGGTATTCTGTTGTGGCAGCCTGAGGAGACAAATACAGCTACCAACCCAGAGTCACTTTTGTTCCTATTCTTTTATTCCTTCTTACCCTTGTCCCCCTCCCCCCCAAAAAAAACTGAGGTGTGATGCATTAAATGATATATAGTATAGATGTGGTGGTTTAAAAAACATGTCCACAAATCCTTTGATACACCTCCCTTCAAGAAGAGGACCTTAGGGGTGCCTGGGTGGCTCAGTTGATTGAGCGTCTGACTTTGGCTCAGGTCATGATCTCACGGTTTGTGGGTTTAAGCCCCGCATCGGGCTTTGTGCTGACAGCTCAGAGCCTAGAGCCTGTTTCGGATTCTGTGTCTCCCTCTCTCTCTGACCATCTATGCTCACACTGTCTCTCTGTCTCAGAAATAAATAAAACATTAAAAAAAAAAAAAAAAGAAGGGCTTAATTCCCCTCCCCTTGAGTATGACCCACAGAATAAAGTAAAAATGATGATGTATGACTCAGACCACTCACTTTGGGAGAAGCCAGCCACCATGTTGAGCAATCCTATGGAGAGACCATGGAATGAGGAACTTAGGCTGCAAGTCAACAGCTATAGGAGCGAGCCATCTCAGAAGGAGGTCCTCCAGCCCCAGTCCAGCTCTCAGATGACTGCAGCCTTTAACACACCTTGAGTGCAACCTCATTCGAGATGCTGAGCCAGAAACATCCAGCTAAATTCCTGACTGACAGAACTTGTAAGATAACATGTTTATTTTAAGCCACTAAATTGGAATAATTTGTTACTCCAATAGGTAATTACTAGGGGCTAGATTACTCTTACATAAGAAAGAGATAAAGAGACATAGAAGGAAAGATATGGAAATGAGGATTTAGGGAGAGAAAGAAGCAGAAAGAGAGTATAGTGAAGAGAATTTTATTTGGAGAGACAGGATGAGGTTAGGGCAACTGATATATGAAATGGGACTCTGGGGACAGAGAGATGTTAAAAGGTATATTTAAGAAACTTTGTTGTGCTCAATAGCCAAAACATGGAAAGAGCCTAAGTGTCCATCAACGGACGAATGGATCAAGAAGATGTGGTTAAGCTATACAATGGAATACTACATGGCAATGAAAAAGAATGAAATCTGGCCATGTGTAGCAACATGGATGGAATTGAGGGTGTTATGCTGAGCGAAATAAGTCAGGCAGAGAAGGACAGCTACCATATGTTTGCACGTACAGGAGGATTAGGAGGAACTTAACAGAGGACCGTGGAGGAGGAGAAGGGGGGAAATGGGAGAGGGGGAGGGAGGCAAACCATGAGAGACTCTTGAATGCTGAGAACAAACTGAGGGCTGATGGGTGTAGGGGGAGGGGAAAGGAGTGATGGGCATGGAGGAGGGCACTTGTGGGAAGGAGCACTGGGTGTTATCTGGAAACCAACTTGACAATAAACTATTTTTTTAAAAATCCAAAAAAAAAGAAACTTTGTTGTGCTATTTGGTATAAATCTCTCCCTTATGTTCCTAAAAAACTTTAAGTAAAGATCTATATATCTTTAAGTTATAATAAATAATAATAATCCGACTTGCCCAGTGATTTAATGTGTCCTTGGGCTCATGAAGGACTTATGTAGATCAACCCTAGTAATTTGATCCTTCTTTACTAGATACTCAGTTTCCCAGTTTTTCTTATTGCTCAGAGCCATGGACAAAGCTTTGGCCAATGATACTTAAGGGGAAGTCTACTGGGAGCCCCTGGGAAATATTTTGCTTCCTGCTGAGGAGAGAAACACCCTTAAGAATTCACTAGCATTTCCTAACTGTTCTTCCTCTCTTGCAAGTGTGTTGAAAAGTTGTATGAGGCCACTGTTGTGTGCCGATGAGAAGTTAATTGTGATGATGGGAAGGCATCAGGCAGTGGTGGCTGAGTATAAGGATAGAAAGCACCTGGAGCCACGGAGACAGCCTGAGTGGCGGCATTGAACCTGGAGTGCCTTTTTCCAATCTCCTTATTAGGTAAGAATATTAACACTCTTTTTTGCTTAAGCCACTTAAGCTATAACGAATATGGTTTTCTGTAATTTGTGGTAAAAATCATTCTTAACTGATACTCAAGATGAATATTTGCTTAAAGATGGTGCCCTCAAGGGGCACCTGGGTGGTTCAGTTGGTTGAGCGTCCAACTTCGGCTTAGGTCATGATCTCTCTGTTCCTGAATTCAACCCGTGTTGGGCTCTGTGCTGACAGTTCAAAGCCTAGAGCCTGCTTCAGATTCTGTCTCCCCCTTTGTACCTCCCCTGCTTTTGCTCGTCTCTGTCTCTCTTTCAAAAATAAATAAACATTAAAAAATGCTTTTTACAAAAAGATGGTGCCCTCAAGCTGAGCCACATGATATGTGTGAACCTGAGACATACTTCCCGAGTTCAAAATCCCCTTCCTCTTCAGCTAGTAGCCGTCCAGCCAGGGAGTTACCTCAGTGCCTCTAGGATAGAGATAATTCTACTTTCATCAAGGAACTGTCATGACCATTAGTTGCCTCGCCCTAATTATTATACAACAAATATAAATTCTCATTATTTTAAGAGCTTAAAACCCAAAAACTTAGTATTCAAAATCTTCCAAAAACCACACAATCCTCATAAAATGTGAAGTCTATCAACTCCAAATTTAGGGCCTATAGATATTCCACTACTGTACATAATCACCATATCTTGGATGGATATGAAGTGACTTTGGTTTTTAATTCTTCAATGAAGAAAATTTCAAATCTGTACAAAAGCAGAGATTCATACACTGAATCCCCATCTACCCAACACCCAATGTCAGCAGCTTATCAAGAGATTTCAATCTTGTTTAATTTTGTCACTTTCCCCATAAATACTGAGTGATTTTTTTTTAATTTATTTATTTTAAGAGAGAGAGCATGAGTGGGGGGAGGGGAGAGAAAGAAAGAGAGAGAGAGGGAGAGAGAGAGAGAGAGAGATTGGATCCCAAGCAGGCTCCTCACAGCCAGCACAGAGCCCAGTGCAGGGTTCGATCACATGAAACATGAGATCATGACCTGAGCCAAAATCAAGAGTTGTACACTCAGAGGACTGAGCCATCCAGGCATACTGTAACTTTTTTTTTATCACATTTTTTTAAATATTTTTATTTTATTTCTAGGAGAGAGAAAGAGGGAGACAGCGTGAGCAGGGGAAGGTCAGAGAGAGGGAGATACAGACTCTGAAATAGGCTCCAGGCTCTAAGCTGGCAGTCAGCACAGAGCCCGACGCGGGGCCCGAACCCATGAACCGCGAGATCATGACCTAAGCGAAAGCCGGACGCTTAACCGACTAAGCCACCCAGGCGCCCCCGTGAGTAACTTTTTTTAATTCATTTATAAGTCAGTGTAATTTCACAAAAAAATTAAATATATGTATATATCTCTAGAACTAGCAGCTTTTGTTTTTAGGTTTTCCTATATTTGTTCTGACTGTAAGACCTCAGACTGAGACCTTCATGATGACGGTTGAAAAAGTATGGGTTTGGGAGTCATCTCTAGATTGGGTTAAAATTCCAGTTCCACCACTTTCTGTGTGATCAGGAGCACATTACTTACTTTCCTTTGGGCCTTGGTTTTTTCACCCACAAAGAGGAGCAGACCAGCAGTCAGGACCCACTTTCTAGGGTCATTTTGAGAAGTAAGTAGCAAAACAATGTGAGTGATAGCTCTAATTTACTCAGTAAACCAGCCACTGCCCTAAGCACTTTTCTGGTAGTATCGTCAGTCCTTGGCACTTGGCGCTTGCCTGGTGCTCAGCAAATGTTGCCTTTCAGTCCTTGGAGTGGCTTTTACTCCAGCATAGATGACAGCGTGCTGGCTCTGGTTATGGTAGGCTGCTAAGAGAAGGTAGTGCCGTTGCTGGGCACAGTCCTCTACAAAGTGGGGGCGACGGGGTGGCTGAAGAAAGCCTTCCCAGACTTACCAACCAGTCCAACTTGTATGGAAGGTGAGGGATGGAATAAGGAGGAAAGAATGAGGATAAAATGAAGTGTGGACTCAGGAAGAAGTGAAAGTGGCATGTTTTGGTTTTGTATCTGTTATTTTTAAAGTTTATTCATCTATTTTGTGAGTGAGAGAGGAGAGCAGGGAAGGGGTAGAGAGAGAATCCCAAGCAGGATCCCTGCTGTCAGGGCTGAGCCCAATGAGGGCTTGATCTCATGAACAGTGAGATTATGACCTGAGCCAAGAGTTGGAGGCTTAACTGATTGAGCCACCCAGGCGCCCCTAAAACACCATGTCTTTTGTCCCTTTCCAGTGCTCTCACCCATTGGCTTTTCTGACTTCACACAGCCACCCCCCAAGCAGTTATCACTCTGCACTTACCTTTGGGGCTCAGTAGCTGGGAATGTCGGGATGGGATAGAGTGGGGAGCAGACAGGTGACCTGAGGTTGGCCCCAGAATGACAATGGCCCCATTGTTCTGGAAGGCAGTTCCCACCACCCCCAGGTCCCCTGAAGTTCCCATTACTGTTTGATGCACCTGCATACATTCAGTCTGCAAACTAGGGCTCGGATGGGCCCATTAGAAGAGTCCTGACCACCTCAAGAGGTATGAAGGCTCCCTGACCTTGAGAACCCAGACATTTCCCAGGAAAGCCTTGCAACAGCAATAAGCTGGGAATGAGTTCAAATAGTTAGGAAGGAGTGATTCTGAAATCAGTGTTTATTAGCAAAGAAAGCTTTCTCTTTTTTTCTGTTTCTCTCTCCAGAAGACTGTGTCTGAACTGGGCTTCAAATATAAAGTAGGAAATCTACTAATTCTTCTTACAGGGGGTTTGTGGATTCAAAGCAATCAAGTGGGAGAGACGTCTTGGTGGCTCAGTTGGTTGAGTGTCTCACTTGGCTTAGGTCATGATCTAACTGTTTAAACCTGCATCACACAGGTTAATCTGTAGGGGCAGAGTTGGTTGGGGGAGCGTGAGGAAGGAAGCCCAGGATTCTGCATTTTAAAGAGGCTTCTCAGGTGAAGGTTTACTTCTAAATTTTAAGAACCACCCACCTGAGGAATGACAAGATGTTCTCTTAGATGGGCTGTGGCCTGGAGAATCTACTTTTTCTGAATCTCATGAAGCTACTTTGGGTGTATGTTCATGAGGAAACCACAACCCCAAGAACTCAACTAAAGAAATGAGAAAAAGACAAGATACTGAGAATTGGAATTGAGTAATAACTAATAATGGTTCCACATTATTACTGCACTTGCAGTGCAAGTTTTCATACATACAGATGCTCTATAAATGCCCATTAAGTTGACTTGAATGTATTCCCTTTGGAGAGCCATACTTTCAACAAGGACTTCCATAATTTTTTCCTGGTGGTGTTTGGACAAGCATACATGTGTGCACAGGCAAGGGGCAGAAGAGGTGGTGGTGAACAAAAGTGGGTTTGATGAAGAAAATAAAATTTAATGAGTTGCTAAGCAGACTTCAGTTGTAAGTTAGGGAAAATATAACTACAAGTTCTAATTTGGGTTTACTTCCTCTTTTGCCCCAGAATCTTAAGCAAGCTACTTTCATTTCTCTATTTCTTTTAAGGGATATGCCTTGTGGAATTATTTTAAGAAGTAAGTAATCAGAGATTGGAAAGCACCTTTTCCTCTTAGCCAAAATTGTGAAGAGAATCTCCACCATCTGGCATCAAGGCCAGTTCAATGAGACAAGTAGTTTCTTTCTTCTTTCTATAAACTAAAGATCATTGAGTAGATGTTTTTTGAGGATACATTTATGTGCTAGAAGCTATGACCTCTGGGATAGCAAACAAGATATAGTTACTACCTACTATTATTGAAGAAGGAACGAAATCAAGTGAAAAGCGGAAGTTGAAGGATCAGGGTAAAATCACGGGCCAGCCTTCCTTTAGCGCTGGCAGAGATGGCCAAGGTGAAGCATGCAAAGCCAGCTGAGAATCCAGGCACTTCAGCTATCAGAGTGGAACAGCCCAGCGTGGAGTCACTTCTGGTCAGCAGGGCCTGCACTTGAGAAAAGAGCCTAGTATGGGGTAGGAGAGAACAAGAACATCTGGAACGAGTCACCAGCGTGGTAGAGAGTGGGCATGACTGAAATATGCAAACTTCTGTGTGTTCCCTCCAGAACATGGCAGCTCTTTCCCTACCTACCAAATCGCATGCTAGCTTTTTTTTTTCCAACTCTAATGCAAATCATACAAAGAAGGGGATTCTGGGAACTGTAGTTCCAATTTGTCCAAAGTAATACCATACATACAAGGATTTGGGTTGAGAAGTGATAAAAGTTGGCCAGGAGGCCAATGCATGATTAGAGGTGACATAATCAGGAAAGGGCGCCTGGGTGACCCAGTGAGCTGAGCATCTGGCTTTTGATTTCAGCTCAGGTCATGGGATCAAGCTTCATGTTGGGCTCCATGTTGCACATGGAACGTGCTTAAGATTCCATCTCTCTCCTCTGCCCCTTGCCCCCACTCACACTTGGACTCTCTTTCTCTCTTTCTCTAAAATAAAAAAACAATAGGGACACCTGGGTGGCTCAGTCAGTTGGGCATCCGACTTCAGCTCAGGTCATGATTGCACCATTCAGAGTTCCAGCCCTGCATCAGGCTTGGTGCTGACAGCTCAGAGCCTGGAGCTTGTTTCAGATTCTGTGTCTCCCTCTCTCTGCCTCTTCCCCATTCACGATCTCAATCTCTCGCTCTCTTTCTCGCTCTCTCTCTCTCAAAAATAAATATTAAAATTTTTTAAACAAAATAAAAAATAAAAAAATTGAAAGGTGACAGAGTCAATGCAAAGATTCTGAGCAAAAGTGCTTGTTGAGATCCCAAGCTGTTTGTAACTCCTCAGGACTTCTCTAAGTCCTGTGTCAGCACTAGAAGTGTCCCGCTTACAGCAAACTGGTTGCATTACGTGAAGTCAGCTCATAAATGTAAGTCTGATACCCCAACACAGTGACCAGGGGTACAACAATTACAGATGATCACTGAGGTTTCTGTCTCAGTGTCACACAACAGCTATTATCAATTACTTTAAGATTTAATTTTTTATCAGATTCAGGTTTATGAGGTCTAGAATGCTTATCTGTTCAAATATTTATCAATGCTTACTATACACCACGTGGAAGAAGTGTGACATCCTACTAGTCTCTGCACCAACCAGACACACGCCCTCCTACCTGTTCTTGCTTACAACAACTCAGATCCCCTCCCCAAACATACCAGATTCCCCACAGAGTGTGCGATAAATAAAACATGGTGATAAAGGAGAGAGAAAACCTGGTGATAATGGAGAGAGAAAGCCCTCAGGTTTCCAGAAGGATTGGTCATAACCCCTTAAATTAAGATGGTATAATTAAAAATAGCAGAATTTCCAGAGAACCAGTTTATTTTTTTTAATTTTTAATGTTTATTTATTTATTTTTTACAAATAGTTTATTGTCAAATTGGTTTCCACGTAACACTCAGTGCTCATCCCCACAAGTGTCCTCCTCCATGCCCATCCCTCCTCCTCCCCCACATCCATCAGTCCTCAGTTTTTGTCAGCATTCAAGAGTCTCTCATGGTTTGCTTCTCTCCCTCTCCCCCACCATTTCCCCCTTCTACTCCCCCTTGTTCCTCAGTTAAGTTCCTCCTAATCCTCCTATACGTGCAAACATATGATATTTGTCCTCCAGAGAACCAGTTTAAATAAAAAAGGAGGATTTAAAATGAGGAGACTTTCTTACTTCACAAGATACAAGAGCAAGGAATGCAACCAGTCCTTGGAGAGGGACTGAAATCAAGAAGTAGAAAGCCAGCCTGTTCTCTCTGTCCCTCCCCTACTTGTGCTCTGTCTCTCTGCCTCTCAAAAATGAATACATGTTTTTAAAAAAAAAAATTTTGTAAGGGGGGGTTCCTAGGTGGCTCAGTCAGGTAAGTGCCCAACTTTGACTCAGGTCATGATCTCATAGTTAGTAGGTTTGAGCCCTGTGTCAGGCTCGGTGCTGACAGCTCAGATCCTGGAGCCTGCTTAGGATTCTGTGTCTCTTCTCTGTCTCTACCGCTTCCCTGCTTGTGCTCTGTCTCTCTGCCTCTCAAAAATGAATAAAGTTTAAAAAATTTTAAAAAAAAGAAGGAGAAAGCAAGGAACACTTCATTCCATCTCATTGTCTGCTCTCTCTTCTGCATTTGCTCCTTCTCCCTGCAAATGGATTTCTCTGTTCCTCAAAGTACAAGATGGAATATGGCTGCCCCTCTTGAGTTGTAAGTGATAGTTTGAAGCAGATGGAGATTGCCTTTCTTTTAGTCCTAAAACCAAATAAGGAGAGAATCTGATTGGTTAAACTTGGGTTCAATATTCTCTCCTTGAACCAATTAGCCTTGGTGGTAATGGGAAATCTGAAGAGCTTCAGTACAAACCTGCAGGCAGGACCCCATCTCGATGGGTAAGGGAGCATTGGTGTCAACACTCTGACTTTACTTACAGAGGATACAAGGTTAATCTAATGCTAGCCAAGTGTGCAGTGATAAATGACTTCCTAGGGAGACTTCAGAAGTCAAGCATACTACTTTTCCTACAGTGACAAGAACAGCAGGAGCCAATGCAAAGTCAGAAGCCTAATAATATGAGCATTGGGAACACTGTAATCAAGTCAGGATTAATGAAATGAAGTAGGTCCAAGAGTGTAGCACACACTGTTGATTCCGTTTCTAAACCATTTCCCTTCTTCCTTGCTGTTACAGGTCTGGTTTTCTTCAGGTATCTGTGCTCCTCCATTTGGTCATGTGCATGTGTTCCAGCTACTTCCGAAGCTCTTAAAGGTGAATCCTGATTAACCTAACCAACCAAGGTAGTAAGTACCATTCCTTTATCTTTGATTTAGGCTTGGGCAGGTGATATTTATTCTCACCAATGAGACATGAGGTAAAATCAACTGGGTGTTTCTGGGAAAGATTTCTTTATTCCTAGAAAAGATAACAACAAAGAGATCTTTTCCTCTTTAAACTTTCTTGTATTTGGATATTGGATATACATGGAATTGCTCTAGCCATCTTATAACCATAGGGAGAGCTATTCTAAGGAAAAAAAGAGAAGGAGCCATTATGCATTTGGACTTCTTATATGAGATGCACTTTATTTTTTAAGCCACTTTGAGTTGATTTTCATTTATCTGCTGCTGAAGGCAACCCAACCAAAACAGGGGATATGGTGGGAATTAAGGCAAAAAAGACAAGCAGATAAGATCTCACAAACAGAAATGAGTCAGAATGAAGTGAGACTTCTCAACAACAACCCTGAATGCTAGATGATATTTTAATGGAAAAGATTTTCCAATATAGATTTTTCAGACCAGCCAAATTATCATTTAAGTATGAAAGTAGAATAGGAATATTTTGATACACAAAAGGTCTCAAAAATTACACATGCACTGAATTCTTTATAGGAAACCGGAAAGAATGTGCTTCTCCAAAATGAGGGAGTAAACCAAAAAAGAGAAAGACATGGAATCCAGTGCACAAGAACCTCCCTTATGAGAGGAAGACATGAAGTACAGTAGACAAGACATCCATCAGAAAAAAGGAAGACATGGAATCCAGTAGACAAGACCAGACCTCTATCACAAGGGGAAGACAGGTAAACAAATAAGACCTTCATCATGGGAAGTGAAGAAAGGTCCCAGGAAGATAATCGTGGGCAAACTTTGAGGGTACTTCTCTAAGGGGAAAAGCACCTTTGGCATCTGGCAGGATGTGTGGACAGGAAAGATGTGAATGTGGGTGTGTGTAATAAAAGTGTGAAATTTTCAGTAGTAGAAAGCCCATAGATACCTAAATTTTTAATTAAGTTTTTTATTTTAATTCCAGTATGGTTAACACACAGTGTTATATTAGTTCCAGGTGTACAAGATAGTGATTCAACAATTCTGTATATTATATAGTGTTCATCTTGATAAGTTACCAATCACCCATCTCCTCACTCACCTCTCCTCTGGAAACAATCCGTTTGTTCTCTATACTTAAGATTCTATTTCTTGGTTTGTCTCTCTCTCTAAATTCCACATATGAGGGAAATCATGGTATTTATCTTTCTCTGACTTATTTCACTTAGCATATACTTTGTAGCTCTATCCACATTGTTGCAAATGGCAAGATGTCATTATTTTTATGGCTCAGTAATTATATATGTGTATACACACACACACACACACACACACACACAAACATCAACTTTTCTTTTTATTTATTTTTTATTTTTTTTAAATGTTTTATTTATTTTTAGGAGAGAGAGAGAGAGAGACAGCATGAGCAGGGGAGGGTCAGAAAGAGAGGGAGTCACAGACTGAAACAGGCTCCAGGCTCTGAACTGGCAGTTAGCACAGAGCCCGATGCGGGGCTCGAACCCACGAACCGTGAGATCATGACCCAAGTGAAAGTCGGACGCTTAACTGACTAAGCCACCCAGGCGCCCCTCACATCAACTTTTCTTTATCTGGATGCTATAGCCAGTGTCAGAGACATTACTGCCTGTGCGGTCTTCTAAGATTTTTATGGTATCAAGTCTCACATTTAGGTCTTTTTTTTAAAGTTATTATTTATTTATTTTGAGAGAGAAACAGAGAGAGTGAGCAGGGGAGGGTCAGAAAGAGAAGGAGAGAGAAAATCCCAAGCAGGCTACCCACTGTCAGCCTGAAGCCTGATACGGGGCTCGAACTCACAAACCACGAGATCATGACCTGAGATGAAACCAAGAGTCAGACACTCAATCAACTGAGCCACCCAGGCACCCCCACATTTAAGTCTTTAATCCATGTTGAGTCTATTTTTGTGTATAGTATAGGAAAGTGGTCCAATTTCATTCTTTTGCATGTAACTGACCAGTTTTTCCAACACTGTGTGAAGGGACTATTTTTTCCCTTTGAGTATTCTTTCTAACTTTGTCTAAGACTAATTGACCGTATCATTGTGAGTTTATTTCTGGTTTTTCTATTTTGTTCTATTGATCTATGTGTCTATTTTGGCACCAGTGCTGTGTAATGTTTTGATTCCTATAGCTTTGTAATATAACTTGTAGTCTGGAACTGTGATACCTCCAGTTTTGTTTTTCTTTTTCAAGATTGCTTTGGCTATTCAAGGTCATTTGTGGTTCCATATAAATTTTAGGACTGTTTGTTCCAGTTCTGTGGAACACATCCAGTTATTGTATTTTGATGGGGATTGCATTGAATCTGTAGACTGCTTTGGATAGTATAGACAGTTTAACAATATTTGTTCTCTCAATCCATGAGCATAATATGTCTTTCTTTGTGTTGCCTTCACTTTCTCTCATCAGTGTTTTATAATTTTCAGAGTACAAGTCTTTCACCTCTTTGGTTAAGTTTATTCCTATGTACTTGTCTATTTTTGGTGCAGTTGTAAATGGAATTATTTTCTTCATTTCTCTTTCTGCTGCTTTATGATTAGTGTATAGAAATGCAACAGGTTTCTGTACATTGATTTGTATCCTGTGACTTTACTAAATTCATGTATCAATTCTAGTGGTTTTTTGGTTTTCTATACATAGTAACACGTCATTGGCAAATAGTGAAAGTTTTACTTCTTCTTTACCAATTTGGATGCCTTTTTTTCTTTTTGTGGTCTGAATGCTGTGGCTAGGACTTCCAGTACAGTGTTGAATAAAAGTGGTGAGCATAGACGTCTTGTCTTGTTCCTGACCTTAGGGAGAAGGCTCTCAGTTTTTCCCCACTGAGTCTGATGTCAGCTGTGGGTTCTTCATGTAAGGCCTTTATTATGTTGAGGTATGCTCCCTCTAAACCTATTTCACATGAATGCATGTTGTACTTTGTCAAATGCTTTTTCTCTATATATTGAAATGATCATATGGTTTTAATCCTTTCTTTTATGGATGTGATATATCATGTTGATTTGTGAATATTGAACCACATTTGCAACCTGGAAATAAATTCCACTTGATTGTGGTGAATGATTTTTTTTAACGTATTATTGGATTCCATGTGCTAATATTTTGTTGATGATTTTTGCATCTATGTTTGTCAGCGATATTGGCCTTTTTTGTGGTATCTTTATCTGGTTTTGCTATCAGGAAAAGCTGGCTTTGTAGAATGAATTTGCAAGTTTTCCTCCCTTTCTATTTTTTAGAATAGTTTGAGAATAACTATCAGCTGTTCTTTAAATGTTTGGTAGAATTGGCCTGTGAAGCTGTCTGGTCTTAGACTTTTGTTTGTTGGAAAATTTTTTAATTGAGTAGCAACTTAAGCATTTTAAGTAGAAATATGGAGGAAGATATGAAGATAATCAACAAGAGTGAAAACTGTAGCCTGCAAGGAGAAGGAAATTGTGATGGACAAGAGACTGAGCCACACTCTTTATTTTGCTATGGGCATTTTAAACTGTGACTTAAAACATTTAATGACAGGATATAAAAAGAAACAATCATTGCAAAAGGAAAAAGAAGGAAGGCTTAGGTGAAAAGTTTAGGCAGAGGGGTGCCTGGGTGGCTCAGTCAGCTAAGCATCTGACTTTGGCTCAGATCATGATCTCACAGTTTGTGAGTTCAAGCCCCACATCAGACTGTCTGCTGTCAGCATGGAGTCCCCTTCAGATCGTGTCTCCTTCTCTTTCTGCAACTCCCTGGCTCATGCTTTCTCTGTCTCAAAAATAAATAAAAACATCAAAAATTTTTTTAAAAAGTTTAGGCAGAAATGTAAAATAGGGTTGCAAAGGATAGAGAGTGAATGGCTTCTGTTGGTTGTAGCTGGTTGTATAGCAGAAGGTGCTTGAATGCCATCTAAGGAAGGCAAGCTTTATCATGGAAGAAATAAGATTTGAGGAGTTGCAGTGTGGGCATGATATAATCAGATTAATCCTTGGAAAAATGGAACTTTCCACAGGGCAGGATAGAGCATGGTTTGGAGATGTAATAACTAGGGGCAGGAAGACCAGTTAGAAAGTTTTTCACAAAGTAATCAAGTCAGAATGGAAAGCTGTAACCAGTGTGGTGGTGAAGAGAAGCAGAAAAACTGGTGAAACTGAGAAGAAAGGCTTGGTGAATTGGCTATTGTGGGAGGAAGGAAACCGAGAAGACTCTGATTTGAGCAGCAGGGAGATCCCAGTGGCAGCCCATTTCCATAGGAATTTCCCCAGCTCATTAGTTCTTTGGAATAAAATCACATTGACACAATTCCTCTCATCCCGCACCCCACTCTTCAGACTATCCAGCACGTGGGCCAGATCTCCTATCACAAATTTTATTAAAGGCTTAATTAACACAAAAGCATTACATATTAATTTCATAGCTGGTATATGAGACTGAAAAGCCCCTGGAACTCCACCAAGTTCCTGGTCTTCTGAGCTTAGATGAGGATTTTGGAAAGTTTTCAGAATCTTTTTGTTTTTGTTGATTTCATTATTTATTTTCACTACTACAATATGCCTTCCCTGGTGTTCCCAGTAAGAATACTGTGTGCTGGCAATGTGCCAGGCATTTGACTTACTTTTTCCCCTTCTATTTTTTATTGTCCTATTTACAAATGAGGAGCTAAGGCTCAGGAATATTAAAGAACCTGTGGTCAATACATCACTTAGCTGATAAATCCAGAGCTGAGATCCAACTCACTCTTGCTGTGGATCCAAAGCTTGGTCCCCAAGACACTACAGGCCTGTGTGCCCCCAATGTAAGTAGCCAATTCTGCCTTCCTGAAATGAACAGCCTCCCAATAGTCAATGCCCACCTTCAGCCTTGTGCAAGCTACTTCACCTGCTCTCAGAATGGTATTTCTGACCAATGGTATTTCAAGACCAAGATCTGGGGACTGGTTTTACTCATTGCTATTGAGATGTCACTACTCCCAAGTCCTTTCAGGAGACATTTCTAATCAATACATGTGTGCACATATGTATATATGTACATGTATATGTAAATACATATATTTGAATATATGTGTATTTATATACTGATCTTTCTATATTAAAAACCATGAGTTTATCTCAATACCTCCAATTCTGATTCACCACAAATTTTGTTCTAGTTTTTTTTTTTTTTTTTTAAAGAGAGAGAGCATGCACATGAGCAAAGGATGAGGCAGAGGGCGAGAGAAAATCTCAAGGAGGCTCTGTACTCAACACAGAGCCCAACACGGGGCTTGACCCCATTACCCTGGGGTCATGACCTAAACCAAAATCAAGAGTCAGATGCTTAACCAACTGAGCCACCCAGGTGCCTCTCTACCTTTCTATACTTTTAATCCATTCTCTAATCGTAATAAACCTGGCCCTTATTATCCTTAACATTTTATCAGTATTCCTGAATATAATCAATCTCCCATTACAATGCTCCACTATCCTCTCCCCTATGCAGATACCCTCCTCATCTCATTTGTTTACCAATACTCTATTCCAGGCTACTCTACCCTCATTGTGAAATCCCTCTGATGCATTTGGGCTCTCAGGTGCACTTAGCTGCCCCTGGCATAAATACACTTCATTGCCCATTCAGGTTCTTACTCCCTATGCCAGGTTGCTCCCATGTGTGGGTGCCTTCCTTCCTTTTTTAGGCTACAGCACCCAATTCTGAACCATCCGCATGCATGGATATTCTCCTAACTTCTATGGGTTCTAACCTTTCACATTTGGCCACCCGTGAGTAGATGTCCTTCTCACCTGATTCAGGCTCTGATGTCCCATGCTTGTGAGTCATGTTTTTTTTTAAACATTCTTAGGACTCACCTGAAGTGCCTGCGAGATCTTATGTGTAAAAGAAACAGAGGTAAGTTTGAGATAAACTTTCTTACCAAATACCAGGTTTAAAAGCCACAAGTATGGCAAATAAACAAAAATTAAAAATAAGTTGTACACCTGAAGTCAACTATACTCAAATAAAAAAAATATATTATTTAAAAAAAGCAGCAAGGGTGGCATATTAAAAATCAAGTGACAGGGGCGCCTAGGTGGCTCAGTCGGTTGGGCGTCCAACTTCAGCTCAGATCATGATCCCACAGTTTGTGGGTTCGAGCCCCATGTTGTGCTCTGTGCTGACAGGTAGCTAAGAGCCTGGAGCCTGTTTCGGATTCTGTGTCTCCCTCTCCCTCTGACCCTCCCCAGCTCGCTCGCTCTCTCTCTCTGTCTCTCTCTTTCTCAGAAATAAATAAAAACATTAAAGGGGCGCCTGGGTGGCTTAGTCGGGTAAGGGTCTGACTTTCGCTTAGGTCATGATCTCGCGGTTTGTGGGTTCGAGCCCCGCGTCGGTCTCTGTGCTGACTGCCAGCTCAGAGCCTGGAGCCTGTTTCAGTCTGTGACTCCCTCTCTCTCTGACCCTCCCCTGCTCACGCTGTCTCTCTCTCTCCTAGAAATAAATAAAAC